>CP129447.1:50782500-51175000 GCA_030445155.1 Quercus variabilis | reverse complement strand
ATGGGGAGGTTGGAGGGACCCAACATGTGTCTTGGGATTGTCGATGATGAGGCTTCCGGAGGTGGGCAAGCTAGAACTCTTCCAAGATGAGGCGGGCTTGGTGGAGGATTTTGTGGCTAGGTTATCTTAGATTGCCTTGGCGTGTTTTGTTTCTGTTGAACCACATGCACCAAGCCATAGTAACAATGAGTGCAAGCAAGTCTTTGTCTACATGTTTGGTAAAGATGAGGTACTATAGGAGATCTTTAAAGTCCCTGTAGCGAATTCCAGTGATATCAAATGGAATTCCTGAAAGTTCCCAAGTCTTGCGGGCTCGCTGGCAATCCCATAAAAGGTGGCCGGTAGTCTCAGAATCCAAACCGTAGGCTTCACATGTAGCATCCTCAAGGACTTGGCAACGACGAAGATTGACCTTCGTGGGCAGAACATCTCGGCAAGCTTTCCATGTGAAAGTTTTGATTTTATTTGGAATTCTAAGGTTCCAAACCGTATGCCAAAACAAACCTTGGTCTTGGGTGTTTGATGTGCTCTCTGAAGCTGTATCAGAAGCAAGAGATAGAGCCACCTTGTATGCGCTATTGATAGAGAAGTTGCCTTTAGGCGTGTAACCACAGACTAAGCGATTCGTGGGCTGGTGTTGACTGAGTGGGATGCTGAGGATGGTTTCGGTATCGGCATGGAGAAAAATCTGTTTGATGAGGGTCGTGTTCCATTCCCCAGTGGCAGCATCAATGAGTGAGCTGACAGTGGCTTCTTCAGGTAAGTTGTTTTGTGGTGATACCACTCGGAAGGTGGAAGGTCTTGGAAGCCATTTATCATGCTAGATGCACATGGAAACTCCATCACCTATATACCATCGGTGGCCAGCTTGGACAATACCTTGGGCCGCCATAATACTTTGCCATGCAAAGGATGGTCTAGAACCCAAACCAGCATGGAGAAAATCACTATGAGGGAAGTAGCGTGCCTTGAGGACCTGGTGGACTAGAGATCGAGTATTGCACTATAAGCGCCAACCTTGTTTTACTAAGAGTGTCATATTAAAAGACTTCAAATCACGGAAACCCAATCCTCCATCTTTCTTTGGCATGCAAACCTTGTTCCAACTCAGCCATGCAGTTTTGTTTGTTCCATTAGATTGTCCCCACGAAAAGCTACAAACCATGGAAGTCATCTCATCGTAAAGGGTGTCAAGGAGCTTAAAAACACTCATAGTATATGTGGGAATAGTTTAGGCAACAGACTTGATGAGAATTTCTTTGTTAGCTTGTGAGAGCATTTTTTCCTTCCACCCTAAGAGCTTGTTATTCAATCTTTCCTTTGAAGCTCGAAATGTATTTTGTTTTGATCTACCCACCAGAGAGGGCAAGCCAAGGTAGGTTTCATGTTGCCATATTACTTCTGCCCCAAAGCATTGCTTGATGTCATTTTGAACATTTTGTGGTGTGTTGTGGCTGAAGAAAAGAGATGTCTTTTCTTTGTTAAGTTGCTGACTAGAGGTTTGTTCATAGACGTCCTTCCTGGTTGCTTGGCAAAAAATGATGTTGTCATCGGCAAAGAAGAGGTGAGAGATTCGTGGGCGCATGTGGGAAATTGATGTAGCTTGGCGAAGAAGAGCTGAAAGTCCCTCTGCACAAAACAAAAACAAGAATGGGGAAATGGGGTCCCCTTGCCGAAGGCCCTTTGTGGGGGTGATGTGGCCTCTGGGTTTTCCATTTAGTCTAATGGAATATGTAATAGAGCTAATACATTGCATCATAAGATTCACCCATCTTTCATTAAAATCCATCTTTGTTAAGATGTTTTGTAAGTAACCCCACTTACCTCGGTCAAAAGCTTTACTTATGTCTAGTTTTAAGGCCATCTCACCTGTCTTACCCTTCTTTTTTTTGGTTAAGGTAATGCATAGTTTCAAATGCCACAAGAACATTATCAGTAATGAGGCGGTCAGTCATGAAGGCATTCTGGTTTTCACTAGTAATGCCAAGGAGGAAATGTTTGAGCCTATTTGCTAAAACCTTTGAGGCAAGTCTAGAGATAACATTGCTACGGCTGATAGGTCTGTGCTGTGTAATCTTGGTGGGGTTCTTTATTTTTAGGATGAGGATAATATGGGTTTCATTGAATTTTGGTGGAGTAATGCCTAGGTTTAGATAGTCTAGAACATCTTTTGTTACACACTTACTCGATAAAGACCAAAAGTGCTGATTAAAGAAGGAGGGCATACTGTCGCGGCCATGAGACTTTTTTGGGTGCATTTGCTAAGTGCTCGGTGGACCTCATCAGCACGAAAGTCCTATGTTAATTGCTCATTCATGGCATTAGTAACCACAGGTTGGACAACATCAATAATGGCAGAGGTATCAATGGGTCCATTAGTTTGAAAAATAGGGGAGTAGTCTAGTACAATTTCCTCCATGGTGTGATCATCCTCATGCCAGACCCTATTCTCATCACACAGACCCTCAATGAGATTTCTTTGCTTACAGTTGGAAGCTTTTTGGTGAAAAAAGAAGTATTTCAATCGCTATTAGTAATCCATAGGTGCCGTGATCTTTGGTGCCATATTTTATTTTCAGCATCAAGCCAGCAGTTGATATCTCTACGTCTTGCTTGAATTTCGTTTTCATGTAGTTGGGGGTCCCTCTCTAAGAATTGTATTTTCTTTTCAAGCCAAGCAATTTGCTTCCCTACATGCCCCGGTCAAGATGGATATAGGTGCGGCGTTGAGTGGGGTGGTTTCGGGACCAAGTAAAGGGAGACCCGATGTATCCAAGGTCTATAAAACCGCAGCGGTGAATAACCGCACAAAAACAGTCCATCTGTCTAGTTGGTCTGAGGTTACCTCTAGCTTTCTCATGTTGGCTGGTTATTTCATTATGGTCTCCAATACAAAACCATGGAAGGGTGTTTGACTGGCCAAGGGATTCGAGCAAAGTCCAAGTTTCCTCCCTTTTGCTAGTGTCGAGGTGTCCATAGAAGTCGGTGAGTCTCCAAGGTTGACCTGTGTTAGGACAAACCACATGGGCATCAATAAACCAGTAAGAGAAGTTAATGACATGTACCTTAGTTTTAGGTTTCCAAATAAGTGCTAAACCACCGCTTGAGCCCTCACTAGAGAGTGGAGACAACCAGAGCCTGGTTGTAGGTCCAATACTGCTTGTGGTTATTCAATTGTTCAGTGGTGAGCTTCACCTTTATTAAGAAGACACAGATGGGAGCTTTTTTATTCAATGCTCGATTGAGAGCATTGACTGTTCGGGGGTCCCTAAGCCCCCGATAGTTCCAGCATAGGATGCTCATTGTGCTCGGCAGTGTTGTAAAGCAGCTGCCGTTGATCCCAAGTTGTCTGCCATAAGCTTGCTTAGCGTTTTCATCTCTTTTTCTAGGCATTGTTTTTTGTCGAGGGTAGCTCTATCTTTTGCCTCATGAGTTATGCACTTTTGCTTTTGGCCCATGCACATGCCACTGTCCTCATTTGTATTCATTGCATGATGGGTTGGCGAAAGTCTTTTCCAAGTGTGTGGCTATGGGCCTAAGGTGTTCGCGGGGTTTAAAACAGTGGGATGTTTTTATAAGAATCTGCAACCCCAACATGTTACAATTTTTTGAGGAAAGAGACAGTTTCAGTGTGGGACATTCCTTTTATGGGTTGGTGGACTTTAGTGGGTAAAGGGATGGTTGGCTGTCAGATATGTGTATTTTAGTAGAAGTGTTTTGTGTATTTATGGATGGTGGGGATGGGTTTGGAAAATGAAATAAATCTTGGTCAACGTTAGAGATGTGTTTATGGAAAAGGTTACGATTTGATAATATTTCTTGATTTGTTGGAATTGATTAGGGAGTAATTGCAGAATTTAGGGTTGTTTCCGTTTCAAAAGTTGATGTTGCTGTTGGTGTTGACGTTACAAGTTGGTTGGCAAACTTTATTGTGTGGTTGACAGGCTGTAACGTCCCAGTCAGTTTTTTATTTTATTTTATTTTATTTTTTTTAATTTTTTTTTTATTTAAGGTCAAATTTTTTTTAAGACACACGTGCTTCCCAACTACCCCACCTATTCCCACCACACATTTCACTCTCCCCTCTTTGGTTGGCTCACTCACTTCCCTTTATTTTATTTTATTTTTTATTTATTTTTTATTTTTTAATACTATACCATGTGTGATTTTCTGGTGATCACCCGATTTGGTTTCCGTAGTCATTGTGACAACGAAATCAAATCTAGGTCAGTGTCCTCTCACTTTGGATGACGCGTTCTTCCCGGTTGCCCATGGGGAGAAGAGGTTCCTTGATTGTGTGTGGGTGAAGCTGCTACCCATGGGGCCAAGAGACCATATACAAGAAAGATCCTATTAGACATGCTCTCTCTGCTGCCCATGGGGAGAGAGAAAAACCTTGAGGGTATAGGTGATGTTGCTATCCATAGGGCCAAGAGTTTGCATATTAGAGAGAACAATATCATGCCAGTTGTGAATGGATAGATCCCCTGATCGGTCTATGTGGTAGTGTGATATATTTGTGATAATTTACCTTATGTTAGATATTATGGCTTTGGAAATTATATTGTTGGTGCTCACAGATTATAGTATATGGTTTCAAGGTATTTACTTTGAGAAACTTTTTGTTTCATTATTCAATCATTCTTGTCATATAATATTACTATTATTGACAATGGAACTTGCATTTCCCCCACCCCTATTAATTATGCTACTTACTGGGATCTGTCTCATTCCATTATTTTATAAACTTTTCAGAGTAGGCAATAATCTTTTGAGACAGCTCTTTTTGGTGGCTAATAGTAGTTAGATTAAATACTGATGGAGAATGAACTTTTGTAATGAAGATATTAGATGATGTACATCTTAGAATAGGCTTAACTCATTCTTTTATATATTATAGTAGTTGTGACGTTATTCCCACAGATAGGACAAGATGATGATATGTAATTATTTATTCAAACGTCTATTCTTTTGTGACCAATGGTCTTTGTAATTATTGCTTAAAACTCTGACTTACTTTGAGAGTATATTCAACGGAATATTATGATAATTTTTGATGTTGGTACTTGATATGATTTATGTGGATTGAATTGTCAAAAAGGAAAAAAAAGAAAAGAAAAGAAAATTTTTACAGGTACTTTGAGATGTCTTTCTCATGCTTTGGACCCTTTGGGGTTTGGGGCATGACACAGGCGTTACTTTGTGGTTGGAAAACGTTACTGTTTGTATAGCAGGTTTTACTGTTTGGTTGGCAGGTGTTACTATTTGGTTATTAGTGTTGATTGGTGAGGGAGCTGGTCGAGTTGGTGGTGCTAGTGCTGGTCTGAGTTTACAGGGTAGGGTTGAAGGGGGGGGGGGGGGGGGGGGGGGGGGGGGGGGGGGGGGGGGGGGGTGGTGGTGGAGGAGTGGACCACTTGTGGCTGTTGGAGGTTCACCACTGCAGCACGTAGCCAGGGTCCATATTGTTGTTCGTCTTTGGACAAGGTTTTGCCATTGTCAACCTAAAGCTTGCAGTCCCACTCATTGTGGTTGATGAGGCCATACCAATAGTAAAAGATGGGCACGCATTCGTACTGGAAAGATATCCCAAGCGGTTTTGAGTCTCCTATGTTAATGAAACTACCTTGACAAAGTGGTTGTGTGATGTCCAGCTGAACTCAGACTTGAATGTATCGTCCAATACATTCACCATTCGGAGAGATGTCCACTTGTTTGACGGAGCCTAGCGTTTGTCCTATGGTTTCTACGTTCTCCTTGGTTTCTACGTTAGAGAGGGAGATTATGGATTTGTATCCAAAAGGATGCATAGGAGAACGTTGCGTCATCGACCGATTCGTCATCACTAGGCTTGTATAGACCGATCATGTATTTATCAAAAGACCAAGGGCCTTGAGTGATGATCTTCATGGGCGTGGTTTCATCATCGAAGATGATCAAAACTGTGTTGAAGCCAAGATTCCAAACCTCAAAGTTCTAAACTAAGCGCCACATGCTTCTTAGAGTTCGCACCAAAGCCTCCATGTTAACTCTACATTTGGTGAAAAGTCGAGCCACCAGAACTCGACTGTTGTTTACGACGTCGGGAGCAAGGTCCATTGTTGGAGTTTCCTTTGGGTTGAGAGATAGGTGTGTCCATTTTCCTGTGATGTTGTCCATGTGTGTTGGTGAGTAAAGAGAGAGAGGAGTAGAGAGGGTGGGGAAAAGAATGGCCTACACAGGGGTAGGTCCAAAGGTTTTCATCACCGCAGGTATCTCACACAGAGAAAGCCAATGAGAGAAAAAATAATATACATCAATGTCCCCTAAAAATGATTTATCTTTCTCATTATTCTTTTTTTTTTCCTCTCCCCAAAACAAGCCTGAAGGTTCGAAATTTCTATCTTGTATAACCAAAAAAAAAAAAGTGAATAAAACATATATTGGACATTCTCAAAATAGAAAATGGTTTTATATAAATTTTGATCCATCGGATTTCATTTTTATTTTTTTAATTTATAAAAAGTGGGTTTTGAATTTTTAGCACGGTCCATAACTCGGAATAGATCCAAAATTGAATTATTACATGGATCTATTTAGGGAATAATCACTGCGGTCGAAAATTGGTTGGAAACTCGGCTCCTTATAAATATTTATTATAATAATCGTTAAGAGAATATTCCCAAAAATGCTAGAAATTCAAGAGAAAAACATGAAGTTTATTGTCAAACAAAAAAAGAAGAAGAATTTGGGCCTTTTTAATTCAATTTTCTATAAAAAAAAATTCTTAGTTTTTTTTTTTTTTTTTTTTTTTTTTTTTTTTTTTTTTATATATTAAAAAAAAATACAAAATTATTACCTTCCTAAATTAAAGGTTATAAATATTTGTTATAATAATCATTAAGAGAATATTCCCAAAAATGCTAGAAAATCAAGAGAAAAACATGAAGTTTATTGTCAAACAAAAAGAGAAGAAGAGTTTGAGCCTGTTTGATTGAATTTTCTATTAAAAGAAAAATCTCAGTTTATATATATATATATATATATCAAAAATAAATTTACAAAATTATTACCTTCCTAAATTAAAGGGTAAAATAGATACTTAATAAAGAAAAAAGAACTGCAACTTTTTAATTTAAGTAAATGATAATATAATGATATTCAAACTTCAAAGTAAATTTTGTTTATGAAATAAAAAATACACTAATTTTAATGCTATTGAAAGCTCTTTGTACTCTATTTTATGTGTTTTTAGCAACAAAAACCAGACTTATGACTAATTTGTTTTAGCAACAAAAAACGAGGCAACAAAAGCTTCTTATGGGTTTTAATTACCTTAATTAATAAAGTCTCTTATAGTCGAATAAGATATCAGAAATTGGATCTCCGCTTACATTAGAAACCAATTGGTATCTTGGTCTAATAATAAAGAACAATTATTAAGAATAGATACTATAAATTGAAACTATCTCTCACAAAAAAAGGTTTTATGATCAATTTGATCATTAAAGTACATTTTAATGGCGTTTAATGGGCTTAAACAGAATTAAACATTTTTTATAAATAAAAAAAAATCAAAATTTATTAATGGATTAAAATGAAAATTCTCAAACTTATGACTAATTTGTTTTAGCAACAAAAAACAAGGCAACAAAAGCCTTTTGTGGGTTTTAATTAGTTCAACTGGTAAAGTCTTTTGTGATCAAATAAGAGATTAGAACTTCGATCTCTGCTTACACCAGAAATCAATTGGTGTCTTGATTTAATAAAGAGGAATTATTAGGAGCGGATACTATAAATTGAAACTATCACTTGTTAAAAAAAGTTTTATGACCAATTTGATCATTAAAATACATTTTGATGACGTTTAATGGCTAAATTAATGGCCTTAAACACAATTAAACATTTTTAATATAATAAAGAATCAAATTTTATTAATTGGATTAAAATGAAAATTCTCAAACTTAAGACTAATTTGTTTTAGTAGCAAAAAACAAGGTAGCAAAAGCCTCTTGTGGGTTTTAATGAGTTCAACTGGTAAAGTCTCTTATGGTCGAAAAAGAGATTAGAACTTAGATTCCCACTTACACCAGAAACCAATTGATGTTTTGATTTGATAAAGAACAATTATTAGGAGTGAATACTATAAATTAAAACTATATCTTGTTAAAAAAACTTTAATGACCAATTTGATCATTAAAATACATTTTGATGACGTTTGATGGCCAAATTAATGGCCTTAAACACAATTAACCATTTTTTATAAATAAAAAAAATTAATTAATGGATCAAAATGAAAATTCTCAAACTTAAGACTAATTTGTTTTAGCAACAAAAAACAGGGCAACAAAAGCTTCTTATGGGTTTTAGTTAGCTCAACTGAGAAAATTTCTTGTGGTCTTATAAAAGATTAGAGGTTGGATCTTTACTTACACAAAAAACCAATTGGTGTTTTGATTTGATAAAGAGCGATTATTAGGAATGGATACTATAAATTGAAACTATCTGTCATTAAAAAAAAACTTATGATCAATTTGATCATTAAAATACATTTTGATGGCTTTTAATGGCCAAATTAATAGCCTTAAACACAATTAAACACTTTTATATAAATAAATAAAAAAAATTTAGTAATGCTAGAGATACAAATTTTTTTACAAATAATTTTATAAACTACTGAAGTGGTGAATAGTTATTAGTAAATGAAAATGTAATATTAATAGTGGATTTAGATGAAAACTAATAAGAAGTTAACATCAACAGCTTGTAAAAATATTGTAGAATAGTTTGTGGTTGTATGATTACTCACCAAATTTTATTAATGAATTAAAATAAAAATTTTCAAACTTAAGGAACCCAAAAACCAAAAACCTCAAAATTTATGAGTAAAAAATGTGATTTAAAGGAAAATTAAAAAGTTCTAAAACCTCGCTTCCCACGCAAGTCACAACCGACGTGTTAGCCTAAAATCGTAAACCGACTAGTGCTCTAACTTCTCACGTGGCTCTCACGTGACAGTCCGGTTTTATATAACTCGCGCCACTTCTACCGCATAACGATCTTAGAAACCCATCGCAACTCTCTTTCTTTGTTACTCTCTTTGTGTCTCTTGGTTTCCTTCTCCGTTCTCAAAAAGGATTTTCTCTCTCTCTATATTCTTGGTTTTCTCCTCTCCCAAACAAGCCCGAAGGTCCGAAACCCTAAGGGCACAGTTCTCAACAATGTTCTTGATCAAGCGAGAAAAACCTGAGATTATTCCCGAGCTTTTCGCAAACACCATTGATATCAGTAGCAGCGATAGCAGTGGCTGTACCGAGTCTTCTGATACCGGCAACTCGAACGCCGAATCGCTCTTTGAGCCTTTCAGAATGACTGGAGACAATAAGCGGCGGAGTGGAGATGTAGAAGAAGGATCGGTATTGAAGAAGCCACGGAAATTCGAGAAGGATTGTTCGGACGTGGTGTTGCCGTCTGGATTTCTCTCTTCTCTTGCTACTTCACTGAACCGTACTGCGATAAACGCTTTGCCGTTGTCGGTATATGCTCCTCCGGAGAAGCCTGCCGCCGCCGCCGCCGCGGAGAGTAGGGAAGTAAGTAAGGAGGTTCGCAGTTGCAAGCAGTTTTGGAAAGCCGGAGATTATGAAATTAGCAATGGTGTCGATTCTGTTTCGACTTCTGGTAATTACTGAATACTGTTTCCTTGTTTCTTTTTTTTTTTTTTTTTAAATGATGTAAATCTCGTTGAATTCAAATGCGGCGATTAGCCGTGTGATACTGCCGAAACTGTTTGGTTGCTTTAGATAGGGTTTCGAAATTTGTTTTAAGTTTATAAATATGGCTAAATATTTGTGCACACTACTTTGTTGCACACAGTTTACGATTTCAGTTCAAAATTTTGAACTGAAATCGTGACTTGAATTTCAGTGTGTGTGCAACAACTATATATTGTGTCTAATTTGGTATCTTAGATAGTAGCGAACTGCTATAGCAAAACTTACTGGTCTAGTTTATTTTTGTGGAATTTTTTTTAATTTAATTTAATTAATTATTTTTTTATTTTTTTTTGCAGCGGGCATGGATCATGTCAGGGTCCATCCTAAGTTTCTACATTCAAATGCAACCAGCCACAAGTGGGCTCTGGGAGGTAGATATTTACACTTGAATAATGAGAATTATATAGGGGTTAGGATGAAGTTAGACATGGTGTAACTGTTAAAAATGTAACTCTTTGTGATGTTACACAAATTGATAACTTTTTATATGATTTATGCTTTTAAAATCTAACTGTTAAATTACATGTTTTTGTTACTTTTAATATGCGTGTCAAATTCTTTGTTAATATTACTTACTATATGATTCAAACTAATGTTTTGTGTACAGTTTTAAAGTTTTTTTTTTAAAAAACAAAAAAAAAATTAAAGTTTAAACTTTTTTAATAAGATAGTTATTGATATTTTTCAAGCATGGGGGATACAAGGGGATAAGGTAATCAAATGGTGGTTTGTTAAAATACTCACTTTCAATCGAAGTTATGGAGGTGAGTTGCACCATATGTTATGTAGGGATGAATTTTCAATTTTTTTTTTTTTTTGAACCTAGAAATAAATGTGGTATTATGTAAGGAATATTTTACTGACTTAGGTCTTCTAATTGCACAGCTTTTGCAGAACTTCTAGACAATGCTTTAGATGAGGTATTTATAGTTAATTTCCATGTTTCTTCTAAAAATAAAAATGCATCACAATAATTTTCATAATTTTTCCTGAACTTCGTTTGGTGGTCAGGTTTGTAATGGAGCTACACTTGTTCACGTAGATGTGCTTCATAACATGAAAAGCGAGAATAAAAATCATATGTTGCTAGTTGAAGGTAAGTAGCTCTATTGCTTTACTTTTTTTCAATTGTTTCCTGGAGTTTTCTTGATTTATTGTCTTGGTTTTATTAATTATATTGTTATGTTCAAGAGTTGTTGGGGAAAATTGATTTAGCGTCTTTTTTAATATTATTTTTTGTAAGCAAAGGCTTTTCTTTGCTTCAATTGAGTATAGTCAATGGCCCAATTTATATGATCTTTTGATTTGTTTTGTGCATGATTTTTAGTTCTGCTATCTCATGGGTTAAATTTCTGATACCTGGGGAGTTTGATCTATTTTATTTTGCATTTTAATGTGGGCACCATGTTTAGGCTGTGGGTGGGATTCTTATAATAGATAATCTTGTTATGAAGATCTTGCCTCTTGTTAATTGGTGTTGCCTATGTCGGTGTGATAAGGAAACTGTGGATCACCTTTTACTTCGTTGTAAGTTTGCTCATGCGTTGTGAAGTGAGGTTTTTCTTATGTTTGGGGTTCAGTGTGTGTTGCTGAATATAGTTGTTTCTCTTCTTTTAGCTTGGAGGAATTGGTTGGGAAATTATTTTTCAAATGTTTGGAATATGGTACTGGCGTGTCTTATGTGATTAGTATGGAAGGAACACAATGCCCGAACTTTTGAAGACATTGAGAGACCTATTGATTTGTTGAAGCCTTCACTAGTTAGGACTTTGTTTGAGTGGTCTCGTATTTGGGGCGCATTATATTTCCTTGGCTGATTTCCTTATTTCTATTAGATTTTCTATTTGATTTGTTTGTATTCTTTTCTTTGCTTTGAGTTTACTATCATAAACACCCTGCACTTTTCCTATCAATAAAACTTTTATTACCTATAAAAGAAAAGGGCTGTTATAAGATTTTTATTTTTCTTTTTTACGTATTATTTTTAGTATCATTTATGTTTATTTATATTTTCTACTATCTGGATTTCTGCATTCACCTCTATACTTTAGAATTTTTATTGATTTTATTTTTCTTTTACCTTTAAATATTCAATCACGAGTATTACTGTACAAATTAATTCACTTAATTTAGAAAAAAAAAAAGAAAAGAAAAGAAAAAAAGAAATGAGGATGGCAAAGTGAAGTGATGTGTTCAGCTTTATATGAAGACAAAAGTACTGCACTAAATGATTCAATCATGAGTATAACTGTATAAATTAAATCACTTGATTTAATGAAATAATGAAATGAGGGATGGCAAAGTGAAGTTATTTGTTCATCTGAATATGCAGACAAAAGTATTGCAATAAAAGAACTAGTTAGAATATTGTTGAAAATTTTTCTTTGTTCTTTTAAACTCTAGATGAACATTCAAATGCTGATTTATGGTGTTACTGTTTTGTTCCAACATTACTTTTTGGCTGCAGATAATGGTGGAGGAATGACTCCTGATAAGATGCGGCAGTGCATGTCTCTTGGCTATTCTGCAAAAAGCAAAATTGCCAACACAATTGGTCAATGTGAGCTCCTTAATTACTTTCAAAGGCTCTTGCTTCAGAAATTTAGTGGATATATAATTGGACATTGAAACATTTTTTGTGCAGAAGACTAGATTATTAGATATGCCATTAATTCTTTTTTTTTTTCCCCAATTTTCTCCCCAGATGGAAATGGGTTCAAGACAAGTACTATGAGGCTAGGAGCAGATGTCATTGTGTTTTCACGCTGTCAAGGAAATGATGGACAAAGGTAGGTCCTCTGTCTGTTTAGTATAAATTTTGATTTCTGGCTTTGCTTATTTTGCTCTTGTTATTCTGGAATGCATATGATCATCATTTCTGGTCTTTGAGAAAAAGAAAAAAAATTATAAAAGTGACTGTATTTCTGATATGGTGAATTGCGGAAAAAGGGATTTATTACTTTATATTTACATTCTGAGTTCCTGCCAGTGTTTTAAGCTTGTTTACCTTATCAGTTTCAAAACTAATGGATTTGTATTTATTTGTCTAAGCTTCACTCAAAGCATTGGAATGTTGTCCTACACATTTCTGAGGGGTACTGGAAAGGAAGATATTGTGGTTCCCATGGTAAGAACTGTTGTAACTATTCTTGCATGTGCATGTGTATACATGGATTTTTATGATGAGTTTTTTACAGGGAAAGTATACTTACCAAAATGACAAAAAAGAAGAAATAAAGGTGAATTCGAACAACAATATGTGATACTAGAACTCAATATAAAATTCTCAAAGAATTTGAGAACGAACACAAGATTAGAGAAATGAAAATTAACTTAAGAATCAACACCTAGGCTTGCTTGGACTCAACTCCAAGCAAGAGAAAACCAAACCTAAGAATTGGCTTGTAGTTCCTCTTCTTTCCTTTGGGAGTATGGTGTAGCTAGGGGACTTTATGAAATGTAATACCTGAGGCATGCTGCTACTTTTCTAGGGTTAAAGCACTCAATAATGCAATAGAACAAATATAAGATTTTTCCTGCTATAGCTATAGAGTAGAAGTATAGATTGGAATGGATGAATGGCATTAGCTAGTAATGAGAGGAATTGTTTCTCCCATATCTTGTGTCCGCACCAAAAGGTTTCCAGTAATTGTCATGTTAATTAATCAATGATAGATATTTTTATTTAACAATTAGCAAGGATTTAGAGAAACAATGTTGCTTGATATATATATATATATATTTTTTATAGAATGTTTCTTGATATTTTGATTACTTTTTGTCAAAAAGTTTTTTAATTCTTAGAGCATCAAGTATTTGACTATTGGCTTTTTGTCTGATTTTCATTTGGAATGATAAGATTCAATATGAGAAACGAGGACAAAGTTGGAACAAGGTGGTGCGCTCTTCTCTGAGTGATTGGAATAGAAATTTAGCTACCATAGTGGAGTGGTCACCTTATGCCAGTGAAGAAGATCTTTTAAAGCAGGTAAGTGTTCTTTATTGGTTTTACTTTTCAAAAAAAAAAAAAAGTCTTCTTTTTTGGTTTCAGTTTTTATACATTTCAGTCATTTTATGATTGGTTATCATATTTATGATAAATTTTAAGAATTTTATAATGTATTTGGCGTAATTTTATTTTCACTTGGGATGTGTGTGTGCATATGGAATTGATATTTGGTGTAATTTTATTTTCAATTTGGATGTGTGTGTGCATATGGAAATGATAATTGGTTATCATTTATGATAATTTTATTAAAATTGGTTATCCTATATATCATAATTTTATTCTTACTTGCATGTGTATGTTTGTACAAATGAAGCTTAAAGAATGGACAATTGCTTTTTTATTGCATTGTGCTTTACTGGGCTATTACTGCAGCATAGTTTAGCAATGACCAGTATGTTGCTTTTAACCCTTTCTATATGGGTCAAACTATGCCTAAAATTTTTTAATGACATGGTCATTTTATATATTTATTAGTGACATCATCATTGTGTCTCATTTAATCATGCTTTAATTTTGACATGTAGTTTGATTCCCTGAAAGATCATGGTACACGAATAATAATATACAATCTTTGGGAGGATGATGAAGGACAACTGGAACTGGATTTAGACACTGATCCACATGTAAGTTTTTAGCACTCTTGCTTTCATATTCTGATTTTATTTCTTCGAAATTTCATGTAAAACTAAAAGGTGGCATATGCAGTTTCTGATAAGGTTGAATGTTTATGACTTTTGATATGATAGGACATTCAACTTAGAGGTGTCAACCGAGATGAGAAGAACATACAGATGTCAGAACAATATCCGAACTCCAGACATTTCTTAACTTATCGGCATTCTCTAAGGGTATGTTGCAAGTTCTCACTTGAGTTTAATTTGAAATTTCATTGTCTTAATCTGTCTGCTGGTTATTCACGCTGAAGATGCCTACTGACTGCTAAGGCCCCCACTGAATTGAATTTTTTAAATTCTCATATGGTCTGTGATCTACTTACTTGGCTTCCTTATGGCTAGTATTCTGTAGAAAAAAGTCTTAGAATAACATCAAGTTGGGCTTTATTGACGTACAACATTGATGGTTTGGTCTATTACATAATTGTCAGTTTGTCACGACCATTAAACTTTGGTTCCTCAGCCTTGCAGCTTTCTCTATGAAATTGAGAAATTAATTTTTGAAAAGGCAACTGATATTACTAAATTTTCAGAAGTGACATTGTGAAAGGTATATGAGTTTCACTACTACAAGTGCGAATTAAACAAGTACTTTCATTATGGTCAATTATGGTTGTCGAAAGTTCTAGCATTTGCCGTTGCACTGCCTGGCAGATATCTAGACCTCTTTGTGGCTCAAATATGATCCCTGATCTCTTATTTAATATTGTTTATTAGTTGGTTGATTATTGGTTTTTTAGAGTTATATCTGCTATTTAATGAATGAAATCTTATTATGGATATAATTTATAATAACTTGAGGTTGTAAAATTCTAATAACTACAATTTTTCTCTTTTTTCCTTTAGTATGTAGCGTGAATGTCATGTGATATTTGACTTACTAGTGTTTTTTCTTTTACAGAAAATGATAATTAGTTGTAAGGAACATCATTTATTTCCTTGATCAAGAAGTTTGATGTACTAGTCCTTAGATGCTTGCTATGGTTTAATACTAACTCCATTTCTTGATTTTATCTTTTGCCAGAGTTATGCATCAATTCTCTATCTCAAACTTCCACCAAACTTCAGAATCATTCTTCGTGGAAAAGATGTTCAACATCATAACATAGTGAATGATATGATGTTGGCAGAGGAGGTGACATACAAACCTGTGGCTGTGAATCTTCCTGAGGGAATTCCAAAAGATTCAAATGTATGTTGCTTTTAAGATTCAGCATCTGATTTAGCATAGCTTTCTGCCTACCATTTTCCATAACCTGTTTTTTTCCCACTCTTCTATAAACAGAAGTTTGCTGTTGTGACAATTGGGTTTGTAAAGGATGCAAGAGCTCATATTGATGTTCAAGGGTTCAATGTTTATCACAAGAACCGATTAATTAAGGTTAATTTTCTTGTTCTTCTGTATATTATTGATTCTATTGGAATATTCCAATGATTAAAACTATCGAGCATGGTTGAGATGCTAAAGCCTTCATTCATGGTGCAATGGCATTGTGCTTAATATGTTTGAGTAGAACTATTCAAGTTTCAATTTGTATCAGATTTGTGGTTGTCGAGCGGTTCTAGGTTTTTTTTTATGCAATCCATTCATTTTAGGTTTTCGTATAAAACCTTCTTTTGCTTGAGTACAGCTTGGGCCCATCCTTTATAGATTTCAAAATTCTAGAGCACGTTCATAAATCACTTACACTTTAAAAGAAAAAAAAAAAAAGCTTTAATTAACCAATGATACATTATGAAGGTTTCATCTTATTTTTATTGGAGTTACAACAGTTTTGGTGGTTTTGCTTTTAGAATTATGATTAACTGCACTTTTTGTGCTCAAAATGATTGATAAGGGGTCCAAGTAAAAATTTTATCCTGCCAGTTTTCTAGAGTGATACATTGCATTTCATTATTTAAATATCGTATTCTGTTTGATTGTCTTCTTTGCAGCCATTCTGGAGGGTCTGGAATGCTGCTGGCAGTGATGGTCGTGGAGTTATTGGTATTGTTTCACTTTGAAATTACTCAATTAGTATTGTTTTTGGCATTGCAACAACTACTTTTAACGTGATTTTTTTTTCAATGAATAAGAATTTTTTACTAAACTTTACTGTTGTTATGCCCCTTCTATGCAACAGGTGTATTGGAAGCTAATTTTATTGAACCAGCTCATGACAAGCAGGGCTTTGAGCGCACAACTGTTCTCGCAAGACTTGAGCAACGGTTAAATGCAATCCAAAAGAAATACTGGTGTGTTTTCTTTTGTTTCATGCGATTAGAAAATCTGAGGTGATGAAAACACTTAATTTATGGATTTATTTTTGTCAGGTCCACAAACTGCCAGGAAGTTGGTTATGCAGCAAGACGCCGTCAACCTGGTTCTCCAGTCAAAGTATCTCACAAAGAGAAATCCACTTCAGGCACAGGTTATGGTCTTAGGCAATGCACCACTAATTCTCCATCCACTTCAGGCACAGGTTATGGTCTTAGGCAATGCACCACTAATTCTCCAGCCCATGAATCTGTGGAACTATTTACTTCATGGGCAAATCAGAATCGGTGTGGCTCTACTAGCAGGGGTTCTAAACCTAAATCCAGTGTGATAATTAATAAAAGATCACAACCAGTAGGGTCTGCAAGTGAAGATGAAAGTTTTCATGAAGCATCACCTTGTTCTGATGAATCTCAGTCTCAGCAAGATCTCACATCTAATGGAATAAGAGATCAAATGTTTACAGGTTTACTCTCAAAGGTAGATTTTCCATTTGACTTCTCACTTGCATTTTGTTTCTTGCTCAACCTCATGCACCACGTAGAAGAATTGAATTTGTCAGATATTTGGCTTTATTGAGTTGATAGTGTGTAATTTAAGAATAATAAGAAATATTTCTGTAAGAGATAGTACTAGAATGCTTGCGAGCCACTATCACTATTATTAGCTATTTGTTGAATTTTCATGTGCTCATGCTATGATATGCCATTCATTTTCCTTTTAAATTTGGGTGGCTCTATGGTTCATCCCAATAGTCATTTTTTAGTGTTCAATTCTTTTTGTCTCTACAATGTTTCCATTTATGTTCTCCATGACAGGCACCTGCCATAAACGGTGATGGACAAGTATCCTTTAATGGACATAGTCTAATCAAGGTGAAAGAAGAGGATCTTGAACCAAGGGAAAGGTTGTATAATTGTTATTGTTGGATTCACTGAGATATTGTTTGATTATGCCATTTTTGTTTCCATTTTTAACCGTTGAAGTATATCTTTTTCCTTTGCAGAATGAAGGAACTATGCAGTCCAGAGATGGCTAAATTGCTAAATGATTTACAGAAGGAAAGAGAACGAAGTAGAATACTTGCAATTCAGGTAAGTAGACAGTCATTTGCCCACTTCATCTTTTCAATATTTAAGAGTTTCAGATTGTACAGTTTAAATAAGTTTTTAGTGTTGTAGAGCTTGAATCAGTGTGCTACAGAGATTAAGTGGAATTGGCAATTGTTTTTCATGAGTGACTGGGATATACAAACATTAAAGAGAATTTAAAATGGATAATGAGGAAATCTGCTGAATGCTAATTTTCCCTAATTCAACCCCCCCCCCCCCCTCTTCTCTCTCTCTCTCTCTCTCTCTCTCTCTCTCCAGCTTTAATATATATATATATATATATTGGAATGGTAGCCAGACTTACCTAATTATTGTCTTAGTGTGTAGATTCATTAAATGATTTAATTACACAATTCTGCTCACTTATGCAAGTTGGTTGCATGGAAAATACCAATTAAACTTATTAACAATTATACATATATGGATTCTCCCATAACTTTAGAATATAAAAGTACATGATGGCCTTATTAGTATTTCTGGGCTAGGGGTCTAGTTATAGGTATTTGAGTTCGGTTTTATCAGTCATCTCTTACAGTGGATTATAAAACAAGTCTTTTTGGTTTTCCTTTTTTACCATCAGCTTCAGGAGAAAGAACAAAAATTAGAAGATATGGACAAGGAGCAAGAAATTCTGATTGATATGATCTCCAAAGAAAGGGACCAGAAAGTCGTGGAAGAGAATAAATTGAGGGAGAAATTAAGAGTAAGCAAAAAAAAAAAAAAAAAAAAAAAATCTGATTGTAGATTTTAATACAATGAAAGTACTTCTTTTGCTGATGAAGTCTCTTTTTTTACCGTAGGATGCATCTAATACCATTGAACTGCTAATTGAGAAGGTGAAGCAACTAGAAGGCAGGAAGGGTTGAGTTGCAAGTAATGATGAACACTGAAGCACAATTAACATATGTTTGAAGAGCCTTTTATGTTTTATACTTGGCTCACACTAAATTCTTGTTTATATGATGTTGTACTAGCTAGGGGTGTTTGCTTCGCCGTAAATCTGAAATATAGAGCGCAAACCCCTCCCTGTGTTTTAGTTTAGTCATTATTATTATTATCCAGAATTCTTAATGAAGTTACTAATTTTTTTTAAAAAGAAAACTATTATAGGTGTACATTGTACTGGCCAATCTAAACTTACATTATAGATACAGAATGTGTACAATGTTGCACACTTTTTGCAAATGTGTACAATATTGTACACATTTTGTATGTCCACAATATAAGTTTATATTGTTAGTAATTTTCTTTATTGATAATCAATGAAGTTACTAACATTATTGGGAGAAGAAGCTAATTTTATTTTAATGGGTCCTGTGGTGGTGGTTCCATTGGCATTTGGCAAGCAATTTCTGTTGACATGTACAATCCATAGATTGCAGTGCATACATTTGTCAAACTCAACGTGCGGGTCTTCTTTCTCTATCATTTTTATGCAGCAAATGAAATCAATGCGGTGAGAATCATGAGAAGAGATGAGAAAAGATTCTAGAGTGAGAAATGAGTACCTGTTTGGTAGTGTCATTTTTATCCCAAAATTGAGATGACTTCCATTTTAAAAATAGATTAGGCTAGAACAGAATTTCTATCTTGTATAAACATTAAAAAAAAAAAAATTTGGTGTATTTTTATTTTTTGCTGAGAAAAAAATGGGTAGAGGGGCGACCTAAGTTGGCGTGCATGGTCATAATGACACTCTACTTGCTGAACTCGGGCTTGTAGGAGTAGCGGATTTGGATGAGCTATAGTTGTACACCTAGCCCTATCAAGGACATGATTTTGGTGTTTTAATATAACCACTACCAGTATCAATTATACCTTTTTTTTTTTTTTTTTTTTTTCTCAAAATCCCGATTTTGCCCTATGACCCAAAATTTTGTGAGAAGGTACCTGACATGAGAAGCGAGTAACAACTTCATTCATAATCTTTGTGGATTGGTGAATTCCTTCATCATGTTTTTTGTTTTTTGTTTTTAAAATTTTTTAAATATGTTTTTAATTGTTGTTTATATCCATTTTTGCGACACATTTTGTACAAGCCCAATTCAACTAAACCCGACTTCTTTGTGGGCACAATTAATGTATTACATTACATTATATTCTTTTAAGCATGACTCAAGCCCATGCGACATATTGGGGGAAATTGAGAAAATGTGGTTTGGAGGGTATGGATCGGTTTCTTTCGGATCTATTGCATGAGCCTAGCCCATGCGTGCTACCAAGTGGGCAAAGGACACTAGTAGTACCTCAGGCTTATGGAAGAGGTTTTGTACCCGAAATTTCCACTTTAAAAGAGCCTTTGTGCTTTGGCTGACTATAGCCCAACTTATCTGCTCTACAATTTTTTGCTTAAAACATATAGTTGACCCCAAGTGGCTGGCCTTGTCTTCTACAACAACCAAATGTGGACTCCAAGGGCTTGCCATGTCTAGGAAATATCAGCCCATGAATTTAGGCCACTCCAAATTATGCAGAAAGTAAGCCAGCCCTCTTACCCAATTAAAGCAAATCTAACCATAACCTCTTTTATTGAGACCTTGGGGTTCAAAGCCTCTTCTATTGACTAAAAATCAGTCACTGAGAGCACCCCAAACTCAATACAAAAGGCCCTAATCAAATTGAAAATGAACTAACTACTATTTTTTCCCCATAGAACTGAAACTTTAGAGCAAAAATCTATTTAGCCAGCCAACATTCTCACAATTCCAAAGCTTAAGAGTGGAAATATGGATACAGGGGAACCTTCCCTCTCTTTCTCATAACCTCTCTCAATTTCTTCTTCTTATTAATTGTGAGTTGAAGTTTCAGACGTATTGTTTTTATGCACTTTCCTGCATTTTTGTTATTGGCATTTTAATTCTCTCTTGTTAAAGTACCATTAGCCTTTGTTCATTATACATTTGGAATTTTGGGTTTGACTCTTCACAAATAATCACTTCTTAAGAATCCAAGGGAAGATTTGGGTCATTCTCGCATTTTTTATCCTTGTCGCAAAACGTTCTTGACTACCGTCCTTTTTAATAATTTAATCCTCAGATGGTAGTTTTGATTGGTACTAATCAAACACTCACATTATTAAAACTGCACTTTTAACAAATTCTATCAAAATTCAAACGCCTCTCAGCCTCTTCAAAGTTCAAACAATCAATATCAAGTATCAACAATTATTAAAATTTTAAATCATAATTTTTTTCAATAAGCCTATTTTCAAAGTAAAGTTCACCTACCTAGAGTCTCGATCAAAGGAATTGAGAAGAAAGGAGTTTGGATAAATATTTTTTTAAAAGATTGTATAAATTTAATAGAAAGAATAGTGTGTTGATTATATTTTGGGGAGTATACTTTTGAATTGTTGATTTGCTTGAAAATTTGAAAATGAAGTACTAGTTTTTAGCCAAAAATTTGGCTAGTTTATTGGAAATGCTGTCATGATTATATGACATTATTAAATGTCAACGAGCTTCTACAGTGATCGGCACGTATACGGTAAATTATCCGCCTTCCCTTTTCTTAGCGAAAACACCCCCTCTTTATTACAGTATTATTATTTTTTTAATTGGAGTCATTTTGTATGTTCTCGTAGTATGTAAATCATTTTAAAGGTTTTGATCTTCTCAATAATAATAATAAAGGTTTTGAGGGCATTTCGATCCCTTCAAAGATTGAGAGATATTGTGATATTTATGTGTGGGTAGTATAATTTATATGAGTGGTTAATATAATATAATTGAGTTTAAACTCATAAAATTTTAGATCAAGTGGTGTGACTATATATTATATTAACTACTCAATTGGAGTCTCCCCTAAACATTCTCTCCCCAACAGTTGGTATCAGAGGCTGATTTGGGGGCAAGTGTTTGTTAATGGATTCCACCAAGTAGAAGAGGAAGACTCACATGACTCCACCTATGGTCGAGTAAAAGGCTATGACACTTGAATTGTTAAGAAAAAAGACTTTCATTCAAGTAGAAAACAAATTGAAGGGCCACAAGTAATTTGGTAGCTAGAAGACTCACACGTGAAGGGGCAAAGATTTACTGTGATATGCATGTGTGAGTAGTATGGTTGGTTAAGAAGTGAAGTCCCACATTGAATACCAATGAGAGAGTAAATAATTAATATAACATATTTTGCCGACAATTAGTATCAGAGCCTAGTTTGAGAGCAAATGTTTGTTAGTACTAGATTCCACCAAATAGAACGAAGAAGACTCTCATGACTCCTCCCACGGTCGAGTAAAGGTCCATGACACTTGGATTGTTATGAAAAGGATTTATATTCAAGGGGGAGATTAACTGAAGTATTACAAGTGACTTGATAGCTAGAAGATTCATCACACTTGAAATGGGAGAGATTTATTGCAATATTAACATGTGAATAGTGTGGTTGGTTGATGAGTGAAGTCTCATATTGAATACAAATGAGAAGAGAGAGTAATATTTTTATATATATACTTAGTTGAACTCAAACTCATATGCTTAAGCCTTTTGGGTCAAATGGTGTCCCTATATGCTAATATAAACCACTCAATTGGAGTCTCCCCAAGGGATTATCTTCCCAACAAGAGATCTTCTAATTATTTTAGAGACTTCAACTAAGGTGGAAAATGAGTTGAGTAAGGTTGAATCGAGTATGTAGTATTAAGAGTCTAAAATTGTTCATTTAATTTTATTTGAAAAATGAGCCAAGCTCAATCACTTCAACAAAAAATATTCCATATTAAAGCTTAGTTTATTTTCTTGTTAAATAAACTCAAGCTTGTTCATAAACGACTTAATCTAACTTATTTTTTTTTCCCATAAATAGTAACACACCACAACTAATTTTTTTTTTATTCCCCCCAAAAAAATCAAACTAATAATTAATAACTAAATTATAGTTGAAATTATATATATATATATATATATATATATAATTAAATAATGATAACAGTAGGAATGAGCGATTTGATCTTTGGTTCTTCTAATAAAGGAGAGTATGATACACTACTAAGTTACCACTACCAGGCTCTTAGTTGAAATTATACCATTCGTGGAATTTTTTTTTACTAATTACTATTTGAGTTAGATATTGTTAGGGTAAAAAATTGGACTTTTGGCAAGGCATGAAAAAAATATTGAGTCTTGTTGATTTTACGGTAAGTTTTATCAAGCCTAAGATGAAGGCTTAAGATCAGCATAAGAAAATGAAGTTTTTTTTTTTTTTTTTTAATTGACTGAAAGCTCGACACAATGCGATTAATTGAGACTTAATATATTCTTTCCTCTGAATTTTGTTTTCTTTTCAGTTGTGATTTAATTTCTTCTGAATTTTGAATATTTTTTTTTTTTTTAACTTCCTTGGTCCTCAAGCTCAACAAATAAAATCAAAATATATCAAATTAACCAATTAAATATTTAAACTATAAACTGAATCAATAGTATTATGACACATCATTTAATTTAACTAATTAAATTAACCAATTAATTATTTAATTTAATTAACCAAATATATCAAATTAACCAATCAATTATTTAATTAATCGACTTTTACTAATTTTTCTTGGAATCAATAAATATTGTCTTAGGATTTAATTGGGTGCATGCAACCTTACCATAAACTATATCCTCAATGAATAGTATTGATGGGGATCGAGGTTAACCCATCCTTGGATGTCGTCCATGACTAGACCACGTTCAAAGAAAGCAATCTAAGAATGACAGTGAATAGCACTCGTCCTTTAACAATGAAATGATCTAGTTTGGAATTCCTCCATGGACGATTAGATATATGGGCGAGTATATGTATATGCATAGACAATTGAGTTACGCTTGATAAATACTATGAAGAATTCTCCAAGAGTTCCACATAATCATACCACGACACATTGCTTTTACTATGTGGAAGGGACTCCTCAGACTTCGCTCCATATACCCCATTTTCTCCGTAAACCACCCATATCATCCACGATGATAGTGGATCTAAACAAGTAGACCCACTACTGACTCTCTATAAAAGGAACAAATCCCATTCACCCAAGATAAGTTTTGACCATTCACTATTTTCTATCCTTGTGTCCTAGAAAGAAAACTAACTTAACCATTAGAGGGTCCTTGGCCGGGTCACGTCAGTCACCTTTGATAGTTCTTTCTTTCTTTTCAGGACTCACAGCCATCACCATAGCTTGAACCATTCCATTCTACTGATTTTCGTGTATCATCAGTTGGCGTCGTTTGTGGAAAGAAGTGCTAAAGAAAAAAGCTTTTAAGTGTTAACTTCTTTGCTCTTTCCAAGACAAAAAGGTTGCATGGTTCGAACTAGGTCAATAGCCACTAGTCTAGGACACCAGAAGAGTGGAAACGCCCCCAGTCACCCAAATCGTGCGCCACCACCCCCCATGATTGTCCAACAGCAGTTACAGTCCATGGCAGTAGCGATAGCAAAACTGACACAACAGAACCTAGAGTTAACTAGAGAAGTTAATAGACAACGTCATTAGCAACATGGTGGAGAACAAGGCCAAATTTTAGAGAATGAAGGGGCTGATAATAACGCTGAAGAAGAATAGTCCAGAGGCATTGTCACTCGTAGAGTACCATATTTGGAAAGGGAGATGGGCCAGATAAAAAAAGCCAGGGAAGAGATGAAGGATTCTCTGAGGAGAGCAAACCATGTGGATGATCTTGTCCACATGATTGATTCCTCTTTTATTGTGTCCATCACAAGTCATCCCTTGCCTTCCAAGTTCAAGATGCCAACCTTGGACTCATATGATGGGATGTGTGATCCTTGCAATCATATTGCCATGTTCAAAACAACCATGCATCTCCAAGGTGTTCCAAATGAAATCATGTGCAGAGCCTTTCCTACCACTCTGAAAGGCCCAGCTAGAGTATGGTTTAGTAAGCTACCACCAAATATCATAACTTTGTTTCAGGAGTTAAGTAAGTTGTTTGTCAACAACTTTGTTAGGGGACAAAGGCAAAAACGTTCCTCACCTAGCCTGTTGAACATAGAACCAGGAGAAAATGAAAGTCTACGTACTTTTATCAGCCATTTTAATAAAGAAGCTCTGTTGGTGGATTAGATGGATGACAAGATCCTCTTGGTAGCTTTCTACAATGGAGTTAGTTCAAACTTGTTCATTCATAAGCTATACAACCAGAAGCCTCAAACGATGGTTGAGTTGATACATTTAGCCCAAAGTTTCATGAATGCAGAATAGGCAATTATTGCCAAGAAGAAGAAGAAAGGTGAACGATTGGAAAATGGCTATATACACCATCCAGAGCAAGGTCCTTGTCCAAAGAAAGCCAAAATAGGGGAGAAAAGGGATCGCGGGCAGGGTCATCTTCAGGACAATACTCTAACTACACTCCCTTGAATGCTTTGCTTGATCAAGTATTAATGCAAATCAAAGACAATCCATCCTTGAAGTGGCCTAAGAGGATAAAAGGAGATCCTAGTAAGCAGAATAAAAGCAAATACTGTTGTTTTCATTGCGACGATGGACATGATACAGATGAACGCCATGACTTGAAGTGGCAGATTGAAGCTCTTATTAAGTAGGGAAAGTTAAAGTATTTTCTTGGGCAAAACCATAAGGATGAGAGACAGCCAATGAAAGGCAAAGTATAAGAACTAGCATGTCCACCGCTTGGAGAAATAAGGATCATTGTAGGAGGTATATCAACAAGAAGCTCATCCAAAGCTAAGAAGACCTACCTATGAGAAGTCTAGAATGTTCAAATATCTGGATGACCACTAAGGATGATTAGAGAAGATGAGCTAACCATTACTTTTACGGACAAAGATGCAAGATGACTACACCATCCTCATGATGATGCAATTGTCATTACTTTGACGATTGCAAATTATACAACTAGAAGGGTCTTCTAAGATAATGGGAGTTCAAAAGACATCCTCTACTATCTAGCCTTCCAGCAAATGAGGATTAACAAAGAGTTACTTCGTCTAGTAAATATGCCATTGATCAGGTTTAGAGGAATGAAGGTTTTACCAGTAGGCACCATCTCTTTACTAGTTGTGGTTGGCTCTTACCCACGACAAATCAATAAGGAAGTGAATTTCCTTGTTGTAGATTGTTCATTTTCATATAATGCTATTATTGGACAACCAACTTTGAACAGCTAGAAGGTTGCAACATCCACTTACCATTTGTCTGTTAAGTTCCCAACGGAGTATGGCATTGGAGAAGTACAAGGAGATTAATTAGTAGCTAGAGAATGTTGCTTAGCAATGATGGCCATGGACGAGCAGATGCAAACAATGAGCATTGAGGAAAGAAGAACATTGGCAGAGCCAATTGAGATATTGGAAGATGTACCGTTGGATGAGACCAACCCAGAGAAGTTTACCAAGATTGGAACAAGTATGGGGGAGAAGACAAAGTAGGAACTTTGGGTTCCTTAAACAGAGTACAAATGTTTTTGCTTGAAGCCTTAAAGACATGCCTGCGATTGGCCCAAGTGTGATTACTCATTGTCTAAATGTGTTCCTGTCCTCCAAGCTTATTAGTCAGAAGAAAAGAGTGTTCGCCCTAGAACAAGATAATGCCATCAAGGTAGAAGTCCATAAGTTAGTCACCACGAAGTTCATACGTGAAGTTTAATACCTTGATTGGCTAGCTAATGTAGTGATGGTAAAAAAGGCCAATGGCAAATGAAGGATGTGAGTGGACTTCATAGATTTAAACAAGACCTGCCCAAAAGATAGCTACCCTCTTCCACGCATTGATCAGTTGGTGGATTCAATAGCTGGACACCAGTTGCTAAGTTTCATGGACACATTGTCAAGGTACAACCAGATTAAGATGGATGACGTAGACAAGGAGAAACCATCCTTCATCGCAAGCTAAGATTTGTTTTGTTATAAAGTGATGCCATTTGGTTTGAAAAATGCAGGAGCTACTTACCAGCGGCTAGTTAACCATATACTTCATCCACAAATTGGGCAAAATGTTGAAGTATATGTGGACAACATGTTGGTTAAGAGCGCTAGGGAGATGTAGCATTTGAACGACCTTCAAGAAACCTTTGATATGCTTAGGCGATACAAGATGAAGTTAAATCCAAGCAAATGTGCCTTCAAAGTTGCGTTAGGAAAATTCCTTGGTTTTATGGTTTCACAGAGAGGGATTGAAGCAAACCCTAATAAGATCTAAGCGATTTTGAACATGGAGCCCTCAAAGAATATCAAAGACGTCCAGAGCCTTACTGGACAAGTAGCTGCCCTTAACAGGTTTTTTCAAAAGCTTCTGATAAATGTTTACTATTTTTCAGAGTGTTAAGAAAAACATTTGAATGGATGGACAAGTGCCAACATGCGTTTGAAGACTTGACGGCTTATCTTACTTCAACTCCACTGTTAAGCCCGTCTAAACTAAGAGAGGAGTTGTATCTCTACCTAGTAGTATTCCCTCATGTAGTAAGTTTAATCTTGATTAGAGAGGTGGGAAAGGTACAGAAACCCATCTATTACACTAGTAAAGCTGTAAGGGGAGCAAAGGACAATATCCACCCATGGAAAAGCTTGCATTTTCATTAGTGATGGCAGCAAGGAAGCTTTGACTTTATTTTCAAGCTCACGTAATCAATGTCCTGGCAGATCACTCGCTAAAGAAGACCATGAACAAACTAGAGGCCGCTAGACGACTAATCTAGTGGGCAGTTGAATTTAGTGAGTTTGATGTGTGATACAAGCCAAGAGAAGCGATAAAAGCTCAAGTCCTTGCATATTTTATTGCTGAATTCACTCTTGCTAGTAGTAAGCAAGATGAAGACCAGGGGACAAAGCAGTAGGTCGTTCATGTGGATGGTTCGTCCACATAGCATGTAGGAGGAATTGGAATAGTTTTATGCTCATGAGAAAGGGATCATCTAGAGTATGCAGTTCATCTACAATTCTAGACAACCAATAATGAAGCTGAATATGAAGCCCTACTTCAGGGCTTGGAATTAGCTAGATCATTTGGAGTAGACACTGTCCTCGTCTAGGGAGATTTGCAGTTGATAATAGGCCAAATAAATGAAACATGTGAAGCAAAGGAGGAACTGATGAAGAAGTACTTGGGTAAAGTTAAGTAGTGCATCAAAAGCTTCACAACAAACCAATTTCAGCAGATACGAAGGGAGGATAATATAGAAGCTGATGTCCTAGCTAAGACAGCATCTGCAGATGAAAAAAGTGATCAAATCAAAATCTAGTACATCCCAAGTATTGACTTTTCAGAAGTACATTAGATAGGAGTAACCAATTGGACTTCTCCAATAGTCTCTTATCTTAAAGATGGACTCCTCTTAGAGGATAAAGAAGAAGCAAGGAAGCTAAGGGTGAGGGCAACGAAGTTTGTCCTTATGGATGATGTGTTATACAAGAGGGATTTTTCTCAACCCTACCTGAGGTGTTTAAATCCAAACGAGTTTATTTATGTCCTGAGAGATGTCCATGAAGGGGTTTGTGGAAGCCATTTAAGGGCTAGATCCCTTATCTATAAGATGGTCTATGTAGGGTATTACTGGCCATTTGTGCAAGCAGATGCTAAAGCTTATGTTAAAGCATGTGATAAATGTCAAAGGTATAGCAACATACCTAGGCAACCATCAGAATATCTTGCTCCAATGGTGGCCCCTTGGCCCTTTGCCCAGTGGGGACTTGACATCCTTGGTCCTTTTTCCATAGGGACAAGATAGATGAAGCTCTTAGTGGTAGGGATTGATTACTTTACCAAATGGGTGGAAGCAGAGCCCGCGGCAAGAATCATTAAGCAAAATTTTAAAAACTTTGTTTAGAAGAACATAATATGTCGCTTCAGAATTCCCAGGGTGCTCGTCTTGGACAATGGACGCCAATTTGACAATACACCCTTCGGAGACTCTTGCGAGCAATTGGGGATTAGAAATCATTATTCCTCACCCTCCCACCCAGAGGCCAATGGACAAGTTGAAGTTGCAAACCAATCCTTAATGAAGATCATCGAGACCCAACTTGAGGGGAAAAAAGGGATATGGCTGGATGAACTACCCAGCATCCTTTGGGCATACAAGATGACAGTAAAGACTTCAACTGGAGAGACTCCTTTTAACCCAGCATCCTTTGGGCGTATAAGATGACAGTAAAGACTCCAACTAGAGAGACTTCTTTTAAGTTGGCATATGGAAGTGACATGGTCATACCTATAGAGGTTGGTCTAACTAGCTATAGGGTGGCTCATTACAACAACGAAGAGAATGAAAAGCAGCTTCGTCTAAGCCTTGACCTTATGGATGAGGTGAGGATGGATACAGAACAGAGGGTGGCTTGTTACAAAAACTTGATGTCCAAGAATCATGATGCACTGGTGAAGCCAAGGCAGTTCAACATCGAAGATCTCGTCTTAAAGAAGGTGTCCCTGGCTACAAAGGACCTCGCTCATGGAAAATTAGGGCCTAACTGGGAAGGACCATACAGAGTCATCAATTCTAAAAGATGAGGTTCATACTAATTAGAAGCCTTGGATGGACAAAAGCTGGAGCACCCGTGGAATGTGGAGCACTTGAGGAAGTACTACTAGTAAAGAAGACTTGTCAGGAAGGTCAGCATGGACGAGTCTAAAGATTGCTAGAGATTTCTAGTAGTTTATCTATCATCTTTTAGCACTTATATTTTTCAACAATATCTTATGTTTTCTAGCATTTGAATTCCCTAAAAAGCATTAGCTACTAGCATGTGCCATGGACGATGTCATGAACAAAGTCCTTGTATATAAAGGAATTTGAATTCCCTGAAAAAGGACTAAGTACTAGCAAGGACAATGTCTTTGGATTGTTACATACTAAATTCTCTGATGTTTACGGACGATGTTATGTATAGTTATTGTATATAAAGAATCTTGAATTCTCTAATTTAAGTGTTGTGAAATTAACATCCATATTAAATTAAAGATGTTTAAAATCTCTGGACGCGGAGATATATTGTCATGAGCCATCCTTAGACAAGGAAAAGACAAATTGCCATAAAACCTAAGACAATAATGATAAGTGCAAAGGGAAGGAACAATCCTCCCAGTACAATTGCCTAAAAAATTAAGGACGAAGAAAAGCATGCATGCGAAGCTTTTTATGGGCAACATGTCTAGCCTACTAGATAATCCAAGCTATGGATAAAAAAGAATAACCAAACAAAGTTCCAAGAATAAGTCTAAGGATGAGGAAAATATACATATATTCCTAAATGAAGTCCTAAACATGGACGAGAAACACTTGAAATTAAATTTGGCAATAACAATATGGATAAAAGTGCATTCATAAATAAAAAGGGTAGACGACTATTGTCCAAAAACCCTTAAGAGAGTTAAGCCTAAACAAGGCAATTGTATCAAGATTTGTCTTTAAACATGGACAAGCCAAATGTATTTAAATAAACTTAAAGTGGTCCAACACAACAAACCCTTTCTAAAAAAAAGAAGAAGAAGAAGAAGAAAAACAAAAACAAAACAATAAACAAGGAAATAGATGAAATAAAAATCATTTCAAGGGGATAAACCACTGGGGGCATCACCACCAGACTTTGAGTTGTCTTTAGCAGGAAAAGGAGTGGAAGCATCGTCTTCAACATTCAGATCTTCTAAACTTGTCTGAAGCAAGGAACTCTCAGTTGTAGTACGAAGCTTGATGGAATCAAAGTTCATCTCAGGGAACAGCTCAAGAGCCATACGAAAATCTTCGAAGCCCACTGCATAGTTGGCATCCAAAAGATCAGTGAACACTTTGGATGACTTGAATTCCTTGATTACTTTGTCTTTGGCTTGACTTCGAGGATGATCTGAGCTCTTCGTTTTGCTTCTGCAGATGACCCAGACGAGTGTCCTTTTCCACTATGTTTGTCCTTAATTCCTCTGCCAAATTCTTCAACTCCTTCACCTTAGCCTCATGCTTCATCCTTTCCCCTTTCCTACGACTTGACTCCTCCATATCACAGATTTTTGCCTCAAGCCTAACCCTGGTATGGTCCAACTCGTAAGCTTGTTTGGACACTGCCATAAACTTTGACATAACCTGTTTAAAAAGAATTTGATGTAAGATAAGTGGATGAATACATCAATCTATGGGTGATTCAAGACGAAGAAAATACCTTGAAGAGATCATGAACTGTGGAATGATCAAAGTCCTTCACAGACATGTCATAGCACACAGCAACTTCGTCTTCAATCATAGCTTATTGGAACCTTTCCTAGGCAAGATCTTCATTCTTAAGGAGATTCATAGGAGCACTTCTAGGAGGTTTGGACAAAGTAGTTTTATGAGGATTAGGCAAGTCTAAGTCAAAGATCTGTATAGATAGCTACATAGTAGGAGAGGAGGGATAACTAAACCAGGTTTGACACCCCAAATTTGGACGATTTATGCTTTGCCTTTCTATGGCCTCGACGGCTTGGAAGACTCCCCTTGTCAATCGTCTTAGACAAAGTCTTCCTTCTTGCATAGTTTCCTCATCTACCAAACTCTTCCCCTTATTTTCTTTAATAGTTACCATTATTGTAAAGAAGAAAAATGTTACAGTTTGGACGAAGCAAGTAATAAAATGCTAAAAAAACTCACGTCCTTAGTTGGTAAGCTCATGAGTAAGCGCTTCTTCAGTGGGTTCAGGGCCAATTCCCCAACTAGCAAGACGACGAAGTGTCACTAAGTAGTGAAACGTCATATTCGCAAAAGAATGAGCTCATTGGACACGGTCTAGATGGAATTTGGACAAATTAGGTTGTCTTACAGCTGTTAAAAAAAAATGGTTAGACAAGTACAACAAAAGAAATGAAATAAGTTGTGAAAAAGGGACATTCCCTCTAGACAAAGATTCCCCATCTCACCATTATAGGGAGGAAATGGATCACTGCCAATCTTAACGGGGTTTCCTACCCAAAACCTAGAGACGAAGAAGAGCTCCGTCTTCCACTTCCTATTAGACGTGGGGAGGGACTTCACCAATCTACAGTTTAAACTCCTAATTAAGAATTGGTAAAAACCTAGGGATTGACTAATTTCAAAGGGCTTGTAACAGTATAGGAACTCGTCCACAGTGAGAGGATGGTTCCCATCAAATACTTCCCTCCACAAAACTTGCATAGAGATGATAAGCCTCCATGCATTGGGATTAAGTTGGTCAATTCCTAAACCTAACCTAGAGAGTATTTCTTTGGAAAAAGCATTAAGAGGCAACCTAAGTCCTCATAGAAGGTAAGCCTCATAGATACCTACCCCAAAACAAGGGTGACTACACCATTCACCATGGACGACCAATCAAATATTAAGGTCATCAGGGATCTGGTACCAACTCCTATGGCAAGTAAGTTTTTTCTCGTCAGTTTTAGAAGGAATGCCTACTGCACAGCTATACAAAATCTCCTCTTTCACTTGAAGAAGGAGACAAGGGAACACTGGTGGATGTGCCAACAAGTGACCCAGAAGCCATCCTCATCCTCATTTCCTCTTGGAAAATGTCTAAAGGAACTCTAGGAACCACGGACGTGTATTGCTCATCCGTGGTGTTTCCCTTACTACTACTACTACTACTACTATTATCAGTACTACTACCAGTACGACTACTATCATAGTACTCGTCTATCTCTCTATCATTACTATTGCTAGATGAAGACACTATGATTTCAGACATCCTAAAAAGCAAAGAAAAACCTAAAGACGAGAAAAAGAGGATACTTGGCTCTAAATGAGGATGACTAAAGAAGAAAACTCCTAGACGAGGAGCTGGACGACAAGGGTTAGAGGAGAAAATATAGGAAATGTTAAAGGGTAGGAGAGGAATTTCACTATTTATAGGTGACAGACCCAGTCACTAAAATGATGCAACCAACCAAATGGAGCCATGTGGCACTTCTCCTGAAGAACAAAATGATATTATGAATGAACCTCGAGATTGCACCACGTGTCAGCATCAGGGATAAGGTCTAAAAAAAAAAAATCATCAAATCACCACAAATCAAAGCAACAATGACAGACAACACAAGGAGGAGGGGGCAACTGAGTGGCAACGCAAATCCATCCTAGAAATTCTACATGGAATTTTTCTTTCACTGCAAAGTGTGTGACTAGAAGGATTGAGGACATCAAACCCATGTTCGTAGAAACGAATAGTTTGAGAGTTGAGTTCTGCAGTCAAAATTCAACATTAATTAAGTTAGAGCATATATATAATTGGATGAATGAAGCTAAATAACCTAAATATTATTTTACTATCTATTGCAATGACAAATATGAAACAATTATTTATTACAACGAATATATCATTCCAATAAATTGTTTATTGCAACAACATATTTATCATTGCATCAAAGTTATCATTAAAATATCTAGTGATTATTGCAATGAGATTTTATGTTACACAAAATTATTACTTCAAAATTTATTGCAACAACTTGTATCAACTATTGCAATAACTTTGATGCTATTGCAATGATTTTTTGTTGTTGTAATAAACATTTTATTTTGTAGTGACTTATAAAAGTTCAAGTTAAAATTGGACATCGCATATATTTGTGGAATAAGATCAACAATGATGAACAAATTTCTTTGATTCATATATGTACTATTACAATACCAACATTTGCTATGCATGCATGCAAAGAGAGAGGAAAACAACAAATGTAACATGAAAGGCACTTTTGGCTTGAACATTAAATAATAAACTTAATAAATTACAAGATTTTGACAGTACATGTGAATTAAATTGGGTTTTCAATTGGGTTGAGATCACTTTGGGTTTCCATGCTTTTCTCAAGCTCCTCTAGGTTGTTCATGCTCTTTTGCACCGTTGTTCATACTCTCACCATTAGCATATGATTGAGCATCAACTAGAAACACTTTAGCAATCCCTAGAGCGGATATGATCGCAATATTTTTCAACTGTTGATTAAGTGGTTCATTTTCCTCTATAACCTTCTTTTTGTTTCTGTATATTACATATAGCAGCATCTAAAGTAGCCCCAAGACAAAACCCACAATATTTGGGATCTAGACAATTAAGACAACAGGAAGAAATTAAGCAGAAATTCAATGGCTGAAAGTATTTGAAATAGTGAGAGAATTTGCAAATGAAGATTAATGCAACAATAAAAATGTCATTGAGGAACAAACCATATGCAAACCACATTATGGCACTCAATGTGAGGAAAAATGATAAATTAAATGGCATAAACTCCACACTCCTAGATCGAATTACTTGTGCCTTCAAAAAGGAAAGAAAAGTAAAATGCTTGTGAGTAGTTTTCATTAAAAAAAAAAAGAAAAAAAGAAAAAGAAAAAAGAAGAGTATCCAAACCTCTTGACTTCAAATAATTTAATTATTTTACCTACCACAATGCTTGAGGGTGCTGCAAAAATACTAATAGAAACCGCAATGCAAATCCATCCCAGAAATTCTACATGGAATCTTTCTTCCATTGCAAAGTGTGTGACTAGAAGGATTAAGGAGAACAAACCCATGTTCGTAGAGAAGAATGCTTTGAGAGTTGAGTTCTACAGTCAAAATTCAACATTAATTAAGTTAGAGCATATATATAATTGGATGAATAAACCTAAATAACCTAAATATTATTTTAATATTTATTACAATGACAAATATGAAATAATTATTTATTACAACGAATATATCGTTGCAATAAAAGTTTTTTTTTAACAAAAAATAGAACCAAAGAAATTAAGCACCTGCAAAAATGGCATGTTTGAAAAAAAATAAATAATGAATGTGACAACTTTCAATCATTTCAAATTTTGCAAGTTATATACAGCTAAAGAAACAATATTATAAATAGTAAACACCCCAACTAATTTTTCTTTTCTCTCCCTTTCAAAAAAAATTAAACTAATAATTAATAACTAAATTATAGTTGAAATTATATATATATATATATATATAAATATATAATTCAATAATTTTAACAGTAGGAATGAGCGATTTGAACTTTGGTTCTTCTAATAATGGAAAGTATGATACACTACTAAGTTACCAGGCTCTTAGTTGAAATTGTAATATTTGTGGAATTTTTTTTTTTACTGATTACTATTTGAGTTAAATAGATATTGTTAGGGTAAAGAATTTGACCATTAGCAAGCCATGAATAAAATATTGAGTCTTGTTGATTTTAAGGTAAGTATTATCAAGCCTAAGATGAAGGCCTAAGATCAGCGGAAGAAAATGAATTTTTTTTTTCTTGATTGAAAGCTTGACACATGGCGATTAATTGAGACTTAATATATGCTTTCCTCTGAATTTTGTTTTTGTTTCAGTTGTGATCTGATTTCTTCCGAATTTTGAATATTTTTTTTAACTTCCTTGGTCCTTAAGCTCACCAAATAAAATAAAAAATATATCAAATTAACCAATTAATTATTTAAACTATAAACTCAATCAATAGTATTATGACACATCATTTAATTCAACTAATTAAATTAACTAATTAATTATTTACTTAAATTAACCAAATATATCAAATTAACCAATTAACTATTTAATTAATCAACTTTTACTAATTTTGCTTGGAATCAATAAATACTATCTCAGGATTTAATTGGGAGCATGCAACCTTACCATAAACTATATCCTCAATGAATAGTATTATTACACATCATTTAATTTAAATTAGGCTAAAAATATACCAATTAGAATTAAGAGTTCTTAATCACATATAGTCGGGACTTACTTCATGCAAGTGCATTTTATTGTTAAAACTTGTTTCTTTAATATTTTTCAATCTAGTTGTCTGATTAAGGTTCATGAATTGTCATTTTGATCACTATGACTTGAAGATTTAAATCATGTAAATCAATTGGAAAGCAAGCAGTCAAAATAACAATTCATCACTGTGAAGTGATATGCAATGCAAGTGGGGTTAAATGAGAGTTGAGTTAGCCAATAGGGAAATCAAACAAATTTTGAAAAAGACAGCTTAACCAAATCATAAAAATTGGTCTTTGAGGTTGAATGATGCGTTTTGGGCATACCACACTGCTGATAGAAATATTCTTGGTTTGTCACCCTATCAACTCTTCTATGTAAAGCTTGTCACTTGCCTACAAAATTGGAACATAAATCGTATTGGGAACTAAAAATGTTAAACTTTAACTTAGATAAGGTTAGTCCATTGAGAAAATTGCAATTGAATGAGTTAGAAGAAATTTGACGTGATGCATATGAGAATTCTAAGATTTATAAAGAGAAAGAATGAAGGTTTTTCATGACGAACATATTTTAAGGAAATCTTTTGAACAATCTCTAAAATGTTGTTTTTTGTATAATTCTAGATTACATTTGTTTCCCAAAATATTGAGATCTAGATGGACTAAACCTTTCATTGTAAAAAATGGTTTTCCCTTGTGGTGTCATAGAGATTGAGAATTCTAAGAATGGTAATATATTTAAGGTGAAAGGATAGCATCTTAAATGAAGAACCAAATTCTAGTTTCTCTCCTATCCTATTTACTACTATGACAAATAATCAAATTCAATTTTTTCAAATCAACGATTTGAAGACCTATTGATTTTAACAACTGATTGAAGAGTTGATCATTCAGACCTTTTCTTGAGAATAATTTCTAACGTAAGGAGGAATTCATTAATTCAGAGAATTTGATTTATCAAGACTTGCCAAGAAATTAGTGACATGCATGATGTATATAAAATAATGTACTCTTATCTTTGCATATTTAGCCTTAATTTGATATTATTTTGCGACTAAGAATATATTATCTTTGGTTTATAGGTAATAAAGTATTTGCATGCTAATGGGCTTTATTTAAGGCAGAAGGATGGAATCTAATTCAGTAGGCTGAACCCAACTTAGACTCAAAGAAGTAAAATACGTGAAGAAGCCTGGTCAATTACGGAAAGAAGCCAATTGCAGAAAAAGTCCTACTTGGAATCTGATTGAAGAGTTGATCATTCAGACCTTTTCTTGAGAATAATTTCTAACGTAAGGAGGAATTCATTAATTCAGAGAATTTGATTTATCAAGACTTGCCAAGAAATTAGTGACATGCATGATGTATATAAAATAATGTACTCTTATCTTTGCATATTTAGCCTTAATTTGATATTATTTTGCGACTAAGAATATATTATCTTTGGTTTATAGGTAATAAAGTATTTGCATGCTAATGGGCTTTATTTAAGGCAGAAGGATGAAATCTAATTCAGTAGGCTGAACCCAACTTAGACTCAAAGAAGTAAAATACGTGAAGAAGCCTGGTCAATTACGGAAACAAGCCAATTGCAGAAAAAGTCCTACTTGGAATCAAGATATTTTTGTGCATGTCTCAGGTTTTTTAGGCTTAACCCGCGGCTCAAATATTGGATTGTGGTGATTGAAGTTGGGCTGGAAAGATAACTCAAAGGGCTAGAACGCTGTAGTTTAGGTCAAGCCCAGATTTTTAATTTTACTCGGCCGAAATCACCTCACAACATGGGCCTGAAAATTTGACAAATATCACTATCTGAATTTCCTTACTCTTATAGGGTTTCTCTACAACGGCTAGAGATATTAAAGGCGCTAGGTTTGAATGTGAAACGAAAGCTGAAAAAAAAAAATAGAGGGAATGGGGCTGCCGCATGTGTTGCTTTCTCTGTGACTTTTCCCCAAGACAACACAATGACTTCTCTCCTTCAGTCCTTTTTTTTTTTTTTTTTTTTTTTTTTTTTAATGTTTAGTGTTTTATTTCAATTACCATGAGTAGCTAAATTTTTTATTAATGTTGTGGACAAATACTTGTTAATGATTATCAATATTATTTATGAGATTTGATTTTTCCAACAGTTATGCAAGACTATTATGAGAATAGTTCATTTGGATTGGAATAAAGTGAGCAACTTTTTTCAACTAATCCACCATCACCAAAATAGCATCATAACTCTTAGGTGACCTCAGTAATCTAGACACAAATTCCACAGATGTGTTTCCACTTCCACTCGGGCATAGAGAGTGGCTATAGCAACCCTAAGAGCCTTTGATGTACTAGTTTGACTTGTTGGTTGGTTAGGCATTGCTCCATAAAAGGTGATAATATTTCTCTTTTCATGTTGTTCCACTAATAAACTTCTTGAAGATCCTTATACATCTTGGTACTACCCGGAAGCACCGTGTAAGGTGAACGCCTCCGATATCTCTACTTTAATTAATGAATAATTAGGCACACAAAGCCTAGTACTAAACCTTAAAGCACTGTCAATGGATATTTTAAATTCAAGTCTGCTCCCACTATGCACTTCTTCCATAATTGAACTATAAATCTCTTATTTAATGACAAAAAACTTTACCAATTAAGGTAATAATTAGTTAGTAACTTGTGCAATGCAAGAAACGTCACCTGTTGTTCAGGGGGTTCAAATGAACCCCTTGACTTAAAAAATAATAATTTATAGATAAAAAAAAATCATTTTTATTAGTTTATTTTATGCTTAAAAATATTTTTGCATATATTGGCTGAAATCTTGCACACCTTGATCATAAATCAATACAACCTAAAACTAAACAACAATTAGACATTTAGTGTATTATTTATGTTAGTAAGTAATTGAAGAAAAAAAAAATAGTAAAGTTAACAATTGTTCAAATATTTGATTGGTTAGGTAGACACTTAGTGTAAAATTTATGTATGGATGAATATGGATGTTTGGGTTAATAAATGATATAGTGTCAGTGGGTTGCATTTTGTCATTTTAGTTTAAAATATTTTTATAAAAATAATGACAACTGCAAAAAAATAAATAAATGTCACACCAAGCCACATTGACAATAGATAATAAAAACTGATAATGAAAACTCGTAGAAATTGTAAAATTTCATATATTTACATTTTTTATGATTCAATATATTCAATTTTTTTATTAAATTTTATTTAATTTAAATTTCTTAATGAACCCTTTAAAAAAAAAATTCTTGGACCCGCCACTGTTTAACATAAAATGAATTTTTTTTCTATTTTTTTTTCGAAAAATTAAATTTGATAAATATGATAGTTATTGATAGACATTTATTATGATTGTATTTGTATATAGAATTATATATTGGATCCTATTAATGAGTGTACTTAGGGTATTTGTTAATTGACCATTTTAAGAAATTTTTAATACCACTTTCATGAAAAATATAAAAATTTGTAAAAAAAAGTCAGTTTCTTTTTCTTTTTTCATAAAAAGTTTCTAAAAATATTTCCTAAATCAATGCCCCTAGGGCATTTGTTAACTTTTTCCTTATATATCATTAAACATTTAATATGATTATATTTATAAATGCATTGATATATTCTACTATTTAAGGAAAATATCATACACCAATATTCTAATGGAGGGTTTAATTACAGAATATAATTCATATACAATTAAAAAATATATATGAGAATTCTTCTATAAATTATAGACAGGTAGTTATTACTAATAATTTAAATTAAATTCAGAATGAATAAAAGGTATTGGTAGACATGGCAAAACAGGACGGGTCGGGTCAATTGGGTTCATGTCGAAAGCGAGTTTGGATAAAAAGAAAATTGGTTATTTTAAACGGGTTAGGAACGTATCAGGTCATTTGGGTTGCGGGTCGAGTCAACCTGTATTTTTTCACATGATTTTTTTTTTTTTTTTTTTTTGTGTCATTTGATAAGTTATGCATTAAATTATTTAGTGTAAAATGCATTATTTTGAATTCGCCACTCATATCAAGAATGAGCTCAACTCAACAAATTAATACTTGTTCAATAATTATACAAATCCTAACATTCCTAACGAAAACAAAATAGCACAAACGAGTCTAGTCTACCCTTTGATCCTCTAATTAAAACAAACATACAAATGAATACAAAATTTCAAATGCCCTATTTGATAACTAATTTGACAAAGAATAAAAACAACTAAGAAATTTACAATCTTGAAAAATAATTTCGTAATTTAATATCAACTATGGTTGACATTTTGTTTCAACTAGATAATATACATCAAAGTTTGAATGTTTACTTATTTATACATGGTCTCTTTTATAAATATCATGTTATTATTAAACAACACAAACTCTAAGAAATATCATCTTTTATTTTGAAAAACATTTTATTTTGCTCATGGATTGTTAGAAAATAGGTCTAAGCATTCATAATTTATCTTGGCATGTATTTTGTTATGTGATATTTAAAAATTTATACTTATCCCATTATTAAGCAATAGAATACCTCAACCATTTATCTTTCAATTCATTTTCATGCATCTGTATCAATTGTATTTAAATGACATTAAATATATATTATATTTGAATGAAGTTATCCGAAATGTTAACAATTTGATTTTTTTTTAATATAAAAATAAATAAATAATAATAACGTGAACGGAAAAACTCACAACAAACAGTTAAACCAATAATGTCTTAATATTATTATTTTTTTACACAATTTTTTTTTTTTTGGAAAAAATGGATTAGGTCACTGGATAGCCGAGTCGGGTTAAGTTGATTCGTAAAAAACTGGTCAGGTCATAGGTCAACCCGTTTTTAGTTTGGGTAAAAATCAGGTTGGGTATTTTCTTTGGGTTCGGGTTAGGTCGGGATAGTGAATCTTGACCCATTTTGCCATGTCTAGGTATTGGTATGTGTTATTATTTTTATTCAGGCTTTGGTAAAATGACACATCATCATTGCATTCATCCTCTAGTTATGGGGTCCAAGCTTAAAAAATTTATTGAGACAAATTTATCATCCTTTTTATGGTATATAATTGGTAAAATAAGTAAAATGAAATTTATTGTATCCAACTTGGCATCTAATATAGGTAATAAGTAACAATTTAAATAAATCTAAGACAGATTAAAAGGGTATTGACATGTGTCATTATCTTATGCTTTGGTACAATAACACATATCATGGTTGTATGCATACTCCAATTATGTGATCCACCTTTTAACATTTATTAAAACTTATATATTATTACCTTTTATGCGATTTAATTGGCAATATAATTGAATTGACATTTATTCTATCCAAAATGGATCTTTTTTGAGATAAAAGATAGAAATCCGCATGGATCTAATATAGGGAATAAGTAATTATTTTTTAAGCATAAGGTAATAAGTAATAATTTCATTTAATTGAGAAAAGTAAGTTGTTGACATGTGTCATTATCTTACAGTTTGATAAAATTATACATGTGATCATTATATTCATCCTCCATTTATAGGATCTAATTTTTATAATATATTGTTTCTCAAAAAAAAAATTATAATATATAATTAGATATAAATAATTAGGGCACATCTCCATATAATTAATATATAGAAATAAATTCATTAACCTCATTAACATATGATAATCAATTAATATTTTGACATTAATGCAAAATTTTGAGGGGTGGAAGGCTAAAACGAAAATAATTTACTTTCCCTCTCAATGAATGTGCCACTTATTAGAACCTTAGACTAACTAGTATGTAACCCATGCTACCGCATGGGAATTGATATATTATTAATCATGAGTTTATTCATGTTTAAAAGATTCAGTTAAGTCTAAATTCATATTGTTAACCATAAAATTTTATTAACAAAACTTAGTAGTGTATATATATATATATGTATGTATGTATGTATAAAAGAAAGCGAGTTGAACCACAATAGATTGATATTGTATACAAGTTACAGTCACAGTCATGCGTATATTGAAAGGATAATTAAAGGGTAATTAAGCCCATACAATTAATTGGTTCTTAAGTAAATAAAACTTTAGAGACATTTGACACATCAATCAAACTTAAGTAAAAAAATGTTCAAAAGTAGCACAATTATAAGCCAAAATAGAGTAATATGAAACTAAATTGGCAGCCACGAAGCTACTAAGAGAGAGGTGTTTGCCATAAAGGGGACTAATTAATAGGTTTAAGAATTCATAAGGTTGACATTGGATATTATTCCCATGTGCTAAATATTGTTTTTAGTAAGGTCACACCAAATAGGTTGAAAGCCATTTTCATGCAAGATTGATAGCTGCAAGAGAAGTCAATCATCAAGCAAGGACCAAAGGATTTCAAAAAATGTTAATATTGACTCAATATATGCGCATACACACAAACCCATCACTATATCAATTAAGGGAATCAAAACTAAATGGAAATATTACACAGAAAGATGAACCTTGGTGACGATGTTTATCCAAAAGATCCATTCATGCTTTTGAATCTTCAATCTCTATTGGTGATTGAAATTTTCGTAGTTTAAAAAATTTAAAATTAAAAAAAAAACCCTCAAAGTTGTTCTCATTTTGTAGTTTTACGATAGGTCATTTTGTAACATGATAGGCATTTGTGTGAAGAAAAAACCTCTGAAGTTGCATGGCTGATAAAAGAAATTCTCTCCAATCTCTTTTTATAGAGAGATGGATTTGTGCGTGTTTTTATACATCCTTCATAGTTGTATTATTACGAAGCAAGTCCAATGAATTTAGATTGGTACTACCGATTCCCAAAGCATGAGTGTTTAATGTGTTATTAATTTCATCTCATCTCATTACCAAGTCCAATGAATTTTAATTGGAATTCAATTTTTCCAAGTGGTGCATCTCTTGCAATATTCTTTCATTTTTTATTTTTAATTAATTTTTTGAAATTTATTTTTAATTCCCATGGCCACTTTCCATATTCAGCTTCTTGTTATAGTTCCCTAGGCACTTTGAAGTTTGAACCAAAAGAACAATGAACCTATGTAAAAATAAATAAAAACAATGAATCAGGTTCTCTCGAAAACAACCCTAAATCATATTATATTCTTCTGATTATTTTCTTTGTACATGTGTATAGTAAAATTGGACTCTAATTTCAAATTATAATTGAACAATTGGAATGACACATGACACAAAATTGAAACTCTAATTTGAAATTCTATTTGAGTTTCTCTCTGCTTCACCTATTATTATATATATAGATATCTCTTGCATTATATATACTTCACATGCCCTTCATGGTGTAATAGCTATAGTATTGATTCCCTCCTAGAACCTTCTTCTCACTTCTCAAATTCTTGCCTTCATGGACTCAATAATTATCCTTGTTCTTGCATCTCTCTTCACTCATCCACTTTCTCTAATAGCTCAACCAACAAATCTTGTCTCCAAGATTACGGTAGTGGGTGTTGTGTATTGTGATATCTACTCTAGCAACACTTTTTCTAGACACAGCTCCTTCTTGCTAGGTAAATAACTCTTATTATCTTTATCTAGTCTATTGTTTCTTTCAATTTAGGTGATAAACTATCGACTTTCCTAATATCATAAAATGTTGGAAAATTGTGAATATAATTATTTAAATGTGAGATTTTTACTTTTTAAATAAAAAGAAAAAGAATGAAGAATTTAATCATTTCAATGTCAGATTATTAATGGGAGGTAAGAGGAGATATGGTTCAAACTTAGAACAAACACTCTAATACTATGATAAATTAATGATTGTCTTAGAACTTAACATGCTTGGAAATGGTGAATTTAGTCATTTAATTGATGATGAATTGAAAAATATTCTTTCAACTTCTCACGTGTGTACTCTTATTTTACTGATTAGGGGTGGATGTTCAAATACAATGCAAATTCAAAACAAACTCACCCTAAATCATAAAGCATACCACATTTTCAATCAATAAAACAACAGATAAGCATGGAGTATATAAAGTGGAAATAGCAAATATTGATGGGGTTAACTGTGTAAAAGGTTTGGTAGCAACATTATTTTGCCAAGTAACGTTGTTGGGGAGCTCATCTTCAGCCTGCAATGTTCCTGATTCGAAGACCACATCAATTGTTATGACATTCAAGTCTAAGGAAGAAAATCGTTGTACATACAACTTGAATACACTGAGTTACAGGCCATCGGAGAAGAATACTGCTCTATGTGCAAACAAACAAGAATTGTCAAGATGTTTTAATGCTTCAAAATCCTTTCTTCCTTATATGTCACCTTATCTATCTCATTCTTCTTGCTTTCCCTTCCCCCCATGATCTCCTTTTCCTTCTTTTCCTTTTCCCCCTTTTCCTGCTTTTCCCTTTCCCTCGTGATCTCCTTTTCCTTCTTTTCCTTTTCCCCCTTTTCCCTCTTTTCCCTTTCCTCCATTTCCTTCTTTTCCCTTCCCTCCACTACCTCCTTCCTCCTCTTTGCCTCCCCAGTCCTTTCCTCCCGCTCCATCTAGTGATTCCCCATAATCTCCACCTACTTTTCCTTTAGATCTTCCTACTAAACCACCAATATTCCATTCTTGAACCCAAAAACCTAGATACCATATATGCCTTCATCTGCTTCTAATAATCCTCAAGACCAAAATCCATAAGAATATCTTTGCTTTATATTTTTCTTCAATGATATCAGAATTATGTTTGAAAATAATTTCTCAAAGTTACAAAAGTTTCTATGCTAATGTTGGAAGACAAATCAATGCATATAGAAACTACAATAAATTTCACCTATTTAGATTGCTACAAAAAATAGATGAATTTCTTTCAACTATTATTATGCATTTATATATTAGTCAGAAGTTGCACACGTGCCAAGCATGTCAAAAGCTGAAGAGTTGTGCCAGCTGTTACACTACAGGACAAAAGTCCCAGGCTAGCCAGGCCGTTAGCTTACGGCTTGAACTCATGACTCAACCCAGTTGCGAGGTCAAGTCGCCAAAACACCTTGTTTGGGAAAATCTGACGTTTCACATTCCATTCTTACCCTAGTATAAATACCCCTTATTCCCACGAAATGTAGAGAGCTTTCAGAGAGAATTTCGAGAGAGAAACCCTAGAGAAAACAAGATTGCATCATCCATAATCTTCACCCAAGAGACTCTTCAAATTCCTCTACTCTTTTCCTCTTCATTGATACATCTTTGAGAGGTTCTTGACCAAATCTTTTTCTCACCATACCCATGTCTATGAGAAGGTTCTTTTGGTGCTAAGGGAAGTAGTTTGGAATGGACCAATGACTATTGGCTGATGCTATGGTTTATAGTGGAATCCGGTAAGCTAGAAAAGAAAAAGGTTCGACGCAATCTCATTGGAGCAAGAAGCTTGGAGGGCTTAGGTACCTGGGTAGATTAGGCTTGGAGAGTCTATTGCTATTCATGTATTCCAATTACATTTTCTAGTAGATTATTGACCGCTTGGAGGGCGGCAGAGAGATTTTACGCCAAGGGCTTCGGTTTCCTCTTCGATAACACATCGTGTGTTGTTCTTATGTTTACACCTCTCTTCCCTTTATCTTTACCAATTAATTACTGTTGTGATTGTGATTATTTATGATTTAGATTGTTTATCAATTCTGTTATAAGCTTGTTATCATTTTCCGCACATACATTGTATGATATAAAGCTTGAATTGGTAATTTGTTGTTTGGGGGTCTAAATATTCATAGTGTTTTTAACGCTATTTGAGCTCAATTGGTATCAGAGCAGGTGCACTTGTTATGGTTTAAACACCCTAGTGCGATCCTTGACCCTACATTGAGATGGATAGGTCTCAATCTCTAAATGTACCACCATTTTTTGATGGTAATAATTATGCATTTTGGAAAGTCCGAATGAGGGCATTTTTATGTTCTATTGATGATGCTGTGTGGGATGCAGTTAAAGTGGGTTGGACTAAGCCGGAGGCTACCAAATCCACTTGGGATAAGGCAGCACTTGCGGCGGTTAATGCTAATAGTAAAGTCTTGAATGCTATTTTCTGTGGTGTCTCTCCAGAAGAATTTCACAGGATTTCACATATCACTATTGCTAAGGAAGCATGGGAGATTCTGCAGACTACTTATGAAGGAACAAAGAAGGTGAAAGACACCAAACTACAGATGTTGACCACTCGCTTTGAGGAGCTCAAGATGAGCGAGGATGAGCCCTTCGACTCTTTTTATAGTAAGTTAAACGAGGCGGTTGTTGGCAAATTCAATTTGGGAGAAAAGACAGAAGATTCTAAAATTGTAAGGAAGATCCTTCGATCACTGTCGGAATGCTTTCATGCCAAAGTAACAGCTATTGAAGAGAGCAAAGACCTTGACAACATTAAAGTTCAAGAGCTGGTTGGTTCTTTACAGACATATGAATTGTCATTACCTACGCAGAAGAAGAGCAAATCTCTCGCTCTTAAGACAATAGATGAGAGGGTGGTGTCTCATGAATCTTCAGAAGAGGATGCAGTAGATAAAGATGTGGTGTACCTTGTAAAGAACTTCCAAAAATTCTTGAAACTCAAGAACTGTGGGAAATTTGGTGACAATGGAAAATTTTAGAGTCCCAGGAAGGAGAAGAAAGAATTCTGACTAAAAGATGGTAGAGATTCCCAATCTTCTCAAGAAATCACATGCTTCGAGTATAATGGACACGGACACTTCAAAAAGGAATGTCCCAACTATTTGAAGTCAAAGGGCAAGGTCTATCCCACTACTCTAAGTGACTCAGATTCATTGAATTTTGACTCAGAGGAAAGTTGTAATGGAGAAGGAAACTACTCTGCATTCATGACCATTGCACATGTGGAGTCCTCAGATGATTTGGGTATACTTACGAAAGAGCTTGTTGAGCAATTTGATTTGGAGTCTATTGGAATAATTGAGGAGTTTGAAGATGAGGAAGTTGGAAAAGTAGTGGGACTGCAAGAGACTTACAACTCACTCCTTGAGAAGACCAATGAATATGCTAAGGTGGCTAACGTAGCCATTAAGAAAATGAAGAGGGCCGAGGAAGATTATAGAATTCTTCTAGTACAATACAAGGAGGCTAAATATGAAGTGGAGAAAATGAATGGAGAGTTGTTAGAAGCTTACTCAAAAATTCAATTCCTTGAGCATGAAGTGCTTCAAGCTAATGCTAAGGTAGACCGTGTCTCCTCTAAGAAACTCAATAAAATGCTTGCTCATCAAAAATCAGTCTCAGACAAGTTTGGACTAGGATATACCAGAGGGAGTAGCTATCAGCCAATGTCACCAAAGAAGTGAAGTTTATGAAGGCCAAAGAGCCAATTGTAGAAGAGTCTATTCCTAATAAGGTTAAGACTGAAAAGAAGAAGAATATGGTTGATCAACGGATGTTCAATACAGTCTGTAATCCATCAGAAGCCAGACATGAAGCTAGAGGAAGATCACTTCCAAGATTACAACGGGGTCCTAAAACGAATCATATTTGTCACTATTGCTGATTGCAAGGACATACCAGACCCAACTATCATAAGCTGAGAGCGTTGAACAATGCAAGCACTCCTCGATCACGAGGAAGAAGAAATGACAAGAGGTCTTGGAGTGGTGGGTAACCAAGAAGTCAAAACCGTGATCCCGGAATGATGGACATGATGAAGATGATTGGTGCCTTCACAAATTGCTTGGAAAGCTTCATAAAGAGGTTTGACGGTTCTAACTTTTGTACTCAATCCGTCAAGGATATCACCCCAAACGCACGTGACGTGTGGGTGATGAAGGGTACTCATGCATAAGCATTATAACATGTCCATGCATCAGCATTATAACATGTCCATGCATCAATTTTTCCTATGCTTTGTGAATATGTTTGGTTGAATGCTTTATGCTTCTGTTTGTTTGAATTGTTGTTTGTTTATTTGTTTCGTTTTAAAATGTTTTTACAATGTTTTTGATCAATTTTTTCTTACTTTCATGTCAAAAATCTAAAAACACATAAAAGTAGAAAATCCAAAAAGTTTGATAAACTTTGTTGAGTGTTGTCTCAAAGCATGTTTTGCCTTGTACCTTTGTACTAATGGCTATGTGCATTTACGAGCTTAGCTTGTCTCATATGCACTCATATCTTTGTGGAAAAAATCTTTAAATCTTTGTGATTGTTGTAAATAGATCTTCAACCTTGTCATGAATAATTGGTAAATGGTTTTGTTGATCTTGAGACATGCATAGACTTATGCCTATATATCTTCCCATTTTTATTTTATTGCTTTTAATTAAAGAGCTCACCAAATGTAAATTTTCAAATGAAAAGAGATATTGAGGTACAAAAGCTGGTCACGCATACTAGTATTTGACTAGGAAAAAGGAAAAGCGACTAAAATAAAATGTATGATGTCTAAAAAGCCAAAGGTTAACTCATCAATTTGAAATATTAAAAATTTCAGACATCTATCTCACAATGAGATGTATTGATTCAAAATGATCAAATGTTATAATGTATATGGAGCCAAATGAAAAGCTTCAAAGAAATGTATTCAAGTTTTTGTGAGGAGTCATATATGCACATTTCTATAATTGAGATGGATCACATTATCTAGTGCTAGTTGTGTATGCCTTAATTGAATTAATCATTGAAACTTCACTTTAGGCTAAAGCCTATCTCAATTTTGATACTCACACACAACACACAAGTTTATGTTCAATGAATACCATATTCATTTGTGTGATTGTACTTGTTTAAATGTGTTTTCACAAGTTCAATCTTTGTTGATCAAACACAAAAATATTTTTGAGTGTTTTAGCTTATTTTTGGAAAGTATTTTGTTTTTACAAAAATGTCAAAAATTTCAAAAACAGTGTTGCCCTATTTTGGCGACTCAGTCGTGGATTGGTCCCGTTGCATGCCCCAGTCGCGAGCTCACTTCGAAATTTTTCACGACACACTAGCGAGTCAAGGTTTCAGTTGCGAAAAATACTTAAAATATTTTTCAAAATTTAAGTTTTTGTGATTTTCGTGGCTTAGTGTGGTGACTTGTTTGTGGGTGGAAGGTCTAGTCGCGAGAGTTACACAGAGATTTTTGCGGCTCCCCTGGCGACTGTCTCGCAGGTAGACCTTCCAGTTACGAAAAACACTTAGATTTTTTTTTTTTTTCTCAGGATTCCTAAATGTTATGTGTTTCATGGCTTACCTGGCGATTGATTGGCGACTTGATCCAGTCACGAAAAACGCGTGTTTTGCATTTTATGGATAGTTTTTCAAAAACTTTTCAGTTTGCCCTCAATTTCCAGTGATTGTTCATTGTTTTCCCCAAATATCTCTCTCAAACACTCCGTGTCTCTTTTGAAAAAGCTTCCATTTTTGCATCATGTCTACTCCAATCATCAAGAAAAAGGTATGGGTTTTCTCTTTCTCCCTTCTTTTTACCTGATTTGAGCATTTTGTTTTTCTTGTTTGGTGAGGTGCTTTTGTGTTTTGTGATTTATTGCGTTCGAACTTGGTTTGGGTTATTGTTTTGTTGAGATTTGATGTTATGGTCTTCGATAATCTCTGTTTCTAGTATTCTAAACATGTGTGTTATCATGTTTTAGTTTATCAGAGGTGATTGCTTGTTTTATATCTTACCCATATTGTTTTTGGTTAGGTTCTACTGGGTTTTTCTCTGTGTGTGGTTTTGGCCTATTCTATTTGAGTGTTATTATTATTTTTTTTCTAAAGATAGTTTGATTCTTCTACATTGTTTTTTTTTTTGTTTGTTTGTTTTGTCTGCTTTGAGTTGGTTTGATCATCTTATTCTTATGAAGTCATATCTCATTGCCATATGTCTTATTTTGGTTAATCTGGTTTTCATTGCTTTTGTTCACCTGATTATTTCTTGTTGAAATATGTGGTTGGGTTTGTGCTCTAAAGAGCTCTTGGTTGTTTAAACTGTGCTCTTTGCCACAATTAGATAGGCATTGTATTGTTGATAGAATGTGATACTCCTTTTCTGATCTGTGATACTCCTTTTCTTACCTATATCTCAACTGTATATAGACTGAATAATGACTTCAAACAGCCTCTTTCTTAACTGTTGCTAATGTTTTGAATTTCATCCATTGTGCTATGTCTTGTTGTGGCATTTTCTGCTTGTTTACAGATGGCCCCATCTCCTTCAAAGAAGAAGACTCCTGCTAAGAATCTGATAAAATGTTGAAAATGGACCCTAACCTATTTAGGTCGGTTCAACACTTTGAGAGATATAGGGACTCTTTCTTGAAGGGAACCATCATTCAGGAAAGATTTGTTGATTTAAGGGATTTAAATGACACCTTCATCCCAAATTGTTTTGAAGGTAGAGGTTGGGAAAAATTGTTGAGTGACCTACCTCCTGTCTGTGAGCCTCTAATCAGAAAATTCTACGCAAATGTTGTGATAAGGGAGGAGGAGTTGAGTTGTTTGGTAAGAAGAAAGGAATTCACCATCGATGCACATGACATTGATGAGGTGCTAAGTCTTGAAGAATTAGAGGACTTTGACTTCATTAACTATGTTAGGACATATGTGTTTTCACTTGTTAAGAACATATGTCACTTATTTATGTAAATTGACTAATCCTTTGACAAAATGCACTCTACTTGTAATTGGATAGTTCTAGGTGTTTTTAATACTTCAAGAAACAAGGTTTCAAGGTCAAGTGTTGAAGTCATCAAGTTTGTCCAAGAAAAAGCAAGTTGAAGTGCAAATTCATTAAAGCTCGACACTTGCTCGATAGCTACCTCGACACCTGTTGTCTGTCAAGATTTAAAATTTCAGATTTTCTGAGCTGATTTTCTTGGGATCTGTGAATATGCTTTTGGGTCTTCTTTTCTCCAAACCCTAAACATATAAAAGGATTGTTTTAAGAGCCGTCAAGTGTGACACAAGTTGAGAAATCATTGAGCAATCTCTGTTCAAGTAAATTGTGATCAAAGAAGAAGTTCTTGACCTAGTTCATCTTCTCTGAAGAAGTTGCTGTGTATTTTCACCATAGGGTTTTGTGACCAAGCATCTTCCTGATTTTCATCATGTAGGATGAACTGAAGAACTTTGCAGCCAACCTTTTTTCCTTAAGTTGGTGTTTTGAAGTCGCGTACTGGGATCCGCGCATTGGTTAGTCACGTACTTGGGAGCCGTGCATCAAAGGTGGAAACTGTCACTACAGATCAAGTCCAATTGGGTATTGGGGTAAGGGTTCAACTGTAGGTTGGTAAGGTACTTAGGATTCTTTTACTTGTAACCGCTTGATTTGATAATAGTGGAGTTTCGGGAGTGGTGACCTGAAAATCACTTGGTGGGGTTTTTGCCACGAGGTCTTTCCCCATTCGTAAACAAATCACCGTGTCATTTAATTTCCGTTGCATATTTAGTTATTTGGTGATTTGTTTGTGCTTCCATATATTTGCATGTTAAATTGATTAATTAATAACTTGACTAATTAATTAATTGGTTTAATCACAATGGGTCATTCAGATTGTGGCCTATCAAACTACAAAGACAGGATGCTATCTTTAAACACTGTCCAGGGTCAGATTGGTGGTGTTAAAGAAAACAGATGTTTTAACACTACTGATTTTCCTACTGACATGAGATGTTTGACCACCATAATGATGTACATCCTGTATCCAATAAGGAAGATGACTACACTGACAAATGCCAGAGCTATCTTCCTCATGGAACTTAAGGAGAAAACCTTCATCGACATTAGCTCTCACATCTTTGACACTATAGTGGATGAGACTAAAACAACTTCTAGGCCCAAACTGATCTTTCCCAGCCTTCTTATGAGGCTTTTCAGACTAAAAGGTGTTGAGATCCCTCAAGATATCAGTCTCATGGCTCCTCTATTAACCATAAACAAGTTTACCCTCACAAGGATACAAGTCCGTATTCTAGGTGATGATGAGGAGGGTGACCAAGGAGAATGGGATCCTATGGAAACTGGAGTAGGAGCTACAGGACAATCAGTTACACCCAGAAGCAGAAGCAAGAGGAGTAGAGCCTCAACCGCATCAGCTGCACCTTAAGATGCACTCCAGATCATCCTAGAGAAGATTGATGGACTTAGAGAAGTTCAGAATGAGCATACAGAAAGGATGGCAGCTATTCAAGATCAACTAAATGTTCTTTTAGCCAAGTTTGATAGCCTTAACTCCCAACAGTAAACCCTTTGGCCATTTCGGTCAAAAAAGGGGAGAATTCTTGAAGGGGCAGCTCTTGAGGGGGAGTACCATTTTGAGGAGGAGCTTGTTACAAACATTGTTCTGCTTTATGTTTAATGCTTTATGTTTAATGTCTTTTGATACACTTTGGTTAATATGTTGTTTTTATGGTTTAAAACTCATGGCTTTTATTATATAATGATGTTTATTCAGTATTTTATTTACTGTGTTTGTACATGTTACCTTTGTAGGTTTTTAAGGTTCTTAGCTTAAGATTTGTACCTATGTTGCTTTTGTAAGCTTTTAGGGTTTGTTTCTATGCATATTTGTAGGCTTTTATGGTTTGTACCATGCTTATGCAGTATTTATGTTTTGTTGTGTTGTACTTCAAGCTAAATGTTATGTATTTTCCTTAAGTACTCTCACTCTTGTGCCCCTATAGGATTTTATTCCTAGATGCATATACTTCTTGTATTATGCATTGGTTAAGTGTTGGTCATTCAAGTGATTTGCTTTGTGCTTATCAACTTGAATGTCTTGATGTTCATTTCAAGTGAGAATGAGCACTGTGGTCACTATCTTACAATGATTGCTTGTTTGGTCATGCCATGGTTTATTACTTTATTCCATTTTGCTTGATCGCATTGTGCTTGTTTCATATGCATTACAAGTTTTTTGCATACAATGATCTTATTGTGTTATTGTGTTTTAGGAGATGTTTTGGTTTTCTGGTTCAAGAGCTTCACAGATTCTAGAGTTAGGTGTGAGTGAGTTTTCCAATTGTTTTCAACTCACGCGTTAAGTCTAGAGTTTGTTTTAGGGTTTTGTCATGGAATAGGCAAAGGGGGAGATTGTAAGGTTGAATTTAATCAACCATCTTGTTGGCTTTATTCCGTGCTAAATTTGCTTGTATTTTAGCAGTTAGTAATTCTGTATTTAGGTGGGAAACTTATAAGGGAGTGAGTGAGAGAGTGTGAAGAAATGCTCCAGTTTGTGCAAAGAAACAGGGGCTTGCGATTGAATATCATGGGTGGCTTGCGGCTAGCAAGTTACTAGAAGTCGCACATGTGCCAAGCATGCCAGAAGTTGAAGAGTCGCACCAGCTGTTGCACTACAGGACAAAAGTCCCAGGCTGGCTAAGCCGTTAGCTCGCGGCTTGAACTCGCGACTCAACCCAGTCACGAGTGTAGACATGGAAAAATTCCCGACCTATCACAAGCTGACACGTCACACTACCAAATCCACAAAATGCAACCAATTACAAAACACCACATATTGCTGCTAGGTTTTGCTATCACTATTCAGAAACCAGCAAAAATTCGCCAAGTGTCATGCAAGAACCAATCATGCATCATCGCACGTGTAAGCGATGACATAATCAGCTTCGCACGTGTAAGCGATGACCTAAGCAACCTCACACGTGTAAGCGATGACATAAGCGGACCAATCAAGCGCAGCCACGTGTCACCAATCAAACTCCGCCACGTGTCACTTACCTACCCCTAAACTCCTATAAATAGAAGCCTTCCTAAAGCATTTGAGGGGAGAGCTAGAAGAGCTAGAGATTTGGAGAAGGGACCAGGCCATTGGAAGCACTTAGAAGTCCAGAAGCTCTGCCGGAATCAAGCTCTAAAGCCTCCAAGAACTTCAAGAACTTCAACTTCGAATACAAAGAACATTCGAAGGAAAATCATCCAAATTATCCGCCTAGATCCAAAAGTCTACGGGAATCAAGTCTAAAGTGTCCGAAAACATCAACAAATCACAAATCAGTGAAGCTCTACGGATCAAGCCTCTAAAGCCCCAAAGAACTTCACGAACTTCAACTTCGAACACAAAGAACATTCGAAGAGCAATTATCCAAATCATATTCCTAAATCTCAAAGTTCACTGGAATCAAGCCCAAAAGCCTCCAGAAACATCACAAACCACAAATCAGCGAAGCTCTAAGGATTCAAGCCTCTAAAGCCCCGAAGAACTTCCATCACAAACCTTCGAAGACGAAGAACACATCAAGAACACGAAGAACACACGAAGAACACGAAGAACGCGAAGAACAAGGGATTTCTAACAAGCTCATAGCCAGAGATTCATTGTAATTCTGTTTCAACAATCTTCGATCTATCTCTCAACCAAATTGAAGGATATTTTGTGTTCAAATCAAATTACATTATTACAATCCAAATCAACAAGTCTTTCAAGGAGATCGAATCAGAGGATAACTCTTTTGTAATTACAGAGAATTGTACCACACATTCATCAATACAAATTCGCACTTGTGAAACTATTTTACTTGTTTGACTTATTTCGAACCGAGAAATTTAGTCGTCCACATATTCTGGTTGTAGACATGAAAAAATTCCCGACCTATCACAAGCTGACACGTCACACTACCAAATCCACAAAATGCAACCAATTACAAAGCACCACATATTGCTGCTAGGTTTTGCTATCACTATTCAGAAACCAACAGAAATTCGCCAAGTGTCATGCAAGAACCAATCATGCATCATCGCACGTGTAAGCGATGACATAATCAGCTTCGCACGTGTAAGCGATGACATAATCAGCCTCGCACGTGTAAGCAATGACATAAGCGGACCAATCAAGCGCTGCCACGTGTCACCAATCAAGCTCCGCCACGTGTCACTTACCTATCCCTAAACTCCTATAAATAGAAGCCTTCCTAAAGCATTTGGAAGAGAGCTAGAGATTTGGAGAGGGGACCAGGCTGTTGGAAGCACTCAGAAGTCCAGAAGCTCTGCCGGAATCAAGCTCTAAAGCCTCCAAGAACTTCAAGAACTTCAACTTCGAATACAAAGAACATTCGAAGGAAAATCATCCAAATTATCCGCCTAGATCCAAAGTCTACGGGAATCAAGCCTAAAGTGTCCGAAAACATCAACAAATCACACATCAGTGAAGCTCTACGGATCAAGCCTCTAAAGCCCCGAAGAACTTCAAGAACTTCAACTTCGAATACAAAGAACATTCGAAGAGGAATCATCCAAATCACATTCCTAGATCTCAAAGTTCACTGGAATCAAGCTCAAAAGCCTCCAGAAACATCACAAACCACAAATCAACGAAGCTCTACGGATTCAAGCCTCTAAAGCCCCGAAGAACTTCCACCACAAACCTTCGAAGACGAAGAACACATCAAGAACACGAAGAACATGAAGAACGTGAAGAACAAGGGATTTCTAACAAGCTCATAGCCAGGGATTCATTGTAATTCTGTTTCAACAATCTTCGATCTATCCCTCAACCAAATTGAAGGATATTTTGTGTTCAAATCAAAATTATATTATTACAATCCAAATCAACAAGTCTTTCAAGGAGATCGAATCAGAGGATAACTCTTTTGTAATTACAGAGAATTGTACCACACATTCATCAATACAAATTCACATTTGTGAAACTATTTTTACTTGTTTGACTTATTTCGAACCGAGAAATTTAGTCGTCCACAACGAGGTTAAGTTGCCAGAACACTCTGTTTGGGAAAAATTGACGTTTCACATTCCATTCTCACCCTAGTATAAATACCATCATTCTCACGAAATGTAGAGAGTTTCTAGAGAGAATTTTAAACCCCAGAGAAAACAAGATTGCCTCATTCATAATTTTCATCCAAGAGACTCTTCAAATTCCTTTACTCTCTTCCTCTCCATTGATACATCCTTAAGAGGTTCTTGAGCAAATCTTTTTCTCACCATACCCACATCTGTGAGAAGGTTCTTTTGGTGCTAAGGGAAGTAGTTTGGAAGGGATCAATGACTATTGGTTAATGCTATGGCTTATAGCGGAATCCAGTAAGCTAGAAAAGAAAAAGGTTCGGCGTAACCTCGTTGGAGCAAGAAGCTTGGAGGGTTTAAATACCTAGGTAGATTAGACTTGGAGGGTCTATTACTATTCATGTATCCCAATTACATTTTCTAGTGGATTATTGACCGCTTGGAGGGTGGCGGAGAGGTTTTACGCCAAGGGCTTCGGTTTACTCTTCGATAACACATCGTATGTTGTCATTGTATTTGCATCTCTCTTCCCTTTATCTTTACCAATTAATTACTGCTGTGATTGTGATTATTTATGGTTTAGATTGTTCATTAATTCTGTTATAAGCTTGTTATCATTTTCCGAACATACATTGTATGATATAAAGCTTGAATTGGTAATTTGTTGTTTGGGGGTCTAAACGTTCATAGTGTTTTTAATGCTATTTGAACTTTCATTAACCATAAGACAATCTCTCAATTGCTCTCCACAAGAATCATTCTAGAGCATGTACTTAAAGGCATATATTTTGTTCATAGTGAGTCCCAAGCACATAGTAAACAAGGGGTTGTGGTAAGTAGACAACCAACATAAAATTTATTTGTTTTATTGTTATTATATGAATGTACTTGAATGAAGTAGCTTGTAACTACCACCAGCAAGTTAAAACTCTTTTAATATGAAAGAAATAGATGATGATCCAATAAGAATTGAAAATAAAAGAGTAGAAAAGGAAGCATAGTTTTGCCTATGGAAAAAACCCAACAAACAAAGTACGCCATATATGAAGATTACAATTCACAAAACACAAAAACTTGGTATTAACCTTTAAATCTTTAGCATGCACCCCAATGCATTACCGATAAGGTGTCCAAATTAAACATTTACTTTATGACCTATGACTCTATATTCTACTGTCTATAATACTAAATTAAAAAAAAAAAAATAGGACAGTGGAGAGAGAGAGAGAGAGAGAGAGAGAGAGCCTTGACTAAAACCAATTGGATAGAGAATCAAATAATCGAGCAAGAGAGGAAACAGACGGGGCCTTCCATTCTCAAAATTTCGACCAATCTAGACGTAAAAATTTTTATAATCTTAAGAATTGAAGTAAATTCAACGATTTTTTTTTTTTTTTTTTTTTTTTAATTTTGCTTGACTTTGACCTCACCTTCATTTATTGATTATAGATTATTACCTCGGAATTATTGATCTTAATGCACAAGTGCATGCGGTGACCAAGGTAATAAATAAAAAAAGCCAAAAGATTCTTTTTAGAGCATTAGCATAAGTGCTTTTATAATAGGAAAAAAAAAATATATATATATATATATATATCACATTTAGGACGATCTCAAAATTCACCTACATCTGCTTATGTAAAGTTGTGTAAAAATATACAGTTGCTATAATAGCCGTATAAATTTACATTGACACTATTCATTTTGCATTTAGTTTTTTATTCTCACTTTACATATCATGAGGATGAATAAAGAAAGTAGATGATGGTTGCTGTAAGTGAAAAAAGAAAAAAAAAATCAAGAAAAATTAATCTTTAATGAAATGTAGTGTAAAATAGATAAACTAATGTGGGATATTTTGAAACATGAGTATGTAAGATAGAAAAAGTAATATTTCATATTAAATAATTAAAAAAAATTGGCAACTTAAATTTAAAGATATGGAAGTTAATGTGTAGGGGCTCTTTTTGCTCCTGGGCTAAAGCCTTTTCTGCTGTGAGTTGGAGAGTTGGGCCTGACCCACTATCCTAGCAAGACCTTACTAAGGAGTAATTTTGTGCACAAGACAAACATCCCAAAAGAAAGACAACAAATAACAATAAATACATAAGTGTGAATACGTATATATCCATACACCTATATACAAAGTTATTAATATATGTATTATGGCAAAAAGGTTAGCTAGAGGAGACAGTTAACATATTTAGATCAACATAATATAAATGATGGGCTTTCCACAACACCTAAGCATGCCCAGTGTTTCCACAACACATAATATAAATGATGGCAACCGTTGTTCTATTGGTTGTTCGGCCTCCACTACACCTAAGCATGCCCAGTGTTTTCTCTCTCTTCCACTATCCATCCTATGACAAATTTTTTTCCATTTGGTTCTGCCATAAGTCTTTCCCTCTCTTCTTAGCAGGTAAAGCTTTGGGTCTCTCTCTACCTCTCTCTCTAGCATGCATCAAGTGGTCCCAGCCATCTGCTACAAATTTTGGGTAAAGATACCTTCCCAACAGAGCACCTCTCAAAAAGGGTCATGGCTAGATACTGGAAATAAGCCATTTCCCCCCCTCCACCAAACCACACCCTTTGTAATCCCCTTAACTATGAGCCCACCCCCTTGCATTAACTAGGTACAGGTTGGTGGTGCTCTGACTATGGCAATGTTGTTTGGTTTCTTCACATTTTGTCTTCTTTCTTCCTCACGCAATTTTTGCCACTACTATTTGTCTCATTTTGCTCTCCACCCATGTTTGGCCTTTTATAGGAGATGGTGTGGGCTTGTTGGGCTTTTTCAAGTTTTAGTACTTACTGCTAATTCCTGCTGGGTTGGCCCATTGGGCCCCTTTCTCTTCACTTCTTCTTTGGGCCCATCCAAGGCATGTTCTCTTTACTCTTGAAGAAGGCCGTCTTACCATGGCTGGCTCTTCCATACGACCCATAGGCCAATGCATTTCATTCCATGCTCTTTATGGGCATGCCTTCTCTTTGGGCTTTTATAACCCTATTGTTCCTGCCATTACTTTCTAATCCCTTTTTTCTTTTCTTTTTTTGCCCGTTAATGGGCTTTTCTGTTGTTAGGTCTTCTTTATAAAAAAGGGGTATCAACAATATGCAAGATAAGGAGTTAGTCAAATGTGTAATTTTATATTGAAAATGAGAGACCCTCTCTTATTATTTATAAGTATGGTGATTAATGGGTTGAAATGTATTGGAGTAGATATTAAGTCAGATACGCGTATAGGGGGGAGGTGAATCTTCTTAAAGAGAGTGAGTATCGCACCTCAGTACAAATAGTGTTGTGTAATCTCTTTCAAATAAATATTGATTAGTATTTTTTATTTAGTTTCTCTTGTACTATTTTACTCTCTCTTTTTTTTTTTTTTTTTTTTTTTTTGAGTTTGCATCGACACTATTTGTGGTTAGAGAGATATAATTTTTAGGCAAAAATACACTATTAATCCTTGAAGTTTATCCTATGAGCATAATTGGCCTCTCAAGTTTTAAGTGGGCTCTATTTGTCTCCCAATTTTTAAAAATAAGCAATACTAATTCTTCTATTAAATTCTATTAGAAGTATTGCTTACATGGCTAACGGAAAAGTGACAAGGCTAATGGTGCAAGCTGGCTTACTATGACCAATTGATGCTAATTTTGAGTTCTTATTTATATTACGATATGTCGATGAAGAGAATGATGCCTAGTTGAGTGTATATGTTAGGAATCCCTATAGCTATATAGGTAATAATTGTTGTAATATTGCATTTAGTTAGTTAGTTACAATTTATAGCATGTTAATCACATTGAACACATGTTGGAATTATTAATGCATATGAGGAATAAGAAAACTATTAGACTAAGGTCATGTGGGCCAATAGAATAGCTTATGTTCTATAAATACCTACTTGTAATAACATTTTCCTTCATTTAAGAATAAACCAATTCATTACTTAGTACATTACTTAGTTTATGTTCTATATATGTACATTTTTAGACCCCTTAAACACAAACAGATTAACCTAGTTATTTAGCCAAGTGATTAACTTTGGTAAATTATTCAAATCTAGGTTAATACAAGTAAATCATATCATGTAAATAATACGAAAAATAAAGAAAACAACGATAGGATAACCTAGGAAAACTAAACCGGTAAAAAATTTGAGGAGGATTTAACCTAGCTATCCTTAAGGTAAAATAGGTCCACTATGAAACAATTGAAATTTTACAATAGCAACTTAGACCAATAACATCCTATTACTACCTCAAGTAGAAAACTTACTACCACGACCACGTGACAACTCTGAGTTCACGGACTACTTCTTTCTTGGATTCACAGCAACCACAAGTACCCTCACTTGTGTTTTTCTTTAAGCTCTTTATGCAGCAACTAAAGTGATCACCAAGCTCTTGACATCAATCGTGATCTTGATAACCCTAAGTGTATATGAAGGCAAATACCTTTAGATCTCACAAGAGATTCACACATACAACATAAACAACAACATAAAAACGTGGCTAGGTTTTTTCCTTTTATACTTAAGGCAAAACATAAAACCCTACATGTCATATGGGTTTGGGTTGAGCTGGAAAATTCTGCAGAAAAACAATCTACATGAGCTTCGATCGATCGAGTCTAATTTTCGATCGATCGAGCCTTGCAGAAAGTGAATACTAATTTTCTGCAATTACTCGATTCAAACTTCACAATAAACATACTTTGAGCAGCCTAATTGTTAGGACATATGTGCTTCACTTGTTAAGAACATATGTCATTCTTTTATGTAATTGGCTAATTCTTTGACAAAATGCACTTAACTTGTAATTGGGTAGTTCTAGGTGTTTTTAATACTTCAAGAAATAAAGTTTTAAGATCAAGTGTTGAAATCATCATCTCTGTCCAAGAAACAAGTTGAAGAAGTGCACAGTCATTAAATCTCGACACCTGCTTGACAGCTTCTCGATACCTTTTATTTGTTGCGGTTTATAAAATTAGAATTTCTAATATGATTTCTTGGGATCTGTGGATGTGTCTTTAGGCATTCTTTTTGTCTAACCCTAGACATATAAAAGGATTGTTTTAAGGACCGTCAAAGAGTACACAAGTTGTACAAGCATTAAGCAAACTCTATTCAAGAAAATTGTGAGTGGAGACAAAGTTATGCCCTAGTTCATCTCTTTTGAAGAAGTTTCTGTATATGTGCACTTTTGGGTTTTGTGACCAAGCATCTTCTTGATCTTCATCATGGATGAACTGAAGAACTTTGCAACCAACAACTCTTTCGAGTTGGTGATTGAAGTCACGTACTGGGATTCGCGCATTGGTTAGTTACGTACTTGGGAGCCGTGCATCAAAAGAGGGAACTGTCACTATAGAACAAGTCCAATTAGGTATTGGGGTAAGGGTTCAATTATAGGTTGGTAAGGTACTTGGGATTCCTTTACTTGTAACCGCTTGTTGTGATAATAGTGAAGTTTCGAGAGTGGTGACTTGAAAATCACCCGGTGGAGTTTTTGCCGTCAGGTTTTCCCCATTCGTAAACAAATCACTATGTTATTTATTTTTCGCTGCATAATTAGTTTATTGGTGATTTGTTTGTGCTACCAAATGTTTGCATGTTAAATTGATTAATTAATAACTTGTCTAATTAATTAATTAATTTAATCACAAGGAGTTAATACGTTTTTGGCCTATCAAGTGGTATCAGAGCAGGCACACTCTGATTAGGTTTAATATTTGCTGTGTTGATCTATTAACTCTTGTTTGTCATGGATAGAGGACAGTAATTAATCATACCTCCTTTATTTGACAACACTAAATATGCATACTGGAAAGTACGCATGAGAGCTTTCTTACAATTTTTAGATGAAAAGGTGTGACAAGCTGTGGAGATTGGCTGGACCATGCCAAAAGAAGCACCGACCAATTGGACTAAAGCCAAGATCAAGGCAGCAAACTTTAACAACAGAACATTGAATGCTTTATTTAGTGCAGTCACCAATGAGGAATTTAAGAAGATATCCACCACAGAAACTGCAAAGGAAGCATGGACCATCCTCCAAACAACCTATGAGGGTACAAAGGCTGTCAAGGATTCAAAACTTCAAAGACTCATTACAAGCTTTGAAGAAATAAAGATGGAGGAGGATTAGTCGTTCGATGAGTTTTATGCCAAACTCAAGGACATGTGAACTCAGCCTTCAATCTTGGGGAAACCATTCCTGAACCCAAGATTGTAAGGAAAGTGCTCAGATCTCTACCCAAGAGATTCCATGTGATGATTACGACAATTGAGAAATCAAAGGATATTCACAAGATTCTTTTGACTGAGCTAGTTGAAAACTTGCAGACCTATGAGCTAGGATTATCTAGGATTGGCAAGTTAGGTAAAGGCAAGAGCATGGCCTTGAAGGCAAAAAGCAGTGACACAGATGAGTTTTTCGATGATAAAGATTCCAAGATGAAGTCCTATATTATAAGGCAGTTCAAGAAGTTTATGAAGAATGCCAATGGGAGGAGCTTCGATAAGGACTATAGACAATCTAGTTCTTTTCAGTCTAAGGGCCAAGACAAAGGAAAAAGGATGCTAAGGGTAGTGTTTAGTACACTATTATTGTAGGACCAAAGTGTTTTGGATGTCATGGATTCGATCACATGAAGCAAGAATGCCCTACATATCTCAAGAGCATTGGGAAGAGTAAGGCACTTGCTGCAACCTTGAGTGACACTGAGCCTGAAGATGATTCCGACAATGAGAATGACGAAATCTTAAATGCTTTCACTGCCACAGTCAATCCTACTGAAGGGATTGTTGAAGACGTGGAAGAAGAAGAAGAATTGGTGGATTTTAAGTGTGAGAAGATGGATGATCAAGATGATATCCATACAACTTATGAGAAGCTTTACAAGCTCTCTGAGAAGCATGAGAAACTGTATAGGCTGGCCACCAAGAAGCTCAGTGATGTGCAACTTGATCGTGAAGAGCTTTCCACAAAGTTTGATGAATCTAATCAAATGATTGGTGCACTGAGGTTTGAGAACAATTTCTTGGCTGAGAAGACCAAGAAGCTTGAAGCGGAGCTGTTTCAAGTCAGAGCTCAATTCGAGAGGACTTCAAGTGCAAAGCTTGATGAGATGCTCAGCATTCAGAAATCTGCTTTAGATCGAACAGGTTTAGGGTATGGTCTTTCTTCCTTTAATATTGCTTCTACTAGTGCTACTGTGTTTATTTTTCCTACTAATAATACTGAAATTGAGAATACTAATGTTAAAACTGAATTAGCTAATGAGAACTTAGACAAGGGTAAATCTATCTTAGGAGCACATCCTAAGCAGGATAAGAAAGATGTTAAAACCCTAGTAATAAGAAGGCTAACTCTCAAAAGCCTAAACATAAAAAGCAGCATCTTTATCATCATTGTGGAGCTACCGATCATACAGGATCAAATTGCTACAAGTGGTTAGCTACTCAACAGAGCAATGACATGATCACATCTGGAAGCCAGAATTAGCTTCAATCCTCTCTTGCTCCTCTTAGTGATCTTCTTAAAGCCCTCATGTTCCTTTCAAACTTGAATGATTTCAATTCTTTCCCCTCACTGCCGGTTCAAGGGTTTAGTCAAAGGAAAGGTTCTTCCAAGGTGTGGAAGAAAAAGGACTCTAAGTGATTTTATCACTTTCTTCTATCTTCTTGTTTTTATTTGTTGCATTACTTGTGTGTTTTGCATTTTTTTTTGAGTCAGTCTAGCTTTATGCTTTGCTTTGTTTAACATGTTTTTGCTTGTTTGTTTTCCAATTTTTTTTATTTTGTTTTTCAGATAAAAATAAAAAAAAATTGAAAAATAAAAAAAATACAAAAACAGTGCGTGTTTTATGTACATTGGTACTTATGTACCTTGGATGGTCATTGAAACAAAGTTTTCTAAACTTTGTATCATCTGTAGCTTAGATGAGCATTCTTTTGCACAACTAAGAAGTAAGCTTTGTGACTTTTGTTTGTGATGAGTAAGATTAAGTTATCTCTTGAACTTAACACTCGTATTACTCTTTTTGACGGGTAGGACTAGAAAATTCTAAGAGAAAGGTATAAATAACCATCTCATCACTGTTGCCCACCAATCATGAATGACTCTCGTATGCTTCGGCATAGGAAAAGTGCAATGTCAAATGCTTAACATCTTGGGTATTTCTTTTTTCTCTCTTATATGCTTATACATGATATGCTAAATAAAAGAGCATATGCAAAGAAAATAAAAAGAAAAAAGAAAAAATAAAATAAATGCTTTAAGTATGATTGCAAACGTGTATTCTAGGAGATGTGGGAGTTATAGGATGTACCTCGAAGGTGATAGTTCCCATCAAAGAGTTACGATTGTGTGTGAGTTAAAGTGATTTTCTCATATCTCAAATCGTCATAACATGTATACATATATACAATCTTGCGATATTTTTCACACATAACACGCATTATTCTTTGTTACTCTTGATACATGTGCAAGTACAATGTGATTTGGCCATCACAAGGTTTTACATGTGCTAATGTATGCTCATTAAACTATTTTGACTTGTTTTTGAAGTATAAAATTTGTTAGATAGACTTGTTTAGTGTGTGTGTGTGTGCTTTTTTTTAGGATCCATATGCTTAAAATTTTTGTTTAGAAATGTTTTTGAGAGCTTAATATGTTGATTGGATCAATGGTTGAGTTGCATGTCTAATTGCATTCATATTTGTGTTTTTCTCTTCTCAAAAAATTGTTTTTAAAAGCTAGCTCGATACCTCCTTGATACCTAGTTATCTGTCGAGCTTCTCAAGCTGTTTCTTATCTCAATCTCGACACCTCCTTGACACCTGGTGGATTGATCAAGAAAGTTCCTGCCTCCTCGATAGCTTCTCGACACCTGATGGATCGATCGAGCTTCTGTTCATAATTAGGTGATTCTTGCTCCTTGATACCTTTCAACACCTGCAGTTGTCAACGTTCATTTTCTCGACACCTTCCTCAACAGATGTCTCGACACCTTTCGACACCTTAGCTGTCGAGATTTACTGAGGACTCTATATAAGTTCCTATCTAGTTCTCACTTTTCTCGATCTCTCTCTCTCTCGACAGACTCTCTCTTTTCTCTCCCAAACACTCTTCTCTTACTGAAAACATTCAATCCATGTGATTTTCGGCCTTTCTTTGCTTCAAATCACTTGGTATGCTCTCTTATCTCTTCATTCTTCATGCATTTCATGATTCGAAACCTACGTTTTGGGATTTTTGAAAAATTTTGGGGTTTTTCAAAAATGATGAGTGTTTATTGAAATTTTGGGATGGATTTTCACTTACATGTGTTTAAAATCTCATGCATTGCTTCACATTAGCATTATAACAGTATTTTCATGCACTTAGATGAGTACAATCTATTTGTGTGATGATAGGCTTGGATTGGGCTGAGCCCATGATGTGTTTTCTTTTGCATGTCACATGTTCATGCATTTCCCATGCATTCATACTCTCTTTTCAACATATTTAATATATTTGAATTGCTTGAGACTTTTCTGATTGTCTCTCTCTCTCTCTCTCTCTCTCTCTCTCTCTCTGTGTGTTTATGTTAGTAGTGTCTATGGCACCTGAACGTAAGTCTGCTCTGTCCCAGAACCCTCTGCGTTCTAAGATATATTCATCTTCTGATCCTACTCCTTCTAACATTCGGTTTCGTGATGAGGATGCTCGCAAGGCTTTCTTAGAGAACTTCTCTAGACAAGGTGTTCATTCGAAATGCCAAGTCATTTTGGCGGACTTCGTCAATACTGACCTTCCCTCTGTCATTCACAGTCGGGGATGGGAGTCACTGTGTAACGTCCCGGTCACTTGTCCTCTTGTGCTTATTCAGGAGTTTTACTCCAGCATGCATGGGATTGATCGTTCAGTACCTCTTTTCTTCACTCGCGTTCAAAGTATGCGCATTCCTATCACATCGCAGCTTGTTGCGAATGTGCTTTAGGTTCTTAGGATAGAGTTTCCTGACTATCCTAGTTGTGAGCGTCTATGGACTGTGTCCAAAGATGAACTCATGGCTACTTTTTGTGAGCACCCTGCTGACTGGGGTGAGCATCAGTATACACCATGTAAGCCTTTTGCTAAAGGCCCTCGCTTCATAAACATGGTGATGACTTTTGTACTCCATCCACTCTCTCACTACAACTCCATCACAGAGCCTTGCACTCAGTTTTTGTTGTCTCTACCTGAGCATCTTACCATAGACTTCCTTTCTTATTTCATTCTCTCTATTATAGATATTCATTTAGATTCGGTATCCCGTAATAAGCTCATTTTTCCTTTTGCTATCACGAGGATCTTATGCCATTTTTTTGTCCTTTTTCTTGTGTTCGACCACTTTACACACATTTGTGTCATAGACGCCACTACTGTAAAACATAGTGCGGCGCAGTTTAGGTCGTGACAGCTAGATTCCACTCCTTCCTCCCATTCGGCTCCATCTCGTTCAGCTTCATCCACATCTGCTCCCTCCACTTCCATGGGTAATGTATCACTTGGAGACATTATGGCACAGCTGTAGGGCATGGATGCTCGCCTTGATACACTCTTTACTGAGTTGTATTAGGTGAATGTTTGTGTCGATCATATTGCACGACAGCAGGCGACTATGGGTGGTTTTGCTCTTGAGGCATCTCCTTCACCACCTCCTCCAGTGGCTTCTGATTCTGATGATAAGGATAATGATGATGATGGTGATGATGATGATGCTTCGGATGATGATGGAGATGCTAGCTCTATCGTTGAGATATCTACTTGACACTCTTACCCTTTGTTATTCGTGACAAAAAGGGGAAGTAGTTTTGGATATTGAAAGTAGTCATTCTTAGGAGGAGAGTTAATGTAGGACGTTTTGTTAGGGGGAGAGTGCTGATATGAGGGATGTAGTGAAGATATGATGTATCTTTTTCTTTTCTACCTTATTAGATACATTGTTCTTGTACATTAGGTCTTGTGACCAGTTTTTACATACATTGTACTTATTTTCTCTATATGTGGATGTATGTTTCTTTCACTTACCTCTACATGTGTTGTTTCTTTTCTTTCTTTATACACATGCTTCTTATACTTGTATGCAATCTATTATTTCTGTTTCACACTAAGATGCCTTGATGAGTTTTGTTTAAAGTGTTTCAGAAATACAGGTTGTCAAAGTCTACTTGCCATAAACTCTCTTCTTGCAAAGTTTTTTAAGAGTTTGTATTAGGATAGATTTTATTGTATTCAACAAGTGAATATTAGTTAAGTGATCTATGACTTCTCTCATATGTTCATTTGTTTGTTGTGATTTTGTCACGGATTGCCAAAGGGGGAGATTGTTAGGGCATATGTGTTTCACTCGTTAAGAACATATGTCATTCTTTTATGTAATTGACTAATCCTTTGACAAAATGCACTCAACTTTTAATTGGGTAGTTCTAGGTATTTTCAATACTTCAAGAAATAAGGTTTCAAGATCAAGTGTTGAAGTTATCAAGTCTGTCCAAGAAATAATCTGAAAAAGTGCACAATCATTAAATCTCGACACTTACTTGATAGCTTCTCAACACCTTCTATCTGTCAAGATTTATAAAATCAGAATTTTTGATTTGATTTCTTGGGATCCGTGGATGTGTCTTTGGGCCTTCTTTTTTTCTAACCCTAGGCATATAAAAAGATTGTTTTAAGGGGCCGTCAAAGAGTACACAAGTTGCACAAGTATTGAGCAAACTCTGTTCAAGCAAATTGTGGCCGGAGACAAAATTATGCACTAGTTCATCTCTTTTGAATAAGTTGCTGTGTATGTGCACATTTGGATTTTGTGACCAAGCATTTTCTTGATCTTCATCGTGAATGGACTGAAGAACTTTGCAATCAACAAATTTTCCTAGTTGGTGATTGAAGTCGCGTACTGGGATCTGCACATTGGTTAGTCACGTACTTGGGAGCCATGCATCAAAATGGGGAACTGTCACTACAGAATAAGTCCAATTGGGTATTGGGGTAAAGGTTCAACTGTAGGTTAGTAAGGTACTTGGGATTCCTTTACTTATAACCGCTTGTTGTGATAATAGTGGAGTTTCGGGAGTGGTGACCTGAAAATCACTCGGTGGGGTTTTTGCCGTCAGGTTTTCCCCATTCGTAAACAAATCACTGTATTATTTATTTTCCACTGCATAATTAGTTTATTGGTGATTTATTTGTGCTATCACGCGTTTGCATGTTAAATTGATAAATTAATAACTTGGCAAATTAATTAATTAATTAATTTAATCACAAGGGATCAATACGTTTTTGGCCTATCACTAATTCTAGACGCTAAGATTTGATCATGGTTTACCAACATTACACATGAAGTTCTAATACATTTAGATCCTAAATCCTTAGAACCTAACAAATTCCCCCCTTGGCAATCCATGAGAAAACACATAATAAAACAAAATGCTCAAAGTTACAAAAACAGCCCATTACAATAAAATTTCCCAATCAAAAGCAATTCAACCAAATTACTATCTATCAATTGCAAGTGTAGACAGTAGCACGACTGAATCAACCTGTATATTCCTGAAACACTCAACAAACACATAAACGCATGTGTGGAAAATACAAGTAAAACAAACTAAATTCTTGATTTCACATAACATAAAATAAAATACATATATCATGAATAACCTCATAACTATAAATCAATAGCCAATGTAGCACAATGTGAAATAAGAAACAGAAATAAAAACATAATGTCTCCCCCTAACATATACAACCCATAAAAAATAAAGATATCAAAATAAATGCATCATGAACGGAAAAAATAAGTACAAGATGAAGCACCTAGATTCAATCTAAAGCTAAAAAGGTCCAAAAAAAAAATCCCCCTATCTCCATCCATATGTACTCCCCCTTTTGTGATAAATTGCTAAAGGGCAATCAAGACTCATCATCAAAAGGAGGTGGTGGAGGTGTCCGCCTAATGCTTGCCAAATCCGCATGCGGGGCTTGAAGCTCCGTAAGCACATCCTCCAAAAGCTAACAATGATCTGCTTGAATGGTTATGACAGTATCCAACATACGACAAATGCTAGAATCATCTAAAGTAGAAGGTGGAGGATCAACAGCGGCTATCGAATCAACATACTCCTTAGCTGTGGGATCACCTAAAGAAGGAGAAGGAGGAGGAGGTGTACCAAAAGAAGACTTTACTCTAGGGTGTTTAGAGCTAGCTTTCATCTGAGTAACTCTCTGCCAAAGGAAGGTGGCACCTATGGAAGCTATAATGTGTATGGGCTCAGAAGTAGGAAATCCTCTAATCCTAGATGTAACAAAATCCGATGAATAAAAATAGGGAAGAAATACCATGTGAAGTAGAACTACTCCTATGAACCTCAACCAAGGATCAAAGAAAACGAGTAGGAAAACTCATAGGAGCATTTATCATAAGGGCATAATAAATTGCATCTCTCACTAGGAATGGTGGGCAAGTGAGAGATGGGCCAGATGGAATGACAAGAAATTCGAAAAAACAAATAAGGAATCTCGGTCAACTTATGAGAGGTAATCCGAGGATCAGTACCCCATTGAATGGAAGTATGATGTGAAATTTTAAAATACTCCCGAGTGTACGAACCGTTCCGAAGTATAGTTTGACAAGAATAAGATCGAACCCACAGGGACTTGAATGAACGTAGGAAAATTAATTAAACCTTAACCAAAATAATCATAATCTAGTTTAATAAAAATTGGTTTTTATGAGATTAAATAAACTAAGCAAATAATAAAATTAAGCAAATGGTTAGACTAAGCAAAAGATATATAGCAATAAAAAGATGTAAACAATAAAAAGAAATGAATTAAGGTTTTCGAATTTGCTTTGTAAGTCATATCAGCATATATTTATGATCATTAATTTTTCCCAACCACTACATGATAATCTAGAAATCAATCTTGCTACCATGGAAAATATTGTCATTAAAAATTCTATTTAAATATCTAAAGCATGTTCTTCTTCACTTCTTAATGTAAGCAAGATCAAACACCTCACATATAAATCACATGAAAAAAACTTAATCAAGAAAGAACAAGTAGTCTCATGAAAGGATGCCAAAAAGAATTTATACCACACTTTTTATTAAGTCATATCAATATTTGAACTACACAATCTTCAAGATCAAGTAAGGACTTTATTAGGACGTAATGTAGGGTAAAAGTAAAGGGAATGAAATAAAAAGGGGCGAAGGTAAATATAAGAAGTGTTTTCAAGATTAATCGGAATGTTAACTTTTTTTGGAATTTCCATTCAACTATTTTTTTTTTCACCTCTTCTTCTTCAAAGTAGTACTCCTTCCTTCCATTTCACTTCTCAAAATTTGATGAGAACCTGTTTTATTTTCTTCTTTTTGACACTTTTCCCTTTTCTTCTTCCTTTTTTTTTTTCTTTTAATTCTTTTTTCCTTTTTCTTTGAATTCCTTTATTTTCTTCTTTGAAATCTTGCACAAACCACCACATTGAAACAAATAGATCAAATTCCATTTTAAAATACTATGGATAAGGGCTTTAAGAAAGAAAGGCTAATTAAAAGGCTCAATAGAGTGACTAGCGATAATGTATCAAAAAAAGAAAAACACATATATGGCACAAAGTAGACAAAAATGGTCTAATCTCATCTCGCAAATGCTAGTACAGTTCATTCACCATCAATGACTTCAAAAGATTCAAGTGTGGCATAAAATCATATTTTTTTTTCTTGGCCAAAAGAAAGAACAATGAGACTACAACAAGGGAAATCTGCCATGCACTTCCAAATGAATTTTAAGATTAGAAATAAATAAATAACCCTCCAAAAATAATGATTGGCTCAAAACTCACAAGGGTTATAGTCTCCACATTGTTATCTTCAAGATTTTCTAATCACTTTTATCCTTTAACAACAAGTTGTGTCTGAGTGGCTATGTGCATGTGCAATGAATTGAGCATGAAAGCAATGAAATTCTTTAAGTAAGAGTAGTATAACAATCTCAAAACATAAACCTTAAGCTAGGCAAAAGATTTATTTTTTTTTTTAACACAAAAAAAAAAAAAAAGATAAAATTCTATATGCATCCCCCCCAATCCTAAACCTAACACTGTTCTCAATGTTAAAAATGATACTCTCAAATATATGTATTGAATGAAAAGAGAGCAAAATATTAATATGCAACCTGAGAACCAAGTAGAAACAAGTAAGGTAAGGAGAAGAAGGAGATGTACCTTGATCAAGTTGATTGTTGTAAATTTCAATTTCTATCAAATATCAGCTAGAACAAAAAATAAAAATAAACTAAACAAGAAAATAAACACAAAGTCTAATTTAGAAGTAGAAAATAAACAAGAGAAAAAGAAAGAAAGAAAGAAATTGCAAACTTGATAAACACAACTAGGATCAATCCTGATAAACAGGATCATCCAAGAGGACTTCTTCTACTTCTAGAGGCTTAAGTTCAAAAAATGGTTTCAAACATTGGCCATTAACTTTAATCATATCACCATTTTTAGTATTTTCAATCTCAATAGCACCATGGGGATAATTAGTGCGAACTATGAATGGACCAGTCCATCTAGATCGTAACTTACCTGGGAAGAGATGCAAACGAGAATTATAAAGAACTTTTTGACTAGGTTCAAATGATTTTCTCAGGATGTTTTTATCATGAACCCATTTCATTCGATCCTTATACGATGGGCACAATTGTTTGCATCATTGCGAATTTCCTCTAACTCATTGATTTGGAGTTTCCTTTCAGCACCTACTTTGTTAAGATCAAAATTTAACCGCTTAATAGCCTAATAAGCTCTATGCTTTAACTCAACAGGGAGGTGACAAGCCTTACCATACACAATTCAATAGGGGGGCATTCCAATAGGAGTCTTAAATATTGTATGGTATGCCCACAATGCATCATTGAGTCTTAATGACCAATCTTTCCGAGTAGGGTTAACTGTTTTCTTCAATATTCTCTTGATTTCCCTATTAGACATCTCTACTCGACCACTTGTCTGTGGGTGATAAGGTGGTGCAACCTTATGAGTGATGCCATATTTCTTCATTAGTTGCTCAAAAACTTTATTGCAAAAGTGCTTTCCTCCATCACTAATAATGGCACGTGGTGTACCAAACCGTGCAAACACATTCTCTCTCAAAAACTTGACTACAACCTTGTGATCATTAGTTCTACATGCAATGGCCTCAACCCACTTAGAAACATAGTCAACAACAACAAGGATGTATAAGTTACCAAAAGAATTAGGAAAAGGACCCCTAAAATCAGTACCCCAAACATCAAATATCTCAATAATCAAAATAGGGTTCAATGGCATCATATTTCTTTTCCCAATACTCCCCAACTTTTGGCATCTCTCACAAGTTGAACAATATGCATGGGAACCACAAAAAATGGAAGGCCAATAAAATCCACATTGTAAAATCTTGGTAGCAGTCTTTATTGAACTAAAGTGGCCTCCATAAGCATGATCATGACAAAAAGATATAGTATTTTGTTGGTCACTCTCAGATATGCATCTCCTAATTATTTGATCAGAACAGTACTTAAACAAGTATGGATCATCCTAAAAGAAATACTTAACCTCAGCCAGAAATTTAGACTTATCTTGTTCAGTCCAATGCAAAGGCATTTGATTATTGACAAGATAGTTTGCAATATCAGTATAACAAGATCTCTAGGATACATGCAACAACTATTCATAAGGGAAAGATTAAAGAATAGGTAAATTGTCATCAGTGTGCTTAACGATTAATCTAGACAAATGGTCAGCTACTACATTTTCTGTTCCCTTCTTGTCTCGAATCTCAAGATCAAATTCTTGTAACAATAAAATCTATCGAATAAGTCGAGCTTTAGCATCTTTTTTGGAGAATAAATACTTCAGTGCAGCATGACCCGAATAAATTAAGAACTTAGACCCCAACAAATAGGACCTAAATTTATCCAAGGCAAAAACAATTGCTAGCAACTCCTTTTTTGTTGTAGAGTAGTTCATTTGAGCATCATTTAGAGTCTTACTAGCATAATAAATCACATGGGGAACCTTTCCAACCCACTGTCCAAAAATAGCACCACTTGCATAATTGGAGGCATCACACATAATCTCAAAAGGCACTTTCCAATCTGGTGGTTGAATGATAGGTGCAGAAGTCAACTCAGTTTTCAGTCTCTTAAATGCATGGAGACACTCATCATCAAACACAAATGGGGCATCTTTGGCAAGTAAGTTGCATAAGGGCCTTGAGTTTTTACTAAAATCCGTGATGAACCTTTGATAGAATCCTGCATGACCCAAAAATGATCTAATTTCCTTAACAAATCGAGAAGGTGGAAGGTTAGAAATCAAATCTATTTTGGCCCTATTAACCTGAATACCACTTTTTGATATGATATGCCCAAGAACAATTCCCTTTCTTACCTTAAAATGACATTTCTCCCAATTAAGAACAAGATTCTTCACTTTACATCATACTAACACTAAGGATAAGTGGTGCAAACATTCTTCAAAAGTGGACCCAAATACTAAAAAGTCATCCATAAATACCTCCAAAAATCATCCCACCATATCAGAAAAAATACTAATCATGCACCTCTGAAACGTACTAGGAGCATTACATAAACCAAATGACATGTGACAGTAGGCAAATGTCCCAAAGGGGCAGGTGAAGGTAGTATTTTCTTGATCTTCTGGTGCAATGGGAATTTGATTATATCCAGAATATCCTTCAGAAAAACAATAATAACATGACCAGCTAATCTTTCCAACATTTGGTCTATAAAAGGAAGAGAAAAATGATTTTTCTTGTCATGGCATTCAACTTACGGTAATCAATGCATACTTTCCATCCTGTTTGCACACGAGTTGGGACTAACTGATCATCCTCATTCTTAACAACCATTATGCTAGATTTCTTTGGTACAACTTGAACTGGACTCACCTAATTACTTTCAGAAACTGGGTAAATAATACCCATATCCAAAAGCTTCAAAACTTCAGCTATCACTACCTCTTGCATAATAGGGTTTAGACATCTTTGCGGTTCATGTGAAGTTTTAGCATTCTCTTCTAAGTAAATTCTATGCATAACCATAGATGGACTAATACCTTTGATATCAGCAATTGACCAACCTATAGCTTCCTTATGCTCTTGAAGTACACTTATCAATTGGCGTTCCCTAAGGTTATCCAAATTTGAAGCTTTAATGACACGTAAGGTCTCATAAGAACCTAAAAAGACATACTTAAGTGTTTTAGGTAATGGTTTCAACTCCAACTTTGGTGGTTCCACAGCAGATGGGGGTGAAGATGAAGAAAGTGGAAGAAAGATCACTTTTGTTTGCCAACTATTAGTACTTAAGAGAGGAACAGATTCTAACAATGCATTGACCTCTTCAATTGATTGTTCAATATCAAAATTGCAACCAAAAAGATTTAAGCAAGCCTCCAGAGGATCCTCATAACTCCATTGTAGGAAAGTATCATGGACTAGACTCTCAATCATGTCAACCTCACAGATATCCTCATTGTCTAGCACTTGTTTACTTATGTGGAAGATATTAAGCTCAACAGTCATATTTCCAAAAGCAATCTTCATTACACTACTTCGACAATTGATCAAAGCATTGGATGCGGCTAAGAAAGCGTGACCTAAAATGACATGGATTTGTGTACTGGCCTTGAGAATAGGCCTAGTGTCCAACACAACAAAATCAACAGGAAAATAGAATGCATCCACCTTAATCAGCACATCCTTAACAATACCTCTAGGGATTTTCACAGACCTATCAACTAATTGAAGTGTCATAGTTGATGGTTTTAACTCCCCAAAACCTAGCTGTAAATATACTAAATATGGCAATAAGTTCACACTTGCCCCCAAATCTAGCAAAGCTTGTTCAATGAGATGATCCCCAATCTTGCATGATATTGTAGGGGATCCTAGGACCTTACATTTCACTGGATATTTATTCTGAATGATTGAACTGACTTGCTCTGTCAAAAATGCCTTTTAGAGACAATTGTCTTTCTCTTCAACGTCACAAGATCTTTTAGAAATTTGGCATAAGCAGGAACTTGCTGAATTGCATCAAGAAATGGAATGTTTATTTGCACTTGCTTAAAAACCTCTAAAATGTCTCCAAATTGTGCACTTTTTTGAGGACTGATTAACTTGTGAGGAAATGGAGCTTTAGGAACAAACCTCTTATCAAGGGGGGGACTAAGATCCTGAATTGGAGTGGCGGATGGGTTGTCCTTCTTTTCTCCATGATCATCATGTGAACTATGAGTTCCTTTTCCCTTTACCACAATATTTTCATCATTCTCCACTTTTGGCATTTTCACTTGGTTATCAACTTGCTTACCAGACCTAAGGGTAGTAATAGACTAAACATGTTCTTGTCTATGAGTAGAACTAGAAGAACCATTGATGGCATACTATTTGTTTGGGTTAGGTATAGGTTGACTAGGAAACTTTCATTTTTCCCTCTCTCCAACTTGGGTTGCTAGCTAGCCAACTTGATTTTCCAACTTTGAAATAGGTTAAGTATTCAAATGGGTAGAACTTTTCATCTCTTAGATGGCTTGGCTAGTTGATTGCATGAAAGTTTTGAGAGACACCTCTAAAGATGGTTGTTGTCTTGGTGGTGCTACAAATTAAGGTGTTGATTGAGGAATGGGAGGATATGCTTGAGTAGGTGGATGAAATTGACTTTGTTGATGCACTTGTTGTCCACCTACATTTGTGGGAGGCTGATTTTTCCTCAATGAGAAATTAGGATGGTTCCTCCAATTTGGATTGTATGTTTCTGAAAATGGACTAGCAAATGGTTTTTCATAATTGTTTAGTGCATTTACTTGCTCAGTATAAAAATCAGGGTACCCAGCTGCGGAAGGACATATTTGTGTTGTATGCATAGGACTTGCACAAATAGAAAATGTTTCACTTTGAACTTGATTGATAGAGTTCATCCCTCTAACTAAAACTAAAGCCTCAACCTTACAAGTGAGATTGTCCAACCTAGCTTTTATGTCTAAATCTTCACTGACTTCATACAATCCTCATTTCTAAATTGCAGGGGCAGATCTCTCTTTACGGTTGGGAAAATCCCATTGTTGTGAATTTTTAGAAAACTTCTCAAGAAATTTGTGTGCCACATCATCTACAAGACTCAAAAATCCACCACCATTCATAGACTCAATCGTGTTACGATTTGTTTGAGTCAAACCATTATAAAAATATTGTACCAATCTCCATGTTTCAAAACCATGATGAGGACACTTTAAGATCAAGTCCTTAAATCCCTCCCAACTCTCATAAAATTTCTCTTGTTCATCATTATAAAAATCTGCAATTTCTCTCCTCAAAGCATTAGTCTTGGCCATTGGGAAAAATTTAGAGAGGAATTTTTTGACCAGTAGTTCCTATGAAGTGATAGATCCAGGTGACAAAGAATTAAGCCATGCTTTTGCCTTATCCTTCAAGGAAAAATGCAATAAATGCAAGCGAACTGAGTCATCAGTGAAATTTTGGAACTTACAAGTAGCACAAATCTCAAGAAAATCTCTCACATGCATATAAGGATCTTCTCTATCCAATCCATGAAAAGTAGGAAGAAGATGGATTATCTGTGGTTTCAACTCAAAATGTGCGGCAATGGTTACAGGCAATACTATGCAAGATGGAGGGTTGGTGGTTATGGGTGAGAACAACTCCCTAAGAGTTTTTGAATCATCTCCTGTTTCTCCCATTGTGTATGAATAATCAAAACTAACAAAACAATTTTCTTTATCACGTATCCAAGTTCTCATACACCAAGCACAAAGAAATAAATTGTTTTTTTTTTTTTAATTTAAAAAAAAATAACTACAACTAGTAGAAGGAAAAATTCAATTAAGACCTAATTTATTTTCCTAACCAAGTCCCTGGCAACGACGCCAAAAACTTGATGTGAAATTTTAAAGTACTCGCAAGTGTACGAATCGTACCGAAGTATAGTTTGACAAAAACAAGATCAAACCCAAGGGACTTGAATGAACATAAGAAAATTAATTAAACTTTAACCAAATTAATCCTAATATAGTTTAATAAAAATTGGTTTTTTTGAGATTAAATAAACTAAGCAAATAATAAAATTAAGAAAATGGTTAAACTAAGCAAAAGATATAAAGCAATAAAAAGATGTAAACAATCAAGAGAAAGGAATTAAGGTTTTGGAATCCACTTTGTAAGTCATATCAACATATATTTATGATCATTAATTTTTTCCAACCACTACATGATAATCTAGAAATCAATCTTGCTACCATGGAAAATATTGTCATTAAAATTTCTATTTAAATATCTAAAGCATGTTCTTCTTCGCTTCTTATATATAAAATCAAATTATCAATTGTATCCGTAGCCAAACAAATCACAATATATATCCAATTTTAAAAATCAAATCATAAATTGTATCTATTGATAGACAAATCACAAGCAATATCCAATTTTATAATCAAGAATTAATAAACCAAACATTCAATTAATTAAGATAAATCCTAAATCATGTGAAAAACATGATTGAACTCATATCTAGAATCTCATTTTAGTCAATTGATATGAAGTAAGAACAATTTAAATTATTAAAGAACAACTATTGTGGGAAAAATCCAATCACATAAATATTACTGATACAAGAGAAAAGCCATAAAAGAAACTCCGTGCTACTGCCTGCGCCCCAATCCTAGCTGCCACTTTTACACAGGCTGCTGGACCTTAGGCACCCTAAGAGTAGAGGCCACTACTGAAGGAGTAATGACATACTCTTCACCCCATATCCATCTCTTCACAAACTGAGTGTTGGAATCATTGGAGTGGACAGAGAGGTTCAAGTAGTACTCTCTAATCAAGGTAGCCGGAGGAGGATGATCTATATCCAACAAAGGTAACCAGCCCCTACGCTCAAAGTTCCTCCTAATATTTGGATCTAACTCATCCAACACAACTTTTCTCTCAGTCCACATAGACCAAAGGATGTTTAGCTTCTCATAGGTCTCCTAGTTTTTCTCACTTCGAAACCTCTCACTATCAAAAGTTGGAGTAAAGGTGAAGGTGGATGTCCTATAGGCTCTAGTCTTCTTAACCATGATGCTAAGGGTTGGAAAGGATAGGCAAAAAAGAAATCAAAGAAAGAAAACAAAGAAAACCCAAGGGTAGACTAAATCAGACAAGGTTAGAGCAAAAAAAAAAAAAAAAAGAACAATCTAAATCATGCATTAATAGTATAAACACATGATGCACGCTCTAATGCATTGAGAACAGTTCAATTATACTTTAAAAACACAGAATTGGCTTAAACTTAGAGTTTTAGAACAAAAACCCAAACTTTGAAAACCCTATTTCAAAGTTCCCAACAAATTGATCAATTTATCATTACACAAGTTAGATAATAGTATATAATGGCATAACTAATCAATTACACAAGCCAATTTCATCAAATTAATCTCAATTGAACAAAATCCCCAAATTCATTGAGTTACAAGCCCTAGAATTTCAAATTCTTCCCAATTCACCAAATTGATCATAATAAACCATGAGAAACATGCTTACATCATCCAATAACAAAAACCCATTGATCAATTTTAAAAGAAATCATCTCAAACATCAAACACTCCAAAAATTATTAGGTTTGAAAATTTCTCTAAAATGCATGAAAAATGAGATTAAACTAACAAAGAACGGGTAGAATGGTCTTACGGGTGCTAGAAGACAAAAACCTTGAGAAAAAATTCAGGGAAAACGACAAAAAATAGACTCTGAATCTGGATCGGTTGAAGAGAGAGAGAGAGAGAATATCTTTTTGAAAACTTTTGAAGTAGTGAAGAACACGTGAAAAGCTTATGTTTTAAAAAACTCACTAACCAATTTTCGATTGGTCAAAAAATAGGTTCGATTGATCGAAAAACATATTTGATCGATCCAGCATCAATCAAGCCAGGCAGATTCAAACCAAATTTTTAATTGCAATTTCGATCGGTTGAGTAACAGGTCCGATTGGTCAAAAATTTGGAAAAATCAAAGTTTAAAAAAAAAAAAACAGAGCATTTTAATGCAAAAATTCCTCAAAGCACAATGTTTTATGAATAAAATGCATGAGTATGAGATGAAAAGTTTTTTAAAAACCCTTGAATTTAACCCAGATCTTCCAAAAACAAGATTTTCAATCAATTTGTCCTCAAATCTCAAACTTTAAACACATTTTGCATTAGAATAAGGGAACTTTTAATCTTGGATGGCCACAACAAGATCACACACAATATAATGTACTAAGTTTAGCAAAGAGTAACTTGTGTAGTATATGAAACTAGCAAGAGCTTAAGATACATGTGAGTTGATAAGTAAATAGTGATCAATCACAATTTCTACAAAATTCATTACATAAGTTTGAAAGAGACAATAACCTGAAGAGTTACATCATATAACTCTCACATCTCTTAGAATAAAAACTTGCAATCATGTAAATTTCTTGATTTGTCTCATAATGTACACACCAATTTGATTTGATTTGAAACTTATTAAAATAGCCAAGATAATGTATACACTAATTTTATTTGATTGTGAAGTAATTGTAGCCCAATAATGTACACAACAATTTTAACATTTAATCCGAGGCTGTACCTTATGTTCTTTTTGTGCATATGCTACACTTTCTCGAGCACAAAATCTTATGATATGCACTAAGGTGTTCATGATTGGCTAGTAAACAGTGGTGACATGGTTATTTATGCATTTCTCATTAAGTTCAAGTCTAACATTCAAAGGCATGTGACTTTAAGATCAAGATCAAGTGATCAAAAACTATAAACAACTCTCACGCAACATGCACTACAAAGTTTAAACTAGTAAAGTGCATTAAAATAAGCTCATCCAAGCTAAATAAGGTACATAAACATGTTATGTAAAGATAATATGACCAACCTTGATTTCAAATCCAAGAAAAATAATGCAAAACACATTTTTCTTTTCTTTTCTTTTCCTTTTTTTTTTTTTTTTTTTTAATTTTGAAAATAATAACAAAAAATAAAAATTAGTATGAAATGAATGAATGTTATGCAATACAAATCCTAGAAACAAAGAAAACAAAAAACGACAAAGAAGAATGGTCACAAAGAATAGAGAGATGAAGCACAAGGACCATGTCAGAAAGACTCAATTAGATTGAGCCTTTTGCATCCAAAACTTTTTAGATGCAACTTTTGCATTGGAGTTATATGCATATTAGAATGCTGAGCAACCCCAAGATTGGAATAAAAGTTTAAAGTCTTTACCAATTCACCAATAAGTACCATGGGATCTTGTGCTTGAGGCACATGTACTTTTGGCTTATTTGCTTGCTTAGCAACTTGCAACTTGAAACAATTTGGAAGAATGTGTCCAGACTTTCCATAAAAATGACAAACCCATGCAGATCTATCATGTAACTTATCCTTAGGAAGGGTGGAATTTTTAGGCTTAGACTCTTTAAGTTCAATCCTAATCTTCCTTGGAGGTGTAACTTCTACAGGTTTGACATTCTTACTCACGGGGGGCTCAGAAGAAAAAACAAAGTTTATGGAATGATTCTTATGCACAAAGGTGTTATCTTCAAAACCTAAACTGGTTTTGTCTAAGGGGGGCTTCTAAATACTCAGCATGTGTTCAAGTTTAGAATTAGCAGACCTATTAGTTTGTTCTCTAGCAACAAATAATTCAAGTTCCAAAATTTTCACTTTATTATGCAATAACATGTTCTCAGTCTTCACCTTATCAAAAAATTCATTAGCATCAAACAATTTCAAGAGCAAATTTTTCTTATCAAGTTTAAGAGGAGCAATTTTCTGTAAGCCTAAATCAACATTTATAGCATCCTTTGCAGCAACCTTGCAAAACTTATTATAAGCTTCTTGCAAATTAGCATTCTCAAAGAGTTCCTCATCAGAAGAGTTCTCATCAACCACAATACTTTCATTAACTATAGCAATAACTATGAAAGTAATGAAGATTGAAAGCTCGGAAATGTGTTGAAAACACAAGAGCAATTTAGACCCCCAATTTAAAGTTACGGCTCGATAGTTTTTACACTAACTTAATACGAAGTGCGGAATAGTGTAAATGCGAGCGAATAAGCAAATAAGCTACTCTAATTCATAAACTAAACAACACAACAGTATAATGTAATATAAAAGAGTAGGGAAGAAGGATGCAAACACAGAAAACACCAAGACGTGTTTTCGAAGAGGAAACCGAAGAACTCGGCGAAAAACCTCTCCGCCGCCCTCCAAGCGGAAATCGATCCACTAAACAATCAGTTCGGATACATGGGTTAGCAAGAGACCCTCTAAGCCTAATCTACCTGATGCACCTAAGTTCGGATACATGGGTTAGCGCAAGAGACCCTCTAAGCCTAATCTACCCGATGCACCTAAGCCCTCAAAGCTCCTATTCCAACAAGGCTTCTCGGAACCGTGTCTTGTCTAGCTCTCCGAATCCCACAACAAGCTCCATGTTGCATCTGCCATTCCAGGCTTCTTCCAATACTCCCCAGCAGCACCAAAACGTCACTCAACACACTCAGAGGATGAGGTAAGTGTTTGGGCTATCAACCTCTCAATGGTATGGAAATGGAGAGGGAAGAGTTGAGGAAATACCACAAGCAAGTGTATAGAGAAAGGTGGGGATGACAATCTCTAATTCCCAATGTGTTTGGCTAGGGTTTTCTCTCTGAAGCATTCCTCAACATTTGTGGGTAATGAGGGTTTATATAGGATACGTGCAAAATATGTGAGTCAGTTAGTACATGCTGACAGAACAGCTTGTCTCACGGGTGTCTCGCGGGAAGGCCTTACTCACGAGATACTCGCGAGAGACAGCTATCTCCACCTGGCCTGACTTTTCGCATTCCAGCACGTGCAGGGCACATGCTTCACTTTGCGGGAAGCTAGGTCGCAACATACCCACGAGAATCCTTCAGCCTCCATATGCTTGAGTCTTCACACGCTCTCTTTATCACACAGCCCTTACAACAAATCCCACAACAAATACATGGTATGATTAATTGAAAGTAATTACAATCAAATTTGACACGGAATAAAAGCTAACAAAATACATAGTTGTAGATAACAACTTTACAATCTCTCCCTTTGGCTATTTCGTGACAAAACCCTAAAACAGACTCTAGACTTAAACGTGAGTTTGGGAACAAAGGCAAAACTCACTCACACCTAATTCTAAATTCTAATAAGCTCTTGAAACATATGAACAAGTAACTCCTGAAACACAACAACAAAATAATATCATTGTATGCAGAAAAATTTGAAAATGGAGCAATAATAGCATGATCAAGCAAAAAAAAGGATAAAAACAATAGACCATGGCAAGATCAAATAGGCAATCACTTACGCAAATGTGATCACTATGCTCATTCACACATGGAATGACCATTCCCACATGCAAGGTGATAAGCTCAAATGAAGAGTATCATTTGCAAGTCCAACACTCAACCAATGCGAAATACACGAAGTATTTGCATCTAGGAACAATCCTACTAGGGCACAAGAGTGTTATATCAAATTAGAATGTATGACATTAAACTTCAAGTACACATGCATAAAGGCTGCATACGCAAGGAACTGCATATGCATGGCACAAACCATAAAAGCCTACATATCTACAATGAAACAAACCCTAAAAGCTTACAAAAGCAACACGGGCACAAACAAAAACATGCTACATAGCAAAGACAATAACACAAAAGAACGACTGAAATTATACTTAAATAAAAACACTGTATCAAAGCTCTAAACCAAAAGCAGTAGAACAGTTATAAAACATCAAACAAAGGAACTGTTGACTTCTTCTCCCCCTATCACATCTCTCCCTTTTTGTCATGGAATAGCTAGTCATTCTCTTCTAGCTTCTGTTGAACTTCGTCTAGCTGAGTTTGGAGTGAGGTGAACTATGAATCAAGACGTTTGTGGTGAGTGTACATGATTGTCGCCAGTCCGAACATCTTTGCACTCATCTCTTGAAGAACAGTGAAGATATTGTTGAACTATTCATTATAGGTACGAGTTGTAGAACTCGAGGTTCCCGATGGTGCATGACTTTCTTGCTTGGTGTTCTTCTTGGTGTGGCTCATACATGTATGGAGAGAACGAATGTTAATTAGACTTGGCCTTGGATATGGACGTTCATCCTCTAATGGACGGACACCTTTGAGCTTCAAAATCTTTGAAATAAGGCGAGAGAAAGGAATACAATTCCTTGAGGCAGTCCGGTCAACTGTTTTTGTCAAAATGTGAAAAATATGAGAGCACACATCAATTTCTACGTACGTGATTAGATCATTCAAAAACAATACTCGACCAAGATTCATATATCCGGTGCTGGACAAGGGATAGAGATTGCTACACATGATCATTGAGAGAAGATGTAATTCAGGAGAAAGGGATGCCACATTAATTGACTTCTTATTGGAGGAGAATTCCAAATTGGCTCCTAAAGACTGTTTGAGATATTCTTCATCTGGGTTCAGCTCATCATATACTGGCGGTATGGGGATTATTGGCCGGTTAATGTGTAGAATTTCCGCCAAGTACATTGGTGTGACAGAAAAACTTTTTCCTCGAACCCAACATTTTATCTCTTCTCCGACAACAGTGGCATTGGCATAGAATTCCTTAACCATGTTCTCGTATGTATCCTCGAAAGTGGAAAGAAGATAATTCCAATCTTTTCCAAATTGGCTCCTAAAGACTGTTTGAGATATTCTTCATCTGGGTTCAGCTCATCATATACCAACGGTATGGGGATTATTGGCCGGTTAATGTGTAGAATTTCCGCCAAGTACATTAGTGTGACAGAAAACCTTTTTCCTCGAACCCAACATTTTATCTCTTCTCCGACAACAGTGGCATTGGCATAGAATTCCTTAACCATGTTCTCGTATGTATCCTCGAAAGTGGAAAGAAGATAATTCCAATCTTTCGTGGCAAACCAAATGGGTATTTTTGTGTCCCTGGGTGATGGTTGATCAACCCCCCTTTCAACTATTAAAAGGGCACCCTGAAAGTGGTTCTTGTAGGATGCAAAAGCATCATAAGAATTAAGCAAGTGAGGATTAAAAATTCCCGTTGAACAACGAGCTCTCTTTGGTCTAGGTGAATCAGCATCAACATCAATGATCGGCTCTTTCCCTTTGTTGTTGCCTCCTTTCACAGCTGAAGTCTTGAATGGAGACATCTATGCAACATACCACACAAAAAACAGGAGACAAGTGCACAACACACAGAACAAAGAACACATAATTGATTAGACTCAAGTTAGGTTTAGACAAAAGTAACATTGCATAGAACAAGACATAATCAACACCAAGCAATATGCTGAATGCACAGACACAATGTATGGAACTAAGCAAATGTGTATGTGTGTGTATATGTGTGCATGTGCTAATGTGTGTGGGTGTGAGAGATTATGCATGAGAATGCAGCATCAGATGCATGAAACATATGACCAATGACCATAATGAGTGAAACATGGTTAAGCAAGTGAAAACCCATAGCTTGATATCACTTGATTCCAGTTAGGCACAAGAATGTCACTTGGACATTTTGCCAAACACTTAACATACACAAATGCAAATATTACATGAAAAGTCCATGAACATGTTGAAAACATGCCTAAATACACTTTAAAATGTCACAAGGGGCCAACACATATGCACAAACATCAAATGGGACACAGCCCAATCAATGAAATTGAAGAAATTTCATCCAATTTAGAAAAAAATCCACATTTTCGGAAATCCCCAAAATTGGAAACCCTAACGAAAAATCTGCATAAAGTAAGAGAAACTTGAAGGATAATGCTTTAGAAGACATACCTTGAAGATGACAATGCAGAAATGATACATGAAAATGACGGGTTTAGATAGAAAATGACCTTGGGTTTAAACAAAATTTGAGGGAGGTTGAGCGAGGGAAATGAGAAATTTTTGAGAATCAGTCACATCTGCTACATATAAAGTGAAAACACGTGTTTTTCGCGGGTTAGAGAGTAGCGACACAGTTATGAGACAACCGTGAAAATGGCCACTGAAGCACAAAAACTGTCGAGAGAAGCTTTAAATCGCGAAAAAGTCGCGAGACAGTCGCAAAAGTTTCTGTCTGAATTTTGAAAAAGTCCATTTTTTGGCCAAACAGCATTTCGCGAGAAGTTGTTGGTCGTAAAACAGTCGTGATACAGTCGCAAAAGTTTCTGTGTGACAAGATGAAAAACGTAATTCCCTCAAACCTTTTTCGCAGGAAGCTCTAAGTCGCGAGCTTTTCGCGAAACACCCCCTGAGCCAGTTTTTGAAGAAAAACACAAAAAATGCATTTTGAACAAAAACAAAAGACACGAAAGTAAAAAATCACTTTCAAAAACAAATAAAACACTCAAAAATATTTTTGGGTTTGATCAACCAGTTCTTGAGCATACACATCACATTTGAATAAGTACAATCACACAAATGAGATAGGCATTGATTAAATCAAAGACTTGTGTGTTGTGTGTGAGTATCTAATGTGGAATAGTCTATAGATCAGAGTGAAGCTTCAATGATTAATTCAATCGAGTCATACACAACTGATACGAAATCCAGAGGACTATCTCCATTATAGAAATGAGTATATATGACCTCCCACACATTGAATACAAAAGTCAGAAGCTTTTCATTTGGCTTTTGCTTAAAGCATAATAGTTGGTCCAATTTATTTTGTTTGGACAAGAACATCTCATTTTGAGGTTGGTGCTTGAAATTTATGATATTTCAACATTAATGATTAGCCTTTGGCTTTTTGAGCACCATAAAGAGAAACATTAAGAAAAGTCATTTTCCCTTTTTCCTAGTCGAATACTAGTGTGTGCGACAGGCTTTTGCAACTCGATATCTCTTTTCATTTGGAGATTTACAATTAGTGAGCTCTTTTTGCAAAAACATAAAAATAAAGTGGGAAGAAATATAGACACAAGTCTATGCAAGTATCAAGACCAACAAGACTATTGACCAATTATTCACCATTCGTTGCTTAGCCACATTCTTCTTCTTTACATTCTCAACTTTCTCAAGAATGGGCTCTTCTACAGCCGTCTCGTTTGTCTTCACAAACTTTACTTCTTCGGTGACTTTGACTGATGAGCCGCTTCCTCCGGTGTATCCCAATCTGGAATTGTCTAAAGAAGGTTTTTGAGATAATATAACATCTTCTAGCTTCTGAGAGGAGACTCTCTCTATCTTAGCATGAGCTTGCACAACCTCTTACTCAAGAAACCTCACCTTCTATAAGCTTCAGACAGCTCGCCATTTAGTGTCTCAATCTCACACTTAGCCTCTTTATATCTGATCAAGAGACTTCTGTAATCTTCCTCAGCTTTCTTCATTTTCCTCACAGCTACCTTGGCTACTTTGGAATACTCTCCCGACTTCTCAAGTAGTAAGGAGTAATTTTCTTGAAGAGTAGCTGTATTTTCTTCCTTTTCAGCATCTGATTCTTCCACAATCCTAATAGACTCTGAATTAGAATACTCACCAAGCTCCTTCACAAGTGCACCCAAATCATCCGATGACTCCACATGAGCAATGGTCATGAAGACGAAGTAGTTTCCCTATCCGTCACAGCTCTCTTTCAAGTCAAAATCAGACGAGTTTGAATCACTGAGCGTAGTGGCATAAGCCTTGCCTTTTCCCCTCAGAAAATTTGGACACTCCTTCTTTAGATGTCCATGGCCATTGCACTCATAACACATAATGTCTGAAGGAGGTTGAGAGTCTCTCCCTTCCTTCCTCGTAAACTCTTTCCTATCACCTCTTGAAGATGAAAATTTTCCTCTGTTGAATGGTTTTCCACTGTTCTTCATCTTTAGAAATTTTCAGAAGTTTTTCGCAAGGTATACTACTTCCTTCTCCACTCCATCTTCTTCGGAAGGATCATCCATTCTTTCGGTGATGGTTTTAAGAGCAAGCGATTTACTTGTCCTGTGGGAAGGCAGTCTAAGCTCATACGTTTGGAGTGATCCAATGAGCTCTTGGATCTTAATTTCATCCAAATCCTTGCTTTCCTCTATGGCTACGACTTTTGCCCGAAAGCTCTCCGGTAAGGACCTCAAAATTTTTCTCACCACTTTAGTCTCTTCAATCTTCTCCCCAAGATTAAATTTAGCAATTACAATTTCATTGAGCTTCCCATAGAATGAATCAAATGGTTCATCATCCCCCATCTTGAGCTCTTTAAATTTGGTGGTAAGCATTTGAAGTTTTGTGTCCTTAACTTTCTTCGTACCCTCATATGTTGTCTCCAAAATCTTTCAAGCTTCCTTGGCTACCGTCATATGAGAGATCCTGTGGAATTCATCAGGAGACACACCACAGAAAATGGCATTTAAAACTCTATTATTAGCATTTGTGGCTGTGAGAGCTGCCTTATCCCAAGTGGACTTAGGATCCTTCGGCCTAGTCCAGCCTATCTCAACCGCATCCCACACGGTATCATCCATAGAACATAAAAATGTTCTCATTCTGACTTTCCAGAATGCATAATTGTTCCCATAAAAAAATGGTGGAACATTGAGCGATTGAGACCGGTCCATCTCAAATAGGGTCAAGGATCACACTCAGGTATTTAAACCATAGCAAATATACCCGCTCTGATACCAATTGAAAGCTCAAAAATGTGTTGAAAACACAAGAGCAATTTAGACCCCCAATTTAAAGTTACGGCTCGATAGTTTTTACACTAACTTAATACAAAGTGCGGAATAGTGTAAATGCGAGCGAATAAGCAAATAAGCTACTCTAATCCATAAACTAAACAACACAGTAGTATAATGTAATATAAAAGAGTAGGTAATAAGAATGCAAACACAGAAAACACTAAGACGTGTTTTTGAAGAGGAAACCAAAGAACTCGGCGAAAAACCTCTCCGCCGCCCTTTAAGCGAAAATCGATCCACTAGACAATCAGTTGGGATACATGGGTTAGCAAGAGACCCTCCAAGCCTAATCTACTTGATGCGCCTAAGCCCTCCAAGCTCCTACTCCAACAAGGCTTCTCGGAATCGTGTCTTGTTTAGCTTTCCGGATCCCGCAACAAGCTCCATGTTGCATCTGCCATTCCAGGTTTCTTCCAATGCTTCCCAGCAGCACCAAAACGTCACTTAACACACTCAGAGTGTGAGATAAGTGTTTGGGCTATCAACCTCTCAATGGTATGGAAATGGAGAGGGAAGAGTTGAGGAAATACCACAAGCAAGTGTATAGAGAAAGGTGGGGATGACAATCTCTAATTCCCAACATTTGTGGGTAATGAGGGTTTATATAAGATAAGTGTAAAATGTGTGAGTCAGTCAGTACAGGCTGGCAGAACAGCTTGTCTCGCGGGTGTCTCGCAGGAAGGCCTTACCCGTGAGATACTTGCGAGAGACAACTGTCTCCACCTGGCCTGACTCTTCGCATTCTAGCACGTGCAGGGCACATGCTTCACTTCGCGGGAAGCTAGGTCGCGACATACCCGCGAGAATCTTTCAGCCTCCATATGCTTGAGTCTTCATACACTCTCTCTATCACATAGCTCTTACAACAAATCCCATAACAAATACAGGGTATGATCAATTGAAAGTAATTACATTCAAATTTAGCACAGAATAAAAGCCAACAAAATACATAGTTGTAAATAACAACTTTAAAAAGTTTTCATTCTCATCACTACTAGACTCATGGTCAGAAACTTCATCATCACTAAGGGTTATAGTCATAGCTTTACCCTTTGATCTCAAGAGTGTTAGATATTCTGATTTCACATAACCATACCCTTGACAACCAAAACATTGTTGACCCATAGAATTATTAAAGGTTTGACCTACTTTTTCTTTAGGTTTTTTAGTATTGTTCACTTTAGTGGGATCATTCCTCTTAAAATTTCTAGGTCCAACATTGTTTTTACCTCTTGCCCTTCTGTTGCTATTCCTAAAGAAATTTCTAAAGTTCTTGGCAAGATATGCAATCTCTGTAGTAAAGAGTTCATCAACAAATCAATTCCCATCAACATCATTAACTAACTTAAAAGCCATTGATTTAAATTTGTTTGTCTTGGGTAGGTCTAACTCATAGGACTGGAGAGATCCTACAGGTTCATCAACATGGATGAAGTCCACATCCTTACTTTTAGTTATGGCAGTTACTTTAGGTCTAAAGTCCTCAGTCAAAGATCTAAGTATCTTCCTAACAATTTTAAGTTGATCATAGATTTTACCCAAATTATAAGCAAAGTTAACAATATCATTTAGTTTAGCATAGAATTCATCAAAACATTCATCATCAAACATTCTAATACTTTCAAACCTAGTAGTTAACTGCTGCAGTTTATTAATCTTAACTGCCTTTGTGCCTTCATGCACAGTCTGGAGAATATTCCAAGCAATATGAGCAACCTCAACATTAGAGATTCTCTTGAATTCCTTCATAGGAACAACATTATAAATAACATCCATAGCTTTGCTATTAAAAGCGTCTGCTTCTTTTTCAGAAGTTTGCCAATCACTAACAGGAGTAGTGGGCTTCTCCCATCTGTATTCAACAGAATTCCAGACTCTCTCATCAATAGATTTCAGGAATGCTTTCATTCTTACTTTCCAGTAGGCATAGTTATTCTCATCAGAGTGAGGTGGGATCACAAGAGCGTGACCATGTTCCATGACAACAGGGGTCAATGATCAATTCTTAGATCAAATGATCTAAATACTAGAGCTAACCCGCTCTGATACCCCTTGTACGTTTTTAGACCACTTAAACATAGACAGATTAACCTAGCTATTTAGCTAAGTGATAAACTTAGGTAAATTATTCAAATTTAGGTTAACATAAGTAAATCATCTCATGTAAATAATGCGGAAAATAAAGAACACAACGATATGATTACCCATGAAAACCACACTAGTAAAAAATCTAGGGAGGATTTAACCTAGCTATCCTCAAGGTAAAACAGATCCACTATGAAAGAATTGAAGATTTACAATAGCGACTTAGACCACTAACATCCTATTGCTACACCGAGTAGAAAACTTACTATCACGATCACGTGATAGCTCCGAGTTCACAAACTACTTTTTTCTTGGATTCACAACAACTACAAGTACTCCCACTTGTGTTTTTCTTTAAGCTCTTTATGCAACAACTGAAGTAATCACCAAGCTCTTGATATCAATCTTGATCTTGATAACCCTAAGTGTGTATGAAGGCAAATACCTCTAGATCTTATAAAAGATTCACACACACAGCATAAACAACAACATAAAAACATGGCTAGGGTTTTTCCTTTTATACTTAAGGCAAAATATAAAACCCTACACGTCATATGGGCTTGGGCTGAGTTGGAAAATTCTGCAAAAAAACAATCTGCAGGAGCTTCGATCGATCAAGTCTAATTTTCGATCGATTGAGCCTTGTAGAAAGTGAATAGTAATTTTCTGCAATTACTCTATTCCAACTTCACAATAAACATACTTTGAGCAACCTAATTCTAGACTCTAAGTTTTGATCCTGGTTTCCAAAATTACACATGAAGTTCTAATACATTTAGATCTAAATCTTTAGAACCTAACAATACACACACACACACACACACACACACACACACATATATATTTCTCTATGGATGATGACTACTTCTAATTATGTCAATTTTCCTACAATTCACATACATATATACCCCTACAATTCCTACCCATCTCCATTAGGAACCATTATATTCCTAATAATGTGTGTGTTTGCCGTGTATTGTTGATGGCTAACCACATTTGTGGGGGTTTGTGTCTTATTAATTATTGTTTTGTGTGTTTGTTTTTCAATTACATCAAATGGATGCTTCTTCAAATTCCAATACTCCAAATAGCAATCCACCTACACCATCACTAAGGGTTTGTTTGGTTGAAATGGTGAAAAAGTGGGAGGATAAAAAATGGTGAGAGGATGGAAGACTGGGAGGATAGAAAAGAGTTTAATTTCTCTTTTTTTTTTTTTCTTTTCTTTTTTTTTGGTTGGGAGTGGAAAAGTGGAGGGATGAAAAAAATGAGTTTGTATAAATTTACTCATACACCTTTAATAAAAAATGACAACCAATTAAAACAAAAAAGTGACAAACAACCAAAGAAAAAAAAAAAAGCAATCACCCAGTTGATTAAAAAATGAAAATCATGTTCCTAAAAAAAAAATGTCTAGTTAAACAACAACAAAAAAAAAAAAAAGAAAAAAAAAACAAAATAACTATCACACTCACAGCTAAGGAAATCCAAAAAAAAAAAAAAAAAATGGCAACGTATAGGAAAGGGGGAAAAAAAGAAAAGGGAAGAGGCAACATGCCCACTGCCCAGGAAAGCACAAATATATATATATATATATATATATATATATAAAGAAAAGAAATTAAGCACCGGCAAAAATGGCATGTTTGAAAAAAAATAAATAGTGAATGTGACAACTTTCAAACATTTTCAAATTTTGCAAGTTAGATACAACTAAAGAAACAATATTATAAATTGCACCACAACTAATTTTTTTTCTTCTCCCTTTCAAAAAAATTAAACTAATAATTAATAACTAAATTATAGTCAAAATTTTATATATATATATATATATATATATATATACACACACATATATATAATTCAATAATTTTAAGGACAAAGTTTGCTACAAAATCGATTGTAGCTTTAGGCTACAAATTCACTCAATATCTTTTTATTGGAGGTGAATTTCGACAAATTCACCATTGGATTACATCTTCTTCTTATATTTTTCATGTTTGCAAAGTTTCAAGAAAATTAAAGATCAATAACTATGTTATCAATAAATATTTAAATTGCAAGTTTTTGTAATTTAAAATTATGCATAAAATATAAGATTATAGATTATATAGTAAATGATATCCGATTGACACAAAAATTGACATGTGCATTAAGAGCGTAAAGAACATGTAATTCAACGGTTAAGTTTTCAAAATATGTAGCAATATTTATTTTATTAAGTGAGTTTGTAGCTTAAGGCTACAACTAATTTTGTAACTAAACTTTGTCCTAATTTTAATAGCAGGAATGAGTGATTTGAACTTTAGTTCTTCTAATAATGGAAAGTATGATACACTACTAAGTTACCAGGCTCTTAATTGAAATTGTAATATTCGTGGAATTTTTTTTTTTACTAATTACTATTTAAGTTAAATAGATATTGTTTTGAGTTAAATAGATATTGTTAGGGTAAAAAATTTGACCATTAGCAAGGCATGAACAAAATATTGAGTCTTGTTGATTTTACGGTAAGTATTATCAAGCCTAAGATGAAGGCTTAAGATCAGCTGAAGAAAATGATTTTTTTTTTTCTTGATTGAAAGCTTGACACATGGCAATTAATTAAGACTTAATATATGCTTTCCTCTGAATTTTGTTTTTGTTTCAGTTGTGATCTGATTTCTTCCGAATTTTGAATATTTTTTTTTTAACTTCCTTGGTCCTTAAGCTCAACAAATAAAATAAAAAATATATCAAATTAACCAATTAATTATTTAAACTATAAACTCAATCAATAGTATTATGATACATCATTTAATTCAACTAATTAAATTAACTAATTAATTATTTACTGAAATTAACCAAATATATCAAATTAACCAATTAACTATTTAATTAATCAACTTTGACTAATTTTGCTTGGAATCCATAAATACTATCTCAAGATTTAATTGGGAGCATGCAACCTTACCATAAACTATATCCTCAATGAATAATATTATTACACATCATTTAATTTAAATTAGACTAAAAATATACCAATTAGAATTAAGAGTTCTTAATCACATATAGTCGGGACTTACTTCATGCAAGTGCATTTTATGGTTAAAACTTGTTTCTTTAATCTTTTTCAATCTAGTTGTCTAAATAAGGCTCATGAGCTATCATTTTGATCACTATGACATGAAGATTTAAATCATGTAAATCAACTGGAAAGCAAGCAGTCAAAATAAAAATTCATCACTGTGAAGTGATATGCAATGCAAGTGGGGTTAAATGGGAGTTGAGTTAGCCAATAGGGAGATCAAACAAATTTTGAAAAAGATGGTTTAACCAAATCATAAAAATTGGTCTTTGAGGTTGAATGATGCATTTTGGGCATACCACATTGCTAATAGAAATATTCTTGGTTTGTCCCCCTATCAACTCTTCTATGTAAAGCTTGTCACTTGCCTACAAAATTGGAACATAAATTGTATTGGGAACTAAAGATGTTTAACTTTAACTTAGATAAGGTTAGTCCATTGAGAAAATTGCAATTGAATGAGTTAGAAGAAATTTGACGTGATGCATATGAGAATTCTACGATTTATAGAGAAAGAATGAAGGTTTTTCATGACGAACATATTTTAAGGAAATATTTTGAACAGTCTCTAAAAAGTTGTTTTTTGTATAATTCTAGGTTACATTTGTTTCCCAAAATATTGAGATCTAGATGGACTAAACCTTTCATTGTAAAAAATGGTTTTCCCTTATGGTGTCATAGAGATTGAGAATTCTAAGAATGGTAATATATTTAAGGTGAAAGGATAACATCTTAAACGAAGAACCAAATTCTATTTTCTCTCCTATCCTATTTACTACTATGACAAATAATCAAATTCAATTTTTTCAAATCAACAATTTGAAGACCTATTGATTTTAACAACTAATTGAAGAGTTGATCATTCAGACCTTTTCTTGAGAATTTCTAACGTAAGGAGGAATCCATTAATTTAGAGAATTTGATTTATCAAGACTTGCCAAGCAATTAGTGATATGCATGAAGTATATAAAATAATGTACTCTTATCTTTGCATATTTAGCCTTACTTTGATATTATTTTGTTACTAAGTATATATTATCTTTGGTTTATAGGTAATAAAGTCTTTACATGCTAATGGGCTTTATTTAAGGCAGAAGGATGGAATCTAATTCAGTAGGCTGAACCCAACATAGACTCAAAGAAGTAAAATAGGTGAAGATGCCTGGTCAATTACGGAAAGAAGCCAATTGCAGAAGAAGTCCTACTTGGAATCAAGATATTTTTGTGCATGTCTCAGGTATTTTAGGCATAACACTCAGCTCAAATATTGGATTGTGGTGATTGCAGTTGGGCTGGAAAGATAACTCAAAGGGCTAGAACACTGTGGTTTAGGTCAAGCCCAGATTTTTAATTTTACTCGGCCGAAATCACCTCACAACATGGGCCTGAAAATTTGACAAATATCACTATCTGAATTTCCTTACTCTTATAGGGTTTCTCTACAACGGCTAGAGATATTAAAGGCGCTAGGTTTGAATGTGAAACGAAAGCTGAAAAAAAAAAAAATAGAGGGAATGGGGCTGCCGCATGTGTTGCTTTCTCTGTGACTTTTCCCCAAGACACCACAATGACTTCTCTCCTTCAGTCCAATTTTTATTTTATTTTTTTATTTTAATGTTTAGTGTTTTATTTCAATGACCATGAGTAGCTAAATTTTTTATTAATGTTGAGGACAAATACTTGTTAATGATTATCAATATTATTTATGAGATTTGATTTTTCCAACAGTTATGCAAGCCTATCATGAGAATAGTTCATTTGGACTGGAATAAAGTGAGCAACTTTTTTCAACTAATCCACCACCACCAAAATAGCATCATAACTCTTAGGTGACCTCAGTAATCTAGACACAAATTCCATGATGTGTTTCTACTTCCACTCGGGCATAGAGAGTTTATAGCAACCCTAAGAGCCTTTGATTTTCTAGTTTGACTTGTTGGTTGGTTACACAGTGACTTGTTGGTTGGTTAGGCATTGCTCCATAAAAGGTGATTTTCTAATAAACTTCTTGAAGATCATGATACATCTTGGTACTACCCGGAAGCACTGTGTAAGGTGAATGCCTCCGATATCTCTACTTTAATTAATGAATAATTAGGCACACAAAGCCTAGTACTAAACCTTAAAGCACTGTCAATGGATATTTTAAATTCAAGTCTGCTCCCACTGTGCACTTCTTCCATGATTGAACTATAAATCTCTTATTTGATGACAAGAAACTTTACCAGCTGAGATAATAATTAATTAGTAACTTGTGCAATGCAAGAAACGTCACTTGTTGTTCAGGGGGTTCAAATGAACCCCTTGACTTAAAAAATAATAATTTATAGATAAAAAAATCATTTTTATTAGTTTATTTTATGCTTAAAAGTATTTTTGCATACATTGGTTGAAATCTTGCACACCTTGATCATAAATCAATACAACCTAAAACTAAACAACAATTAGGCATTTAGTGTATTATTTATGTTAGTAAGTAATTGAAGAAAAAAAAATAGTAAAGTTAACCATTGTTCAAATATTTGATTGGCTAAGTAGACACTTAGTGTAATATTTATGTATGGCCAAATATGGATGTTTGGGTTGATAAATGATATAGTGTTAGTGGGTTGCATTTTGTCATTTTAGTTTAAAATATTTTTATAAAAATAATGACAATTGCAAAAAAATAAATAAATGTCACACCAAGCCACATTGACAATAGATAATAAAAACTGATAATGAAAACTCGTAGAAATTGTAAAATTTCATATATTTACATATTTTATGATTCAATATATTCAATTTTTTTTTGTATTAAATTTTATTTAATTTAAATTTCTTAATGAACCCTTTGAAAAAAAATTCTTGGAGCCGCCACTGTTTAACATAAAATGAATTTTTTTTTCTATTTTATTTTTTTTTCTAAAAATTAAATTTGATAAATATGATAGTTATTGATAGACATTTATTATGATTGTATTTGTATATAGAATTATATATTGGATCCTATTAATGAGTGTACTTAGGGTATTTCTTAATTGACCATTTTAAGAAATTTTTAATACCACTTTCATGGAAAATATAAAAATTTGTAAAAAAAAAAAAGTCAGTTTCTTTTTCTTTTTTCATAAAAAGTTTCTAAAAATGTTTCCTAAATCAATGTCCCTAGGGCATTTATTAACTTTTTCCTTATATATCATTAGACATTTAATATGATTATATTTATAAATGCACTTATATATTCTATTATTTAAGGAAAATATCATACACCAATATTCTAATGGAGGGTTTAATTACTGAATATAATTCATATACAATTAAAAAATATATATGAGAATTCTTCTATAAATTATAGACAGGTAGTTATTACTAATAATTTAAATTAAATTCAGAATGAATAAAAGGTATTGGTAGACATGGCAAAATGGGACGGGTTGAGTCAATTGGGTTCATGTCAAAAACGAGTTTGATAAAAAAAAAAGTTATTTTAAACGGGTTAGAAATGTATCAAGTCATTTGGGTTGCGGGTCGAGTCAACCTGTTTTTTTTTTTCACATGATTTTTTTTTTTTTTTTTTTGTCATTTGATAAGTTATGCATTAAATTATTTAGTGTAAAATACATTACTTTGAATTCACCACTCATATAAAAAATGAGCTCAACTCAACAAATTAATACTTGTTCAATAATTATACAAATCCTAACATTCCTAACGAAAACAAAATAGCACAAACGAGTCTAGTCTACCCTTTGGTCATCTAATTAAAACAAACATACAAACGAATAAAAAATTTCAAATGCCCTATTTGATAACTAATTTGACAAAGAATAAAAACAACTAAGAAATTTACAATCTTGAAGAATAATTTCATAATTTAATATCAACTATGGTTGACATTTTGTTTCAACTAGATAATATACATCAAAGTTTGAATGTTTACTTATTTATACATGGTCTCTTTTATAAATATCATGTTATTATTAAACAACACAAACTCCAAGAAATATCATCTTTTATTTTGAAAAACATTTTATTTTGGTCATGGATTGTTAGAAAATAGGTCTAAGCATTCATAATTTATCTTGGCATGTATTTTGTTATGTGATATTTAAAAATTTATACTTATCCCATTATTAAGCAATAGAATACCTCAACCATTCATCTTTCAATTCATTTTCATGCACCTACATAAAGGTATCAATTGTATTTAAATGACATTAAATATATATTATATTTGAATGAAGTTATCCGTAACAATTTTTATTTTTTTTAATATAAAAATAAATAAATAATAATAACGTGAACGGTAAAACTCACAACAAACAATTAAATCAATAATGTCTTAATTTTATTATTTTTTTACACAAAAAAAAAAATTGGAAAAAATGGATCAGGTCACTGGGTAGTCGAGTCGGGTTAAGTTGATTTGTAAAAAACGGGTCAGGTCATATGTCAACCCATTTTTAGTTTGGGTAAAAATTAGGTTGGGTATTTTCTTTGGGTTCGGGTTGGGTCGGGTTAGTGAATCTTGACCCATTTTGCCATGTCTAGGTATTGGTATGTGTTATTATTTTTATTCAGGCTTTGGTAAAATGACACATCATCATTGCATGCATCCTCTAGTTATGGGGTCCAAGCTTATAAAATTTATTGAGACGAATTGATCATCCTTTTTATGGTATATAATTGGTAAAATAAGTAAAATGAAATTTATTGTATCCAACTTGGCATCTAATATAGGTAATAAGTAATAATTTAAATAAATCTAAGAAAGATTAAAGGGTATTGACATGTGTCATTATCTTATGCTTTCGTACAATAACACATATCATGGTTGTATGCATACTCCAATTATGTGATCCAACTTTTAACATTTATTAAAACTTATATATTATACCTTTTATGCGATTTAATTGGCAATATAATTCAATTGACATTTATTCTATCCAAAATGGATCTTTTTTGAGATAAAAGATAGAAATCCACATGGATCTAATAATTAAATAAGTAATTATTTTTTAAGCATAAGGTAATAAGTAATAATTTAATTTAATTGAGAAAAGTAAGTTGTTTTGACATGTGTCATTATCTTACGGTTTGATAAAATTATACATGTCATCATTATATTCATCCTCCATTTATAGGATACAATTTTTATAATATATTGTTCCTCAAATAAAAAATTATAATATATAATTAGATAAAAATAATTAGAGCACATCTCCATATAATTAATATATAGAAATAAATTCATTAACCTCATTAACATATGATAATCAATTAATATTTTGACATTAATGCAAAATTTTGAGGGGTGGAAGGCTAAAATGAAAATAATTTACTTTCCCTCTCAATGAATGTGCCACGTATTAGAACCTTAGACTAATATCTCTTGCACTATATATACTTCACATGCCCTTCACGGTGTAATAGCTATAGTATTGATTCCCTCCTGGAACCTTCTTCTCACTTCTCAAATTCTTGCCTTCATGGACTCAATAATTATCCTTGTTCTTGCATCTCTCTTCACTCATCCACTTTCTCTAATAGCTCAACCAACAAATCTTGTCTCCAAGATTACGGTAGTGGGTGTTGTGTATTGTGATATCTGCTCTAGCAACACTTTTTCTAGACACAGCTCCTTCTTGCCAGGTAAATAACTCTTATTATCTTTATCTAGTCTATTGTTTCTTTCAATTTAGGAGATAAACTATTGAAATTGTGAATATAATTATCTAAATGTGAGATTTTTACTTTTTAAATAAAAAGAAAAAGAATAAAGAATTTAATCATTTCAATGTTAGATTATTAATGGGAGGTAAGAGGAGATATGGTTCTAACTTAGAACAAACACTCTAATACTATGATAGATTAATGATTGTCTTAGAACTTAACATGCTTGGAAATGGTGAATTTAGTCATTTAATTGATGATGAATTGAAAAATATTCTTTCAACTTCTCACGTGTGTACTCTTGTTTTACTGATTAGGTACGGATGTTCAAATACAATGCAAATTCAAAACAAACTCACCCCAAATCACAGAGCATACCACATTTTCAATCAATAAAACAACAGATAAGCATGGAGTATATAAAGTGGAAATTGCAAATATTGATGGGGTTAACTGTGTAGAAGGTTTGGTAGCAACATCATTTTGCCAAGTAACGTTGTTGGGGAGCTCATCTTTAGCCTGCAATGTTCCTGGTTCGAAGACCACATCAACTGTTATGACATTCAAGTCTAAGGAAGAAAATCGTTGTATATACAACTTGAATACACTGAGTTACAGGCCATCAGAGAAGAATACTGCTCTATGTACAAACAAACAGGAATTGTCAAGATCTTTTAATGCTTCAAAATCCTTTCTTCCTTATATGTCACCTTATCTATCTCATTCTTCTCGCTTTCCCTCCCTTCAATTTTCCTTCCCTCCCTTTCCCTCTTTTCCCTTCCCTCCACGATCTCCTTTTCCTTCTTTTCCTTTTCCCCCTTTTCCCGCTTTTCCCTTTCCCCCGCAATCTCCTTTTCCTTCTTTTCCTTTTCCCCCTTTTCCCTTGTTTCCCTTTCCTTCTTTTCCCTTCCCTCCACTACCCCCTTCCTCATCTTTGCCTCCCCAGTCCTTTCCTCCCGCTCCATCTCCTTCCTCCTCTTTGCCTCCCCAGTCCTTTCCTCCCTCCTCTTTGCCTCCCCAATCCTTTCCTCCCGCTCCATCCGGTGAATCCCCATAATCTCCACCTACTTCTCCTTTAGATCTTCCTATTGAACCACCAATATTCCATTCTTGAACCCAAAAACCTAGATACCATATATGCCTTCAACCGCTTCTAATAATCCTCAAGACCAAAATCCATAAGAATATCTTCGCTTTATTTTTTCTTCAATGATATCGGAATTATGTTTGAAAATAATTTCTCAATGTTACAAAAGTTTCTATGTTAATGTTGGAAGACAGATCGATGCATATAGAAACTACAATAAATTTCACCTATTTAGATTGCTACAACAAATAGATGAGTTTCTTTCAACTATTATTATGCATTTATATACTCGTTAGGCACCAGCCTATATGGATTTTCAATTATGATAGTACATCCGTAAACCTAGCAAAACTACAAACATGAATCGTCTATGCATCTAAATGTATAAGGCCTTCACTATTTAACATGGAATAAATTTACTAGAAAAATGTCTCAAGCTTACAAAAGAAACCACAATGGTCGAGATACAAATAACAAAATCACCCTTTCCAAGAAACAAGTGTAACCATAAGACAATCTCTCAATTGCTCTCCACAAGAATCATTCTGGAGCATGTACTTAAAGGCATATATTTTGTTCATAGTGAGTACCAATCACATAATAAAAAAGGGGTTGTGGTAAGTAGACAACCAACATAAAATTTATTTGTTTTATTGTTATTATATGAATGTACTTGAATGAAGTAGCTTGTAACTACCACCAGCAAGTTAAAACTCTTTTAATATGAGAGAAATAGATGATGATCTAATAAGAATTGAAAATAAAAGAGTAGAAAAGGAAGCATAGTTTTGCCTATGGAAAAAACCCAACAAACAAAGTACACCATATAGAAGATTACAATTCACAAAACACAAAAACTTGGTAGTAACCTTTAAATCTTTTGCATGCACCCCAATGCATTACGGATAAGGTGTCCAAATTAAACATTTACTTTATGACCTATGACTCTACATTCTACTGTCTATAATACTAAATTAAAAAAATAAAAATAAAAATAAAATAGGACAGTGTAGAGAGAGAGAGAGAGAGAGAGAGAGAGAGAGAGAGAGAGCCTTTACTAAAACCAATTGGATAGAGAATCAAATAATCGAGCAAGAGAGGAAACAAATGGGGCCTTCCATTCTCAAAATTTCGACCAATCTAGACGTAAAAATTTTTATAATCTTAAGAATTGAAGTAAATTCAACGATTTTTTTTTTTTAATTTTAATTTTGCTTGACTTTGACCTAACCTTCATTTATTGATTATAGATTATTACCTCAGAATTATTGATCTTAATGCATAAGTGCATGTGGCCAAAGGCCTTATAGCTGAATTGGCACCTCCCCATTTACAAAGTGCTTGGGGGTCTAAGTGGGAAAGAGTTTGAGCTGTGGGGTTAGTAGCATGTTGTAATTATTTCTCAAAAAAAAAAAAAAAAAAGAAGTGCGTGTGGTGACCAAGGTAATAAATAAAAAAAGCCAAAAGATTCTTTTTAGAGCACTAGCATAAGTGCTTTTATAATAGAAAAAAATATATATATCACATTTAGGACAATCTCAAAATTCATCTACATCTGCTTATGTAAAGTTGTGTAAAAATATATGGTTGCTATAGTAGTTGTATAAATTTACATTGACAATATTCATTTTGCATTTAGATTTTTATTCTCACTTTACATATCATGAAAATGAATAAAGAAAGTAGATGATGGTTGTTGTAAGTGAAAAAAGAAAAATAATTTAAAAAATCAAGAAAAATTAATCTTCTAATGAAATGTAGAGTAAAATAGATAAACTAATGTTGGATATTTTGAAACATGAGTATGTAAGATAGAAAAAGTAATATTTCATATTAAATAATTTTTTAAAAAAAATTGACAATTTAAATTTAAAGATATGGAAGTTAATGTGTAGGGGCTCTTTTTGCTCTTGGGCTAAAGCCTTTTCTGCTGTGGGTTGGAGAGTTAGGCGTGACCCACTATCCTAGCAAGACCTTACTAAGGAGTCATTCTGTGCACAAGACAAACATCCCAAAAGAAAGACAACAAATAACAATAAATACATAAGTGTGAATATGCATATATCTGTACACGTATATATAAAGGTATTGATATATGAATTATGGCGAAAAGGTTAGCTAGAGGAGACAGTTAACATATTTAGAGCGATATAATATAAATGATGGGCTTTCCACAAAAAGTGGACTAAAGAGAACTCGAACCCCAACTTGGACAACCTTATTACTGGACTATGCCATTAAAGTTGTACATTTTGGAGAATGGGTCTAGATAGCTACTTCTTATTTTGCCAAGATTATAGAGAGTGGGTTTGCCATGAGAGAGGGAAAAGATTGCCTATTGATGCATGCTTTTTCTACTGTACTCCTTTTTTCCTTTCTAAGTTCTTTTTCACTCTTTCTCTTTTCTCTCTTATTTCCTTTTCAATTCTCTCTATTTCTTGCCTTAGTCGTTCCTCACTCCTCATTTATGGCTATTGTTCCTATTTATACTAAATTAATCCTATGTGATTTTCCTTTATTTCCCTCGTTGCGTACCAATCATTTTTGCCTGTTGTGAATACCCCTTCAAAAGTGCCCATTGTTCTATTGGTTGTTCGGCCTCCACTACACCTAAGCATGCCCAATGTTTTCTCTCTCTTCCACTATCCATCCCATGACAAATTCTTATCCATTTAGTTCTGCCATAAGTCTTTCCCTCTCTTCTTAACGGGTAAAGCTTTGGATCTCTCTCTACCTCTCTCTCTAGCATGCATCAAGTGGTCCCAACCATCTGCTGCAAATTTTGGGTAAAGATACCTTCCCAACAGAGCACCTTTCAAAAAAGGTCGTGGCTAGATACTGGAAATAAGCCATTTTCCCCCCCTCCACCAAACCAAACCCTTTGTAATCCCCTTGACTATAAGCCCACCCCCTTGCATTAACTAGGTACAAGTTAGTAGTGCTCTGACTATGGCAATGTTGTTTGGTTTCTTCACATTTTGTCTTCTTTCTTCCTCACACAGTTTCTACCACTGCTATTTGCCTCATTTTGCTCTCCATGCATGTTCGGCCTCTTATAGGAGATAGTGTGGGCTTGTTGGGCTTTCCCAAGTTTTAGTACTTGCCGCTAATTCTTGTTGGGCTGGCCCATTGGGCCTCTTTCTCTTCACTTCTTCTTTGGGCCCATCCAAGGCATGTTCTCTTTACTCTTGAAGAAGGCCGTCTTACCGTCTTTGGCTCTTCCATACGACCCATAGGCCAATGCATTTCATTCCTTGCTCTTTATGGGGATGCCTTCTCTTTGGGCTTTTATAACCCTATTGTTCCTGCCATTACTTTCTAATCCCTTTTTTCTTTTCTTTTTTTGCCCGTTACTGGGCTTTTCTACTGTTAGGTCTCTTTTTATAAAAAAGGGGTATTAACAATATGCAAGATAAGGAGTTAGTCAAATGTGTAATCCTATATTGAAAATGACAGACCCTCTTTTATTATTTATAAGTATGGTGATTAATGGGTTGAAATGTATTGGAGTAGATATTGAGTCAGATATGCGTATAGGGCCAAGGTGAATCTTCTTAAAGAGAGTGAGTATCGTACCTCAGTACAAATAGTGTTGTGTAATCTTTTCTAAATAAATATTGTTTAGTATTTTTTATTTAGTTTCTCTTGTATTACTCTTTTTTTTTTTTTTTCTTTTTTTGTGTGTTTGCACCGACACTGTTTGTGGTTAGAGAGATATAACTTTTAGGCAAAACTACACTATTAATCCCTGAAGTTTATCCTGTAAGCGTAATTGGTCTCTCAAGTTTTAAGTGGGCTCTATTTGTCTCTCAATTTTTAAAAATAAGCCATACTAGTTCTTCTATTAAATTCTATTAGAAGTATTGCTTACATGGCTAACGGAAAAGTGACAAGGCTAACAGTGCAAGCTAGCTTACTATGACCAATTGAGGCTAATTGTGAGTTCTTATTTATATTACGATATGTCAATGAAGAGAATGATGCCTAGTTGAGTGTATGTGTTAGGAATCCCTATAGCTATATAGGTAATAATTGTTGTAATATTGCATTTAGTTAGTTAGTTACAATTTATAGCATGTTAATCACATTTAACACATGTTGGAATTATTAATGCATATGAGGAATAAGAAAACTATTAGAATAAGGTCATGTGGGCCAATAGAATTGTTTATGTTCTATAAATACCTACTTATAATCACATTTTCCTTCATTGAAGAATAAACCAATTCATTACTTAGTGCATTTCCTCTCTCTCTCTCTCTCTCTCTCTCTCTCTCTCTATATATATATATATATGTACGTTTTTAGACCCCTTAAACATAAACAGATTAACCTAGTTATTTAGCCAAGTGATTAACTTAGGTAAATTATTCAAATCTAGGTTAATACAAGTAAATCATATCATGTAAATAATGGGAAAAATAAAGAATACAACGATATGATAACCCAGGAAAACCAAACCGGTAAAAAACCTGAGAATGATTTAACCTAGCTATCCTTAAGGTAAAACAAGTCCACCATGAAAGAATTGAAATTTTACAATAGCAACTTAGACCAATAACATCCTATTACTACCTCGAGCAGAAAACTTACTACCACGACCATGTGACAACTCCGAGTCCACGGACTACTTTCTTGGATTCACAACAACCACAAGTACCCTCACTTGTGTTTTTCTTTAAGCTCTTTATGCAGCAACTAAAGTGATCACCAAGCTCTCGACATCAATCTTGATCTTGATAATCCTAAGTGTGTATGAAGGCAAACACCTTTAGATCTCATAAAAGATTCACACACACAGCATAAACAACAATATAAAAACGTGGCTAGGGTTTTTTCTTTTATACTTAAGGTAAAACATAAAACCCTACACGTCATATGGGCTTGGGTTGAATTGGAAAATTCTGCAGAAAAACAATCTACACAAGCTTCGATTGATCGAGTCTAATTTTTTATGGATCGAGCCTTGCAGAAATTGAATACTAATTTTCTGCAATTACTCGATTTCAACTTTACAATAAACATATTTTGAGCAGCCTAATTGTAGACTCTAAATTTTGATCATAGTTTGCCAACATTACACATAAAGTTATAATACATTAAGATCCTAAATCCTTAGAACCTAACAAATTCCCCCTTTGGCTATCCATGACAAAACACATAATAAAACAAAATGCTCAAAGTTACAAAAACAGCCCATTACAATAAAATTTCCCAACCAAAAGCAATTCAACTTAACTACTATCTATCAGTTGCAAGTGTAGACAGTAGCACTACTGAATTAACCTGTATATTCCTAAAACACTCAACAAACACATAAACACGTGTGTGGAAAATACAAGTAAAACAAAATAAATTCTTGATTTCACATAATATAAAATAAAAGACAGATATCATGAATAACCTCATAAATATAAATCAATAGCCAATGTAGCACAATGTGAAACAAGAAACATAAATAAAAACATACTGTCTCCCCCTAACATATACAACCCATAAAAAATAAAGATACCAAAATAAATACATCATGAGCCAAAAAAATAAGTGCAAGATGAAGCACCTAGATACAATCTAAAGCTCCAAAGCTCCCGAAAAAAAAAAAAAAAAAAAAAAAAAAAAAAAAAAAAAAAAAAAAAAAAAAGATAAAAACACACCTCTTCCTATCTCCATCCATATGTACTCCCCCTTTTTGTGATGAATTGCCAAAGGGCAATCAAGACTCATCATCAAAAGGAGGTGGTGGAGGTGTTCGCCTAATGCTTACCAAATCTGTACGCAGGGCCTGAAGCTCTGTAAGCACATCCTCTAAAAGTTGACAATAATCTACTTGAACGGCCATGACAGTGTCTAACATACGACGAATGCTACAATCATCTGAAATAGAAGGTGGAGGATCAACAGCGGCCATCGAATCAACATACTTCTCAGCTGTGGGATCACCTAAAGAAGGAAGAGTAGATGCACCAATAGAAGACTCTACTCTAGGGCGTTTAGAGCTAGCTCTCATTTGAGCAGCTCTCTGCCGAAGGAAGGTGGCACCTATGGGAGTTATAATGTATATGGGTTCAGAAGCAGGAAATCCTCTAATCCTAAATGTAACAAAATCCGATGAATAAAAATGGGGAAGAAAAGATCATATGAAGTAGAACTACTCCTATGAACCTTAACCAAGGATCAAATAAAAAGAGTAGGAAAACTCCACATCTCTCAGTAGGAATGGTGTGCAAGTGAGAGATAGGCCTGATGGAATGACAAGAAATCCGGAAAAACAAGTAAGGAATCTCGGTCAACTCATGAGAGGTAATCCGAGGACCAGTACTCCACTGAATGGAAGTATGATGTGAAATTTTAAAATACTCGCAAGTGTACAAACCATTCCAAAGTATAGTTTGAAAAGAACAAGATCGAACCCACAGGGACTTGAATGAACGTAGGAAAATTAATTAAACCTTAACCAAAATAATCCTAATCTAGTTTAATAAAAATTGGTTTTTTTGAGATTAAATAAACTAAGAAAATAATAAAATTAAGCAAATGGTTAAACTAAGCAAAAGATATATAGCAATAAAAAGATGTAAACAAACAAGAGAAAGGAATTAAGGTTTTGGAATCGGTCTTGTAAGTCATATTAGCATATATTTATGATCATTAATTTTTCCTAACCACTACATGATAATCTAGAAATCAATCTTGCTACCATGGAAAATATTGTCATTAAAACTTCTATTTAAATATCTAAAGCATGTTCTTCGTCACTTCTTAATGTAAGCAAAATCAAACACCTCACATATAAATCACATGAAAAAAACTTAATCAAGAAAGAACAAGTTGTCTCATGAAAGGATGCCAAAAAGAATTTATACAACACTTTTTATTCAGTCATATCAATATCTGAACTACACAATCTTCAAGATCAAATAAGGACTTTATTAGGATGTAATGTAGGGTAAAAGTAAAGGGAATGAAATAAAAATGGGCGAAGGTAAATATAAGAAGTGTTTTCAAGATTATCAGAATGTCAACTCTTTTTGGAATTTCCATTCAACTATTTTTTTTTTCACCTCTTCTTCTTCAAATTAGTACTCCTTCCTTCCATTTCACTTCTCAAAATTTGATAAGAACCCTTTTTATTTTCTTCTTTTTGATACTTTTCCTTCTTCTTCTTTTTTTTTTTTTTTCCTTTTAATTCTTTTTTTTCTTCTTCTTTGAAATCTTGCACAAACCACCACATTGAAACAAATAGATCAAATTCCATCTTAAAACACTATGGATAAGGACTTTAAGAAAGAAAGGTTAATAAAAAGGCCCAATGAGGTGACTAGCGATAATGTATCAAAAAAAGAAAAACACATATATGGCACAAAGTAGACAAAAATGGCCTAATCTCATCTCTCAAAGACTAGTATAGTTCATTCAACATCAATGATTTCAAAAGATTCAAGTGTGGCATAAAATCAGATTTTTTTTTTTTCTTGGCCAAAAGAAAGAACAATGAGACTACAACAAGGGAAATCTGTCATGCACTTCCAGATGAACTTTAAGATTAGAAAAAAAAAAATAAACCTCCAAAAATAATGATTGGCTCAAAACTCACAAGGGTTATAGTCTCCACATTGTTATCTTCAAGATTTTCTAATCACTTTTATCCTTCAACAACAAGTTTTGTCTAAGTGGCTATATGCATGTGCAATGAATTGAGCATGAAAGCAATGAAATTCTTTAAGCAAGAGTAGTATAACAAACTCAAAACATAAACCTTAAGCTTGACAAAAGATTTTTTTTTTAACACAACAAAACAAAACAAAACAAAAAAATAGAAATCTATATGCATCCCCCCCAAATCTAAACCTAACATTGTCCTCAATGTTAAAAATGATACTCTCAAATATATGTCTTGAATTAAAAGAGAGCAAAATATTAATATGCAACATGAGAACCAAGTAGAAACAAGTAAGGTATGGAGAAGGAGGAGATGTACTTTGTTCAAGCTGATTGTTATAAATTTCAATTTCTGTCAAATATCAGCTAGAACAAAAGAAAATAAAACTAAACAAGAAAATAAGCACAAAGTCTAATCTATAAGTAGAAAATAAACAAGAGAAAAAGAAAGAAAGAAAAAAAATTGCAAACCTGAAAAACACAATTGGGATCAATCCTGATAAACACAATTGTATGCATCATTGTGAATTTCCTCTAACTCATTGATTTGGAGTTTCCTTTCAGCACCTGCTTTGTCAAGATCAAAATTTAACTTAATAGCCCAATAAGCTTTATGCTCTAACTCAACAGGGAGGTGACAAGCCTTACCATACACAATTCAATGGGGGACATTCCAATAGGAGTCTTAAATGTTGTACGGTATGCCCACAATGCATTATTGAGTCTTAATGATCAATCTTTTAGAGTAGGTTTAACTATTTTCTCCAATATTCTCTTGATTTCCCTATTAGATATCTCTACTTGACCACTTGTTTGTGGGTGATAAGGTGTTGCAACCTTATGAGTGATGCCATATTTCTTCATTAGTTGCTCAAAAACCTTATTGCAAAAGTGCTTTCCTCCATCACTAATAATGGCATGTGGTGTACCAAACCATGCAAACACATTCTCTCTCAAAAACTTGACTACAACCTTGTGATCATTAGTTCTACATGCAATGGCCTCAACCCACTTAGAAATATAGTCAACAACAACAAGGATGTATAAGTTACCAAAAGAATTAGGAAAAAGACCCATGAAATCAATACCCTAAAGATTCAAATACCTCAACAATCAAAATAGGGTTCAATGGCATCATATTTCTTTTTCCAATACTCCCTAACTTTTGACATCTCTCACAAGCTGAACAATATGCATGGGAATCACAAAAACTGGAAGGCCAATAAAATCCACATTGCAAAATCTTAGTAGCAGTCTTTCTTGAACTAAAGTGGCCTCCACAAGCATGATCATGACAGAAGGACATAACATTTTGTTGGTCACTCTTAGATATGCATCTCCTAATTATTTGATCAGAACAGTACTTAAACAAGTAGGGATCATCCTAAAAGAAATACTTAACCTCAGCCAAAAATTTAGACTTATCTTGTTTAGTCCAATGCGAAGGCATTTGATTAGTGACAAGATAGTTTGCAATATCAACATACCAAGGTCTCTGGAATACATGCAACAACTATTCATCAGGGAAAGATTCAAGAATAGGTAAATTGTCATCAGTGTGCTCAACAATTAATCTAGATAAATGGTCAGCTACTACATTTTCAGTTCCTTTCTTATCTCAAATCTCAAGATCAAATTCTTGTAACAATAAAATCCATCAGATAAGTCGAGCTTTAGCATCTTTTTTGGAGAAAAGATACTTCAGTGCAACATGACCCGAATAAATTAAGACCTTAGACCCCAACAAATAGGACCTAAATTTATCCAAGGCAAAAACAATTGCTAGCAACTCCTTTTTCATTGTAGAGTAGTTCATTTGAGCTTCATTTAGAGTCTTACTAGCATAATAAATCACATGGGGAACCTTTCCAACTCACTGTCCTAAAACTGCACCACTTGCATAATCGGAGGCATCAAACATAATCTCAAAAGGCACTTTCCAATCTGGTGGTTGAATGATAGGTGTAGAAGTCAACTCAGTTTTTAGTCTTTTAAATGTGTGGAGACACTCATCATCAAACACAAATAGGGCATCTTTGGCAAGTAAGTTGCATAAGGGCCTTGAGATTTTACTAAAATCCTTGATGAACCTTCAATAAAATCCTACATAACCCAAAAATGATCTAATTTCCTTAACAGATCGAGAAGGTGGAAGGTTAGAAATCAAATCTATTTTGGCCTTATCAACGTTAATACCATTTTCTGATATGGTATGCCCATGAACAATTCCCTTTCTCACTATAAAATGACATTTCTCCCAATTAAGAACAAGATTCTTCTCTTTACACTGCACTGACACTAAGGATAGGTGGTACAAACATTCTTCAAAAGTGGACCCAAATACTGAAAAGTCATCCATAAGTACCTTCAAAAATTGTCCCACCATATCAGAAAAAATACTAATCATGCACCTCTGAAATGTACCAGGAGCATTACATAAACCAAATGGCATGCGACAATAGGCAAATGTCCCAAAGGGGCAGGTGAAGGTAGTCTTTTCTTAATCTTCTAGTGCAATGGGAATTTGATTATATCCAGAATATCCTTCAAAAAAACAATAATAAGCATGACCAGCTAACCTTTCCAATATTTGGTCTATAAAAGGAAGAGGAAAATGATCTTTTCTTGTCATGGCATTCAACTTACGGTAATCAATGCGTACTCTACATCCTATTTGCACAAGAGTTAGGACTAACTGATCATCCTTATTCTTAACAACTATTATGCCAGATTTCTTTGGTACAACTTGAACTGGACTCACCCAATTACTATCAGAAATTGGGTAAATAATACCCACATCCAAAAGCTTAAAACCTTCAACTCTCACTACCTCTTGCGTAAAAGGGTTTAGACATCTCTGTGGTTCACGTGAAGTTTTGGCATTCTCTTCTAAGTGAATTCTATACATAACCATAGATAGACTAATACCTTTGATATCAGCAATTGACCAACCTATAGCTTCCTTATGCTCTTAAAGTACACTTATCAATTGGCGTTCCCTAAGGTCATCCAAATTTGAAGCTACAATGACAGGTAAGGTCTTAGAAGAACCTAAAAAGGCATACTTAAGTGTGTCAGGTAATGGTTTCAACTCTAACTTTGGCGGTTACACAGCAGATGGGGGTTAGGATGAAGAAAGTGGAAGAGGGATCACTTTTGGTTGCCAACTATCAGTACTTAAGAGAGGAACAGAATCTAACAATGCATTGACCTCTTTAATTGAGTGTTCAATATCAAAATTGCAACCAAAAAGATTTAAGCAAGCCTCTAGAGGATCCTCATAACTCCATTGTAGGAAAGTATCATGGACTAGACTCTCAATCATGTTAACCTCACAGATATCCTTATTGTCTAGCACTTGTTTACTTATGTGGAAGATATTAAGCTCAACAGTCATATTTCCAAAACAAATCTTCATTACACCACTTCGACAATTGATCAAAGCATTGGATGCGGCTAAGAAAGGGTGATCCAAAATGACATGAATTTGTGTACTGGCATTTAGAATAGGCTCAGTGTCTAACACAACAAAATCAACAGGAAAATAGAATGCATCCACCTTAATCAGTACATCCTCAACAATACCTCTAGGGATTTTCATAGACCTATCAGCTAATTGAAGTGTCATAGTTGTTGGTTTTAACTCCCCTAAACCTAGTTATAAATATACTGAATATGGCAATAAGTTCACACTTGCCCCCAAATCTAGCAAAGCTCACTCAATGAGATGATCCCCAATCTTGCATGAAATTGTAAGGAATCCTAAGTCCTTACATTTCACTGGATATTTATTTTGAATGATTGAACTGACTTGCTCTGTCAAAAATGCCTTCTGAGGGACATTTGTTTTTCTCTTCATTGTCATAAGATCTTTTAGAAACTTGGCATAAGTAGGAACTTGCTGAATTGCATCACGAAATGGAACTTTTATTTGCACTTTCTTAAAAACCTCTAAAATGTCTCCAAATTGTGCACTTTTCTGAGGACTGATTAACCTATGAGGAAATGGAGCTTTAGGAGCAAACCTCTTATCAAGTGGGGAACTAAGATCCTGAATTGGAGTGGTGGGTGGGTTGTCCTTCTTTTCTCCATAATCATCATGTGAACTATGACTTCCTTTTTCCTTTAACACAATATTTTCATCATCCTCCACTTTTGGTATTTTCACTTAATTATTAACTTGCTTACCAGACCTAAGGGTAGTAATAGACTGAACATGTTCTTGTCCATGAGTAGAACTAGAAGAACCATTGATGGCATACTGTCATTTTGGATAGGTTGACTAGGAAACTTTCATTTTTTCCTCTCTCCAACTTGGGTTGCTAACTGGCCAACTTGATTTTCCAACTTTGAAATAGCTTGAGTATTCAAATGGGTGGAACTTTTCATCTCTTGGATGGCTTGGCTAGTTGATTGCATGAAAGTTTTAAGAGACTCCTCCAAAGATGGTTGTTGTCTTGTTGGTGCTACAAATTGAGGTGTTGATTAAGGAATGGGAGGATATGCTTGAGTAGGTGGACAAAATTGACTTTGTTTATGCACTTGTTGTCCACCTACATTTGTGGGAGGCTGATTTTGCCTCCATGAGAAATTAGGATGGTTCCTCTAATTTGGATTGTATGCTTCTGAAAATGGACTAGCAAATGGTTTTTCATAATTGTTTAGTGCATTTACTTGCTCTGTATAAAAATCAGGGTACCTAGCTGCGGAAGGACACATTTGTGTTGTATGCATAGGACTTGCACAAATAGAAAATGTTTCACTTTGAACTTGATTGACAGAATTCATTCCTTTACCTAAAGCTAAAGCCTCAACCTTATGAGTGAGATTGTCCAACCTTGCTTTTATGTCTAAATCTTCGCTGACTTCATACAATCCTCATTTCTTAATTACAGGGGCAGATCTCTCTTTACGGTTGGAAAAATCCCATTGTTGTGAACTTTCAGAAAAATTCTCAAGAAATTTGTATGCCTCATCATCTACAAGACTAAAAAATACACCACCATTCACAGACTCAATCATGTTATGATTTGTTTGAGTCAAACCATTATAAAAATATTGTACTAATCTCCATATTTCAAAACCACAATGAGGACACTTTAAGATCAAGTCCTTAAATCTCTCCCAACTCTCACAAAATTTCTCTTGTTCACCTGATTAAAATTTGCAATTTCTCTCCTCAAAGCATTAGTCTTGGCGATTGGGAAAAATTTAGAGAGGTATTTTGTGACCAATGGTTCCCATGAAGTGATAGATCCAGGTGACAAAGAATTAAGCCATGCTTTTGCCTTATCCTTCAAGGGAAAAAAGGAATAAACGCAAGCAAATTGAGTCATCAGTGAAATTCTAGAACTTACAAGTAGCATAAATCTCAAGAAAATCTTTCACATGCATATAAGGATCTTCTCTATCCAATCCATGAAAAGTAGGAAGAAGATGGATTATCTGTGGTTTCAACTCAAAATGTGCAGCAGTGGTTACTGGTAATACTATGCAAGATGAAGGGTTGGTGATTATGGGTGAGAACAACTCCCTAAGAGTCTTTGAATAATCTCCTATTTCTCCCATTGTGGATGAATAATCAAAAACTAACGAGACGATTTTCTTTATCACGTATCCAAGTTCTCATACACCAAGTACAAAGAAATAAAAATTTTTTTAATTAAAAAAAATTAACTACAACTAGTAGGGGGAAAAATTCAATTAAGACCTAATTTATTTTTCCAAACCAAGTCCCCAGCAACGGCGCCAAAAACTTGATGTGAAGTTTTAAAGTACTCGCAAGTGTACGAACCGTACCGAAGTATAGTTTGACAAGAACGAGATCGAACCCATAGGGACTTGAATGAACGTAGGAAAATTAATTAAACCTTAACCAAATTAATCCAAATCTAGTTTGATAAAAATTGGTTTTTCTGAGATTAAATAAACTAAGCAAATAATAAAATTAAGAAAATGGTTAAACTAAGCAAAAGATATAAAGCAATAAAAAGATGTAAACAATCAAGAGAAATGAATTAAGGTTTTGGAATCCGCCTTATAAGTCATATCAACATATATTTATGATTATTAATTTTTCCCAACCACTACATGATAATCTAGAAATCAATCTTGCTACCATGGAAAATATTGTCATTAAAATTTATATTTAAATATCTAAAGCATGTTCTTCTTTACTTCTTACGTATAAAATCAAATCATCAATTGTATCTGTAGCCAAACAAATCACAAGATATATCCAATTTTAAAAATCAAATCATAAATTGTATCCATTGACAGACAAATCACAAGCGATATCCAATTTTATAATCAAGAATTAATAAACCAATCATTCAATTAATTAAGATAAATCCTAAATCATGAGAAAAACATGATTGAACTCATATCTAAGAATCTCATTTTAGTCAATTAATATGAAGCAAGAACAATTTAAATCATTAAAGAACAACTATTGTGGGAAAAATCCAATCACATAAATATTACTGATCATCCTTAACAAGGTTTCATCCTCAACCCTAATTATAAATTTAGCTACTTATAGTAATTGAGATAAAACATAAAAATAAAATACTAAACATGCAGTTAAACGAATAAACGAATAAAATAGAGGAAGAAATAATCACAGTAAAAGAGAAAAGCCATAAAAGAAACTCTGTGCTGCTGCCTGCGCTCCAATCCTAGCCGCCACTCTTACTTTTCTGTTGCTCCTATTTATATCACACAAAGACGCGCACACTTCAAAGGGAAGCCGCCTGACTCTATGAAAATTCCCAATACAGGTGAAACTAGGATTGTAAGCCACATGCTACACTTCAAGTTGTGCCCAGCCAAAACCAAAGACTAGCCCAAGAGTGTTTGTGTTTCAATAAGAAATAGAGAGGCCCACCAACAATTAACAAATGTTCATTTAAACCTCAAGCCCTTGTATCTCTTACACGTGAATCAGCTCCCTACCAATTATTTCTTTTATTTGCTCCTTCACGTATCTCCAAGTCCTTCTGTTCATGTTGGCTTTGAATCAATAGGCCTGGACCTCCTTTCTTTAATTTTCTTTCTACTTGCTTAGCTCGTGTTGCTTTTTGTTTCTTTACTTCATGCCCTCCAGGTCCTTCAGGTTGGGGTAGCAACTGACCTAGCTCCACTTAGCATGTAAAGCCTTTATCACCTATTAAAAAAAGATCATTTATAATCAGTAGCAAGATAGCTTAAAAGTATGGCAAAAAAAATGCAAATATGAGAGTATTTATTATATATATTTCATGCACATTAAAGTACCAGTGAGATATGATATAATGTCATCTAGAGGAGGGGTCTCATCATAAGGGTATATAGGCTACTGGACCTTAGGCACCCTAAGAGCAAAGGCCACTACTGAAGGAGTAATGACATACTTTTTGGCCCGTATCCAACTCTTCACAAATTGAGTGTTGGAATCATTGGAGTGGATAAAAAGGTTCAAGTAGAACTCTCTAATCAAGGTAGCCAGAGGAGGATGATCTATAGCCAACAAAAGTAACCAGACCCTACGCTCAAAGGTCCTCCTAATATCTGGATCTAACTCATCTAACACAACTTTTCTCTCAGCCCACACAAACCTAAGGATGTTCAGCTTCTCATAGGTCTCTTGGTTTTTCTCATTTCGAAACCTCTCACTATCAAAAGTTGGAGTAGAGGTGGAGGTGGATGTCCTATAGGCTCTAGTTTTCCTAACCATGATGCTAAGGGTTGGAAAGGATAAGCAAAAAAGAAAGAAAACAAAGAAAACCCAAGGGCAAACTGCATCAAACAAGGTTAGAGCAAAAAAAAAAAAAAAAAAAAACAATCTAAATCATGCATGAACAGTATAAACACATGATGCATGCTCTAATGCATTGAGATCAATTCAATTATACTTTAAAAACACAGAATTGGTTTGAACATAGAGTTTTAGAACAAAAACCCAAACTTTGAAAAACCCTATTTCAAAAATCCCAACAAATTGATCAATTTATCATTACACAAGTTAGATAATAGTGTATAATTGCATAATTAATCAATTACACAAGCCAATTTCATCAAATTAATCTCAATTGAATAAAATCCCCAAATTCATTGAGTTACAAGCCCTAGAATTTCAAATTCTTCCCAATTCACCAAATTGATCATAATAAACCATGAGAAACATGTTTACATCATCCAATAACAAAAACCCATTGCTCAATTTTGAAAGAAATCATCTCAAACATCAAAAACTCCAAAAATTATTAGGTCTGAAAATTTCCCTAAAATGCATGAAAAATGAGATTAAACTAACAAAGAAAGGATAGAATGGTCTTACCGACGCTAGAAGACAAAAGCCTTGAGAAAGAATTGAGAAAAAACGACAAAAATTTGACTCTAGATCTGGATCAATCAAAGAGAGAGAGAGAATAGCTTTTTGAAAACTTTTGAAGTAGTGAAGAACACGTGAAAAGCTTATGTTTTAAAAAACTCACTGACCGATTTTCAATTGGTCGAAAAATAGGTTCGATTAGTCGAAAAACATATTTGATTGATCCAGCATCAATCGAGCTAGGCAGATTCAAATTAAGTTTTTAATTGCAATTTCGATCGATCGAGTAACAGGTTCGATTGATCGAAAATCTGGAAAAAATCAAAATTTAAAAAAAAAAAAAAAAAGCATTTTAATGCAGAAACTCCTCAAAGCACAATGTTTTATGAATAAAATGTATGAGTATGAGATGAAAAGTTTTTCAAAACCCCTTGAATTTAACCCAGATCTTCCAAAAACATGATTTTTAATCAATTTGTCCTCAAATCTCAAACACATTTTGCATTAAAATAAATGAACTTTTAATCTTGGATGGCAATAACAAGATCACACATAATATAATGTACTAAGTTTAGTAAAGAGTAACTTGTGTAGTGTGTGAAACTAGCAAGAGCTTGAGATACATGTGAGGTGATAAGTAAATAGTGATCAATCACAATTTCTACAAAATTCATCGCATAAGTTTGAAAGAGACAATAACCTAAAGAGTTACATCATATAACTCTCACATCTCTTAGAATAAAAGTTTGTAATCATGTAAATTTCTTAATTTGCCTCATAATGTACATACCAATTTGATTTGATTTGAAACTTATTAAAATAGCCAAGATAATATATACACCGATTTTATTTGATTGTTAAGTAATTATAATCCAATAATGTACACACCAATTTTAGCATTTAATCCGAGGCTACACCTTATGTTCTTTTTGTGCATATGCTACATTTTCTCGAGCACAAAATCTTATGATATGCACTAAGATATTCATGATTGGCTACTAAACAATGGTGAGATAGTTATTTATGCATTTCTCATTAAGTTCAAGTCCAACATTGAAAGGCATGTGACTTCAAGATTAAGATCAAGTGATCAAAAACTATAAACAACTCTCACGCAACATGCACTACAAAGTTTAAACTAGTAAAGTGCAATAAAATAAGCTCATCCAAGCTAAACAAAGTACATAAACATGTTATGTAAAGATAATATGGCCAACCTGGATTTCAAATCCAAGAAAAATAATACAAAACACATTTTTCTTTTCTTTTCCTTTTTTTTTTTTTAATTTTGAAAATAATAACAAAAAAAATTTAGTATGAAATGCATGAATGTTATGCAATGCAAATCCTAGAAACAAAGAAAACAAAAAAGAAGAATGGTCACAAAGAATAGAGAGATGAAGCACAAGGACCATGTCAGAAAGACTCAATTAGATTGAGCCTTTTGCATCCAAAACTTTTTAGATGCAACTTTTGCATTGGGTTATATGCATATTAGAATGCTGAGCAACTCCAAGATTGGAATAAAGGTTTAAAACCTTTACCAATTCACCAATAAGTACCATGAGATCTTGTGCTTGAGACACAGGTACTTTTAGCTTATTTGCTTGCTTAGTAGCTTGCAACTTGAAACAATTTGGAAGAATGTGCCCAGACTTTCCACAAAAATGACAAACCCATGCAGGTTTATCATCCAACTTATTCTTAGGAAGGGTGGAATTTTTAGGCTTAGACTCTTTAAGATTAACCCTAATCTTCCTAGGAGGTGTAACTTCTATAGGTTTGACATTCTCACTCACGGGGGGCTCAAAAGAAAAAACAAAGTTTGTGGAATGATTCCTAGGCACAGAGATGCTATCTTCAAAATCTAAACCAGTTTTGTCTAAGGGGGACTTCTAAATACTCAGAATGTGTTCAAGTTTAGAACTAGCAGACCTATTTGTTTGTTCTCTAGCAATAGATAATTCAAGTTCCAAATTTTTCACTTTATCAAGCAATAACATGTTTTCAGTCTTCACCTTATCAAGCAATTCATTAGCATCAAACAATTTCAAGAACAAATTTTTCTTATCAAGTTCAAGAGGAGCAATTTTCTGTAAGCCTAAATTAACATTCATAGCATCTTTTGCAACAACCTTGCAAAGCTTATTATAGGCTTCTTGCAAATCAACATTCTCAAAGAGTTCCTCATTAGAAGAGTTCTCATCAACCACAAAACTTTTATCAACTACAGCAATAGCTGTGAAAGAAATAAAGTTTTCATCCTCATCACTACCAGACTCATGGTCAGAAACTTTATTATCACTAAGGGTTACAGTCATAACTTTACCCTTTGATCTCAAGAATGTTGGATATTCTGATTTCTGACCACACCCTTGACAACCAAAACATTGTTGACCCATAGAATTATTAGAGGTTTGACCTACTTTCTCTTTAGGTTTTCTAGTATTGTTCACTTTAGTAGGATCATTCCTCTTAAAATTTCTAGGTTCAATGTTGTTTTTACCTCTTGCCCTTCTATTGTTGTTCCTAAAAAAATTTCTAAAGTTCTTGGCAAGATATGCAATCTCTGCAGTAAAGAGTTCATCACCAAATCAATTCCCATCAACATCATCAACTGACTTAAGAGCCATTGATTTGGATTTGTTTGTCTTGGGTAGGTCTAACTCATAGGACTGGAAAGATCCTGTAGGTTCATCAATAGGGATAAAGTCCACATCCTTGCTTTTAGTTCATAACTATCACACTCGCAACCTAGGAAATAAAAAATAAAATAAAATAAAATAAAATAAAAAGGCAACGCTTAGGAATGGGGAAAAAAAAAAAAAAAAAGAAGGAAGAGGCAACGTGCCCACTGCCCAGGAAAGCACCCCAAAAAAAAAAAAAAAAAAAAAAAAAAAAAAAAAGAAGGAAAAATGAAAATAAGAAAAGAAAAAGGAACTAGACGAATTGTCCATGTGCAAGTGCACATGGGCATTTTTGTCCATTAAGCAGCCTCATTTTCTCCCTTTAGTTTTCTCTCCATTTTTGAGAGAAAAATTTTTGGTGGGCCCGGGGAGAAAACACTTGGGCTCCACCATTTATTTTCCTTCCTCCTCATCCAACCAAACACACTTAAAAAAAGTTTTCCTTCCCATTTTCTCTTCAAAGTTTTCCATCAACCCTATTTCACCTCCTAACACACCCTAAATGACCCTATAATGTTGATGATGAACTAAACCCAAGTAGTTGGAGTTGACAAACTTGATATTGATACTTGAAAGTTTTCCAAGGAGGCCTCCCAAATGTAGGAACATTTTATTAAGTTAGGAGATTGTGATCCCAACAATAATCCTAATAACTAGCTATGCATGCATCATTTTATCAATGATTGTCTTTCTTGTTTTGATCATAATAATGATATTCATGGAAAATTAATAGTTTTGATAGTGAAGTTAAAGCCTTTATTCGTGGAGTTGAGATATATCTTTTGCTTGTAAGCCTAAAAATTTTCGAAGGAATTTTATGTTGTTATGTCACCATTATAATTTATAAGTCTATACTCGGTACAATAAATTGTTGCAAAAATCATGTTACCAGTTCTCGATGTTTTGATAGGCAATAGGTATAAAATGATTTTTAAGCTTCTATAATTGTGCATATGCCCTCGGATTAAGAGTCAAATTTTGGGATTCAAACCAAAATTTTGATTTTGTTCAGACAAAATGGGCTTCTGCCCTTTTCGGGCAAATTATATAAGGAAATGCCCCCCTTCCAAAACTAAATAAGGAAATGCCCCTCTTTTAAAACTCGATTTTTGATAAATCAAGTTAGACCCTATAGTAGCGTTTTTGAGGAGCCTATAGCGATGTTTTAAGGACCTATGGTAACGTTTTTTAACTCGACTTCATTGAAATCAAGTTATGGGCAATGAAATCAACCTATAGTGGCTTTTTTTTACCTATAACTCGATTTCTTTGAAGTCGAGTTAAAAAACGTCACTATAGGTCCTTAAAACATTACTATATGCTCCTTAAAACTCCACTATAGGGCTTCATAATTTTTTTATTTTTTCTAACTCGATTTATCAAAAATCGAGTTTTAAAAGAAGGACATTTTCCTATTTAGTTTGGGAAATGGGGGCATTTTCCTATATAATTTGCCCGAAAATGGCAGAAGCCCATTTTGTCCGATTTTGTTCTTTAGAGTGAAAGTAAACTTTCACCATCTGGGAATTTCGATTTTAGGCTATTTTTATAAAATCCAAGGCTATTTTCTTTATTTACATATCATATCTTAATTAAATGGAGATAAAAAATAATTTTTTTTAAAAAAGGACACTTACTTAAAAGGAGATTCATAAGGGTGTTGATGCATGAAATTTTTATAAGTAGAGACTTACTGTAATTGGGCAGAACTTGAAGACTTTTTTGCAAATAAAATTTTTAGGCCTCCACGACATGACATCTCATCTTTCCGTCGTACGCGTGCCATCACCTACTTTGCTACCTTCTACTTTCATTTCTCTTCATGCATCCCATGGTGCCACCTCCTACTTTCCATTGCATACAAATATTTTTTTCCTCGTCAAAACATTAGAATTTTGATTCCATTCGGTAATACATTTACTTGAGAGGGACGAAGTAATTGAGGGAACTAAAATCTTGGCAAAACTATGCAGCAAGTGTTCTATACAGAATCTGCCCTCAGCTTAAACAGTTTATGGTTTTAGTTTGAGTAAATATTGATTTCATGCTTGTGTTTCATGATGGAATTTATAAGGTTATGCCAAGGTAGAATCGATTGTAATAAGCTTAGTATTATTATTTAGGGGTTGTGAGCGCCCATGTCTAAACTCCTTTGGAATTAGGCTATTGATTCCTCTATTTTCAGGTAAGAGATAGGTGAGATGAGTTGTGGATGCCAGATTTTTTTACCTTTTTAATTTCCTTGGGAGGAATCCACTTGCCTCTCCAAATGCATGTTATGGATTTTTTTTTTTTTTTTTTTTTTTTTTTTAATTTTAGAAGTTGCCACCAACTATTGGTTTTTCTAGTTGTGATTGGTCACCTATTGTCTAATTAGTTATCTAATTAGTTAAAAGCTATCTTAAGGATTCCTAAACTACTAGGGCAAGATAAAGTCTTAAACCAAAGACCTTAGACTCAAAAGTTTGGTTACATGTGAGGAAGTGATTAAACATTCTCCAACGTCTATCCAAATGACAGTTCTTCATTTTAATTTAATCTAAAAAAATCCACATTTTAGAAATAACTAAGATACTTGACATTTGTTTTTTACAGAAGGGTTTTTGGACATATAGATAACATGTGGTATTGATTACATATGAATATGCATACAAGCAACATGTGAGGATACACATAAATATTCTAGGAATATTATTTATCACGTTACATAGCTAACATGTGAATATTTAATAATATATATATATATATATATATTAACATGCAAATATTATCCTACTACGTATTATATAGCACGTTAGAGGGCAAAGGGGGCTACCTTTCTCCTTTAAAAGCAATTTGTTTTTTAGAAGATCCTTTAAAAGCAATTTATAAAAATATTTTATTTTCAATTTCATTCTCACATAAAAACAACATTAACCAGATTGGAGTCTTTTGGTTAAATATTGCTAAATTTAAAATATATTTGTGTTATAGGTACTGTTCCAAGTTATTAGGAAAATGAGGAGAGAGATTGAATTTCGGCAATACTGTTGCCGAAATTCAACAAAAAGTAGGAGAGAGAATAAGAAAAAGGAGGAAAGAGAAAAGTGAAATAGTAACCATGAATTTCGGCAACAGTGTTGCCGAAATTCATCTGCCCAATTTTCCTGTGTTGCCCGGACGTATGAGTGTGAGAAGTGCAATAATGAGTGGGTGCCCAAAAAAAAATAATTGCGGCAATAGTATTGCCGAAAATGGTAGGAAAGAAAAAGTGAATGCCAAAATCTGGAGAAGAATTAAAGAAAAATATAATGTGCTATGTACACAATATTTTTACAATATTTTCACAACAAATCACAGGTAACTAGTTATTATTAATTCAAATTTAAATTTAACATTGAGATTACTATTTTAATCCAACAATAACAATAAGTAACAATCTGACATTTAGAATTTATTGTAAAAATATTGTAAAAATAGTGTGCACTTCATTTCTAAAAAAAAAAAAAAAAATTCCCAATTGTGGCAATGGTATTGATGAAATACCATTTGAAAAAAAAAAATTCCCAATTGTGGCAATGGTATTGCCGAAATATCATTGCCACAATTAAAAAAAAAAAAAAAATCCCAATGGTATATCGGCAATACCATTGCCGAAATACCATTGGGACAATTAAAAAGAAAAAAAAAATTCCCAATGGTATTGCCAAAATACTAGTGGGAATTTTTTTTTTTTTTTTTTAATTGTGGCAATGGTATTTCGGCAATACCATTGCCACAATTGGGAAATTTTTTTTTTTTTTTTCAATTGTGGCAATGGTATTTCGGCAATACCATTGCCACAATTGGGAGTTTTTTTTTTTTTTTTTTTGTTTTTTTAGAAATGAAGTGCACACAATTTTTACAATATTTTTACAACAAATTCTAAGTGTCAGGTTGTTACTTATTGTTATTGTTAGATTAAAATAGTAATCTCAATGTTAAATTTAAATTTGAATTAATAATAACCAGTTACCTGTGATTTGCTGTGAATATATTGTAAAAATATTGTGTACGTAGCACATTATATTTTTCTTTAATTCTTCCCCATATTTTGGCATTCACTTTTTTTTTCCTACCATTTTCGGCAATACTATTGCCGCAATTACTTTTTTTTTTGGGCACATTATTGCACTTCTCACGCTCACACATCCGGGCAGCACAGGAAAATTGGACAGATGAATTTCGGCAACACTGTTGCCGAAATTCAAGGTTACTGTTTCGCTTTTCTCTTTCCTCTTTTTCTTATTCTCTCTCCTATTTTTGTTGAATTTCGGCAACAGTATTGCCAAAATTCAATTTCTCTCCTCATTTTCCTAAATAACTTGGAACAGTACCTATAACGCAAATATATTTTAAATTTAGCAATATTTAGCCAAAAGACTCACCAGATTGGTAGTTTTTGGGTTCCGTGGGGAGGATTTGTTGGTTTGATTGGATGCCAAGGGTTCAATTTTTGTGAACTCTGGACACGTCTCACTCTCTTAAAATCATTTTTGAAAAAGATTTGTTTAAAGATCATTTTTTTAAAAAAAAAATTAAAAACCCTTGAGTTTTAGAGCAGGAGTTCTTATTATTATTTTTTTAAAGGGAGATATTCCTAGAATTCTTTGAAAAATTAATATTCTTTGATAAATTGAAAAGATGAGTATTTTATTTTTGAAAATCTCATGAGTTTTTGAAAGGAGTATTTAGAAAGGGACTTTCTCATGACTTTTGAGAAAATTGATTTTTGATGAAAGAAATCACAAAAAGGATGGAAAATCATTTTTAGAAAAAAAAAAAAAAAAAAAGTTTTGTATAAAGAGCTATTTAGAAACTGATGTAGAAATTCACCACTAATTGGGTAGCTTGTCTTAGAGATGTCAATGGAAAGTCTTCTCAAAGGAGTGGCAATGGAAGGTTCGGCGAGCCTACAGAAAAGAGGGGGCTAGTCGGAGGGGTGTAGTGTAGGTGTAGCACCAACCTAAAGGTCTCTAACGCTTAAGTTAGGGCCCCACAAAGAGCCAGAGAAATAACTTAGAGAATCAAAGTAGTCTAATCTAAGTGTTTCATCCCTTGGCAAATGAGGTGTGTGGTACTTATGGACTAGTAACGCGCTAGGGACACATAATTTGGCAGAATTTTGTAGCACAACTCACCACAATGTGAATTGTGATTAGTAAATATGTGATAGTGGGTTATATGAAGACACACCTTTACCAACCACAATATGTCATATAGCGAGTTGTGACACAAGTTATACCAAATTATGTGCCCTAGTATTACTCATTGCTGGACTGCTTGACGGTGGAAGGACGTGTTCTTATATGGAAGACCTTCATGGTCATCTACCTAAATTGAAGGCTTTCCAAATTTTTCATGTACCAACCGTTTTACTTTGTTTCTTGAAAAGAGTGACTGTTATTTTAGCTCAATCACTGTGGTTTCTTTAGTAAGCATTAGATATCTTGAATAAATCTAATCCTTGTTAAATTGTGAAGGTTCTGTACCTTTAGATTCATAATTTCTTCCTGTTTGTATTTTTGCTAGGGTGAGGGAATCACAAATTTAATAGAGAATTTGTAACAGATATGTGGGTACTTCTTCTTCTTCTTCTTCTTCTTCTTTTTTTTTTTTTTTTTTTTTTTTTTTTTTGGAGAATCATAAAAAAAAAAAAAAAAAAAAATGGAAAATTTTGGAAAATTTTTTCTATAGTTCCAATCTAATTAGGCAAATTATATTGTAGTTTCTATATGCATCTGTCTTCCAACATTAACATACAAGCTTTTGTAACCTTTGAGCATTAAACATATTTTTGGAACAATTGAAGAAAAAATAAAATAAAGCACTTACTATGGATTTTGATTTTGAGGGTTGTTAGAAGGGGATGGAGGGATATGTGGTATCCATGTTTTTGGGTCTCCAAGATTAAATGTTGGTGGTGGAGGAGGAGAAAGTGAAGGGAAATTAGGGATCCAAGTTCTTGGGTCTCTTATATTAAATGCTGGTGGAGGAGGTGGGGAAAAAAGAGAGGGAGTTGGAGGAAAAGGAGGGAATCTTGGGAATGGGAAGGGCAAAGATGGAAAAGGTGGTAGTGGAGGAAAGGGTAATGGAGGGAGTGGTGGCAATGGAGGGAATGGAAATTGAGGCAAAGGAGGCAGAGGGAATCCATATGGTGGGAAGTAAGGAAGAAAACACTTTGAGGCATTCAAAGATCTTGAAAATTCTTGCTGATTTCCACATAGAGTAGCATTCTTCTTCAATGGCCTATAACTCAGTGCATTCAAGTTGTATATACAGAGATTGTCTTGCTTAGACTTGACTGTAATCACATTTGACGTTGTCTTCAAAACTGGCACGTTGCAGGCTGCAGATGAGCTCCTTATTAAGCTTACTTGGCACAATGTTGTTACTGCTAATCCTTCTACACAGTTAACCCCATCAACAGTTGGTATTTCCAGGTTATATACTCCATGCTTATTTGTTGTTCTGTTGACTGAGAATGTGATTTGTTCTGCAGTTTTGGGTGAGTTCGCTTTGAATTTGCATTGTATTTGAACATCCGCACCTGATCAGTAAAACACCACACTTATAACTTGGAAGAAAAGGTTTCATTTTTGTTGGGTTAAAGTAAAAAATTTGACAATTACTCATTGATTGAGTTTTAACTGAGAATTACAATTAACCATGTTAAAATCATTTTTTTTACCCATTATTTCATATTTATTTGACCCCCTTTTTTTTTCTTTTTTTGGTAACTCACTAATATACTAAACCTATAAATTAGTCTTTAGGATTAATTTCTAACATGTTTATAGGAACAACAATTTTCAAGACTTTTTTTTTTTTTTTTGGTAGATTGAATGAAACTATAGACTAGATATGGACTAGGGGTTAATTACCTGGCAAGAAGTAGCTGTGTCTTGATAAAGTGTTGCTGGAACAGATATCACAATAAACAACACCCACTACAGTAATCCGAGAGATGAGATTTGTTGGTTGAGCTATTAGAGAAAGTGGATGAATGAACAGAGATGCAAGAACAAGGAGAATTATTGGATCCATGAGGGCAAGTGTTAGAGAAGTGAGAGAAACTTTTAGGAGGGCATCAATAGTTATAGCTAACACTCCATGAATGGCATGTGAAGCATTATTATAAAGCTGAGGAACTATATTCTCTCTGCATATTATGAGCCCGTGAGTAGTTGGTGTTAGGACCAACTGTAATCATAGAGTTAAAATTGCTTTTTCTATTCACTACAAACAAAGACATGTGAAGAGTCCTTCTGGCAGATTGCGCAAGGAAACACTGTGGAAATTGGTATAGCCCTATAGCAGATTGACAAGTAGTGGGGTCTTGATTTGGAGGTTTTTGTGATTCCAATGTAGAAGAACAGAATTACAGAAAGTCCAATTGAAGGGCCATGCTGCAGTGAAACATGGAAAGTTTTTTATGTTTCTGTAGGAAAGCTTGCTAGCGTTCTGACTCATTTCTGTTCTTTACTCGGTTTGTTGTAACATCTTCAAAAATTTATCAAAACAAAATGATTCGCCAATGCAATTATTTACCATGCACCACAACCCTGGCCACTATATTTGTTTTGTGCGAGTGATGAGTCAAAATCCAAGCTGTGCAATTTACTTCGCTACCACATCTACATCGATGTCAAAGTTATCTTTCTACTTCCAAAACGCATGCACTTTTGGCTCTTAATTGGGAATGAAACATACATAATATAAGAGACTAATGATCATAATGTACAGTGGAATAGTGAATCTTGTAGTTTGTGGATTATCTTTACCAAGATAGATGTATTTTTGAGTGGAAGAGTCACGGGATTTGTTACAAAATTCACTGTTCGGCAGCAAATTCTGATGGGGCCCAGGGTGATAAGGAATATATTATTAGATGTTGTATTAGAGTAATATTCATCATTTCATCTGGTTATACAGTTAGATTGTTTGAGATATTCAACAAAATTAAATCTATAAGAGCACACGGCATGTGGCAAACCCAAGAATATTGCAGTTGCACCACTTGATGGGGGCTTCCTAATCTTGCGTTTATTGCTAAAATCCATAATAAATTTGTATCTTTCTACTTAAAGATTCGAAGTACTATATGTAGCTTCGTCGAAAAAAGTACGCATAAGCTGCGCATGTCATCATTTCACAATTATACCGAGCAAACCAATCTCATTGGCCAGAAAGCTTCATTGCATACAGTACCACATGACTGCATTTTTAATGTCGCTGGACTCATTGGGTCTCAGAGCCAGAAAAGAGAGTAAAAGTTAGAGTAAAAGTTTCTCTTATTGGAGAAATTAATCGGTTCTTATAGTAGACCATATCATTTGTCTATCATTCTAGTAAAAGACTCACTTATTTAAAATTGTTAAGTCAGTATTTAGTTTTTATTTAAAACCACACAATTTTAAACTAGTGGGAGCATTTTACTGAAATTGTGGATTACATCACTTGTCTACCATAAGGACCTGGATCACCTCTCTCCCTCTCTCTCTCTCTTTCATACGCTAGCCCAAGGAAACTGGGCTCATCTCCTTGTCTCAAGGAGATGCGGGTGTCAGATTAATTTTCATTACAAGCTTATTCAACTATTAGGTACTTGAAGAATTGTTGGATTGTGTAAGCGATTAACCAAAAAATTAAATCTATAACAGCACAAGACACAAGGCAAACCCAAGCAGATTGCAAATGCAGCACTTGAGAACTTCCTAATCTTTTGTGTTTCCGGCATTTCTTGTACAGCTAAAGTTAATTTCTATGTATATTCCGTAGGTCAAAGTTTATATTTGAGGGAGAGGGTTTGGATCAAGTGGTTTGCTAAGTGCAATGCTCCAAGTACTACAATAAATCACGCCTATAGTGACAAAATCTGTTGTCACTAAATCTTCTACTTCCATTGCCCAAGACATATGAGAAACACCATTTATCGCCCAAGACATATGGTAAAGTCTCTGATGGTTGTATAAGAGATCTGGAGTACAATCCTCGCCTACACCAAAAACTGATTGGTGTCTTGGTCAGATGATAAAGAGCTATCATTAAGAGCAGACGTCATAGGTTGAAACTCTCTCAAAAAAAAAAAAAAAAAAAGTCATGGGGACAAAAACGTTTGATTATTTAAAAATAATAATTACATAGGCAATGAAATAATTTTGTTGCCTAGTATTTTTTTTCTCACTAAACGTTGTCTTTGGCGAATAATTAATTTCCTCACCAAATTAATTTTTTATTTAACCATATCAGGAGATGAAATGTTTCGTCCTTGATTATACTTTTTTCTCATTTCAATAGATTAGGCGACGAATTTGTTCGTCACCAATTTTTGTTTATTTTCATTCTTCAACCTATTAGTGACGAACAATTTTGTCACCAATTTCTTTTTATTTTTATTTTTTTCATTTAGCCTATTAGGAGACGAAACATTTCGTTACCATTAAAAAAAAAAAAAAATTGTTGCAACGTATTGGCAACAAAAACTTTTGTCACCAATTGTTTCTAAATTTAATTATTTTCTATTATTATTTATTTATCTTCACTTAATTAACTTGCCATCATATTTTATTAACAAGTTCATTTTCATCACATTAATAATCAAACCATCTATAAAATCCAAAAGTAAATAAGAATCAATTATAATACTCAAAATTTGTTGTGAAAACAGAACCTCAAGACTTAAATCAATAACAGTAAATAAGCGAAAATTAAATAATAAGCATACACAATGAAAACAAGAATTTATGTGATTCAACATATTGCTTAACTCTATGGCGATTACGATGGATAAATTTCACTATTTTTATACAATAATACATAGGAACACTCTCAAGAAACTCAAAATCCAATTAGACCCTAGCTCTCTCTCACATAAAACAAGAAAATTGCTATTATTTCTTCTTATGTGGCTGCCACTCTCTCATACACAAAAGAATAGAGAACACCTATTCTATATTATATGTTGCGGCTACTAGGTTTGGAATTGGGATTTGGGTTTCTTGAGAGTGATTTTTAGCACTATTGTATTTCCTTATTTTTATAGTGAAATTTCTTCATCGTCGTTACTATAGAGGTAGGCAGTTTGCCGAACCATGTAAATTCTTGTGTTCATTGTGTGTTCTTGTTATTTAATTTGTGCTTATTTACTATTATTGATTTGAGTCTTAGGTGCTATTTGCACAATAAATGGTATCAAAGCCAATAGTGGTGTGAGGCAAGGGTGGTAAGTTTATCAAGATTCCTTTTGCAATTGGAGTAGGAGCGAGGTGTGTGTACTTGAAGCCCTTTTGCAAATGGAGCAGGGTGGGTCTCTTTTGTAGTTGGAGCGGGGATGGAATATTGCACCAAGCAAGCCCTTGAAACCCACACAAATGATCTTGGAAAATGCCCTACAAAAAAGTATTATTGCCAATGGTGCTAGACAACACTAAAATGCGAGGTTCCCTAAAGGGTAAAAGACATGCAGGGTTGACATGTGAAGGCCCATGGATGATGCACTAGTGAAGAGAAAAGCCCATTAGGCAAAGGGGAGCAAGTAGGACTCGTTCATGACCCATGGAAAGATCTAGAAACCCATAGAGAGGTAGAAACTCACACGTGAGGGGGAGATTATTGAGTATACACATGTAAATGAAGTCTCACATTGAATAATAATGCAAAGAATAAGTGGTTAATATAATATAATACTCATTGGGCTTAGGCCTTTTTATGGGCTTAAAGTTTTTTGGGTTAAAGTGTGTCTCAATATGTTATATTAATTATTCAAAGAAGCGCCTTGAGGTGTTTATCTCCCTAACAAAACCATCCATTCAAGTAAGATGTTCCCAACAACAAAAGAACAAAGTTGTCATATAACAATTCAAAAAAAAAAAAAAAAAATTCAAGTAGTGCAAAAAAGAATATCTTTAAGTCACCAATCTCACATTTGCAAAAACATAAAGAAAATTACATTAAGATCATAGATCAAACATTAATTATGCTAATAATAGAATAATCATTTTTAACCCCATATAAAAACTAATAACATCATTGCATTTAAGTAACTACAGTTCCTAAAAGCTAAGTTGTAAAGGCCAAAGATATATTTTTAACTATTATGTAATGCACAATTACATCTAAATCTTTAACCAGGAGTCCCATTGGTGTCCCGTAATTTCTTGTGTTGTAGCTCCTAAAAGCTAAGTTGTAGAAAGCAAATATATATTTTCAAATATTATGTAATACATGATTGCATATAACTCTCTAACCATGAGTCCTATTAGTGTGCTGTAAATTCTTACATGTTACTTTGGACTCAGGGGTGCTGTTTGTGTTGGTCTATGGGTCATTTTATGTTTTTTTTTTTTTTTTTTTTCCTTTCCCTTTGGGAACTCATTTCTAAGATTAAGGCCTGTTTGGTTTGGAAGATAGAAAATGGAGAGAAGATGAAAAAGTGGTAGGCTTGTAGAGAATTTAGTTCTCTTGTTTGTGTTTGGTTGGAAGAGTAAAAAAGTGCAGGGATAGAATACCGTTTTGTTTGATTAAGAGAAATGAGATGATAGAAAATAGAGTTTGTATAATTTTACTCATATATCCTTATTAAAAATGATGCCTAGTTTAAAAAATAAAAGGCAAAAAACCCACCAAAAAAAAAAAAAAAAATTCACCCAAGTTTATTAGAAAAGAAAATTTATGCCCAGTAAAAAATAAGAAATTAAAAAAAAAAAAAAAAAAAAAAACGTTCACAAAAAAATGGCAGTGTATGGTGAACATGTTTCATGCTAAAAAATAACATCTTCCAATTAAACCCAAAAAAAAAAAAAAAAAAAGATGTTGCAACACATTTACGCCTAGTTAAGCAAAAAAGTAAAAAAAATGAAATGTAGGCAATTTTGTCCAAATATTTTTACTCACTTTTCTCTCCAATTTGAGGAAATTGTGGTTTGGTGGGGTAGGAGAGAAAACTTGTGGGCCCCACCAAAATCTCTCATCTTTTCCATTTTCAACTAAACAAACACAAGCACCATTTTTTTACTACTTTTCTCTCATTCACTTTCCATCCTCCATATGATCACTCCAACCAAACGAAGTCTAAGTGTTATTATACAAATACAATTTGGATATTTACTAATTGAAATTAAGATGATAGAAATCTAAAATGAAATGCTAACCAAGAAGTCTTCTGACACGTAGACAAGCTCCCCACACTCCTAAAAGTAGTGGAGATTAAAACGTGTTAGCGATTACTCATCCCAAACCATAAATTTAACATAAGCAGACTACATTAGAAGAAACTTATTCAAGGCTCAAACAATCCATCACATTTCAACCCTACTGTACTTGAAATTGTTGGGTATTATCCGATATATCTTGGGTAAATATAATTAGGCAAGGCAATACCGAAAACTAGAAATGATGAGGAATGGTTTGGGTATTACCCAAATTTGATCCAAAAAAAAAAACACACACACACATATGAACACACATTACACACGACTGGACATTTAGCCTCCTTATTCCCTAACCTATTTTCATATGTCTTTGCCTATGCACATCTTTTTCCCAAATCTGACCTATTCCCAAATCTTTTTGTTTTTCTCTACCTTCGACTTCTCAGTTCTATTCTCAAGTCTCGCCTAGCTCTTTGGTGGTAAGTTTTTTTTTTCATTTTTTTTCATGGGTTTCTTTCATAGTTCATGTACTTAAGCTAAATATGTAAGTGAGTTTTATTTCAATATTCTGATTTTATGTTGCTTAGCTTATATAGTTATGGATCACATGCCAATGCTTGTTTGTTTTTTTTTTTTAAAATATTTTTTTGGTGTTTGAGAATTTTTTCAAGGGTTTCTTTCATAGTTCATGTACTCACTTTTTTATATTCTTTTGGATGTTGCAAATGGGTGCTTAGAATTAATTGGCTAAATTTGAGACTATTTTCAACTTTAAAATTAATTGGTTAGTTGTTGGGTTTTAATAAAGCAAGTTGATTTCTGTGTTGTACTATGTGCATAGTGCCACAATGATTTGTAGTAGAAGTGGCAATTCGTGTTTGCATGTTGAGTTGAGTTGTAAGAATTATGTTATATGGATCGACACAAATAACCTTTTATCAATTCTCATATATCTAAAATTATAATATAACCATAAATCAAGTAATAAACACTCAATTGCAACTTACAACCATTACTCTAGTAATAATAACAAAAGCAAATAATCCTTTCCTTCCTTCAAAATCAAATTACTAGTTCAAAAGGTTCCTACCTTCATACTATCAAATTCAATAATATATCAAAGTTCCATAATTTAAAAATAAAATAAAATAAAAACCAAAATTATTACATAGCATCCAAGTGACATATCAAGAAACTAAAAAACATCACAAATTAAAAGATTAAAAAACCAAAATGATTGCATGACACATCAAAATATCCGTGATGGCAAAATCTAAGTCCAACCATCCAAGTGCCATATCACAAACTAAAAGACATCACATATTAAGAGAATGGATTAGAAGAGATTGGGGGTTCCAATGAAGATGTGTCTTCCTTGTACTCATCCTTATTGATATTCATGTTCATCATATCTTGAGTGAGCTCTTCCAATTGTGATTGTGCAAGTTCTACATCAAAAAATGTAATGAAACGTTAAAGACTTATCAAAGCATTATAAATAAGAAATTTAAAAATTGTGGGTAATCAAGCAGATGAAGCAAATGAATTAATTAAATAATAGTAGTCATTTGCAACATATAGTTGAATGAATTATCAATACAAAGCAGAGAAAATAGTAACAAAATTCCCCATGCAAAATGATGCCCTCATTTCCTTCAACCAATGATAAGAAGATCCAAAGCCTATTGTGATACTAACAGATATAAGCCAATGATATATTTTTCATCCATTTTACTTATCATGTTATCCAGTTATGTACAATAAGAAATATTTTTTAAACTATTGAGATTATATGGGTAAGGACACAAGTGTGCCATAAATTTAAAGCCACCTTTTTAATTTATTATTGGTAATGAACTTGTAATGTCTAATACGTTTGCCAACATGTAAATAAAAAATATATTACCTGTATTTGCATATAACCAATCTTTGCTAAAAATCAAAGCCTCAACATTAGGTTTAAGTGCACTCCTAAATTTATCAATGACTCGTCTCCCAACACTAAAGGTGGATTTTGAAGCAACAACGAAAACAGGAATGCTCAAAACATCATGAACCATAGCAGCAAGTTCTGGATACTAAAATTCATTTCCTTTCTAAAAAGAAAGTATGTCTAGTTTTGCATTCTTTTCTACTCTTGGTTCATTCAAGTAGAGCTCCTATTGAGTTTTTTGTGCTTGCTTACCCATATCCATTCCGTGAAAAGAATCAAATTCCTACATATAAAAATAACATAACAAATGTTAATCTAAGTTGAATATAAATAGCATGATATAAAAATAAATAAATCAAAAACATACTTGCATCATAATCAAAGATCCCCCATTAGCATATTGTTCTTCAATTTCTTGAGTAGCTTGACCAAGCTTTCCAGAAGATGTTTAAGGTGCAAGAACATTACTCACATACTCCCCAAACACGGAAAATAATTTTTCACATACCTTCAAATATTGGAGTGAACTAGCATACCCATAAAGCTTCTGATAGCACTAATCTATGAAAAGAAACTTATATCTAGGGTCCAAGACCACTGCTATGGACAACTCAACATAAATTCTATCCAATACTTCTCAAATTTCACAAGCATTTGTTCTACCAATTTTTCTCATATACTCATCCTCACTATCACTTTCTTTCTTCAAATTAAAATAAACAATGAAAATTTGTGGAAAATATAAGTTGACTGTTGGATATTTTGTGCCAAAAAAAAAAAAAACCAATGTAGAATCATAAAAAACTGGCCAAGAAATTTTTAATTTTTTCTACCTTTTCCCATTCATCACCTAGTTAACTCTAGGTGTTTAAGAGCATGTCAATAAGAGAGGGCACTTTAAAGCATTAGAAGGGTAGAATCCCATCTAGTAGGCACATCTTGACTTGAACCTTTCTTACCATCCAAATCCATTTGTTTAACAGATTCATAAAAAAAATTTCCTCCCTCGTGAGCCTCAAACATACTTAATGCTTTCAATAATTTTTTGGACAACAGCATCAATTTCTTTCAAACCATCTTGTACAACCAAATTGAGAATATAAGCACAACAATGAAGATGAAAAAAATTCACCATTACATATAAATGCTTTCTTATTTATCAACTAAGTTCTTAGCATGTCAACAGAAACATCATTGGAAAAAGCTTTGTCCAATATCACACAAAATATCCTATTCTCAATGCCCCACATAGATAGCAATTCATAGATCTTTTCAAATAAATATACATCATTATGTGGTGACGGCATATAGCAAAAGTTCAACACCCTTTTTTGTAAGGCCTAATTAGTATCAATAAAATGTGCTATAACACACATATAGCCATCAATTGCTATAGAAGTTCACAAATCAAATATCAAACAAACTCTACAAGGAGTAGATGTCAACACAAATTTGATCCTCTCTTTTTCCCTTTTATACATCTTAACCATTCATTCTTAGCAATTTTTCTAGAGATATTTAGGACATCAACACACAAGTATGAAAATATTGCCCTTATACTAGCATACTCAATAAACCGAAAAGGTAATTCATGCATTGTAATTGCAGCACATAACAACCCCCTAAATTTTGTAGGATCAAATTTAGGTTAGCTTATAGACATTGTATTTTGGCCAAGTATAAGCTGGCCAACATCCCTTGTGTCTTTTCTAGGACATACCTCCAAATGGCGATTTAAATTTCCAGTATCATATGCTCCAACAACAATATATTCCCTTCCACACTTCTTTCATTTGCAAGTAGACTTTTCTCCACATTTTGTAGGAAGCATATGAAAGAAATGCCAAACACTTGAAGTCCTCCTTTTGTAGTTTTTGTTCTTTGTCCTACTATTAGACTTAGACTTTCACTTCTTTGGCAGAGGAAGTTCAGCTAGTTCATCTTCTAAGTCAATGTCTTCTCCTTCATACTTAGTGTCAATAAGCTTCATCTCATCACTTTCCATCTAGACCAATTAGAAAATAAATTATTGATAAAAAAATTAGTAATTCCAAAATGACAGAAACAAATAAACTTGAAAAGAAATCATAAAGTACAACAAATAATTTTGAAATCAACCCAAAAAAAAAAAAAAAATAAAATAAAAAACAAGACTACTATTAGTACTAAATGGTAAACATTATAGTGATTAATACCAAAAACAAATGGATCTTCAATTATTTTATTTTAGAATGACAGAAAAAAAAAATTTTGAAAAGAGCATGACCCAATTAATTAAAAAAAAAAAACAAATCTACTATTAATACTAAACAATCAACATGATAGTGATTAACACAATAAACAAACAGATATTCAATTATTTTATTTTGAGATGACAATAGCAAATAAACTTAAAAAGAAATCATAGAGCAAGACCCAATTATTTTAAAATAAAAAAAAATAAACAAATAAATCTATTGTTAGTACTAAACAATCAACATGATAATGATTAACACAGAAAACAAAATCTATAATTATTTTATTTTTCAGTGGTAAGAAAAAAATAATTAAATAAAACACAATAAATTTAATTGCTTGGATTTTGTTACAATAATTAAATGATTGCAATGGTTATGTTTATGGTTAACACTACAACAAACATGGACTATGGTGATAAAATCTAGTGAGGAAAACTAATTTCATCTCTAAATGATGACATTTAGTGAGGTATAACAAATTGTCACCGAATTCAATAAAATAATTAAATATGGTGACGAAATCAATATTTCATCACTAAAGATATTCATATTGATGACGAAATAGGTTTTTCATCACTACAGCTCATGGAAAGGGCATGAGATGTACTATTGTCTATGGTAACAGAATACTTCGTCTCCAAAAGTGAGATCTACAATGATGAAAGGTTTTCATGACCAAAAACATACCCGAGGTGATGAAATACTAATCTCGTCAACCAATATGTAAGATTTAGGTTTCATTGGTGAGGAAATAATTTTTCGTCACTATTGGTAAAAAAAATAAAAGCTCGCATTACAATTTTGGACGCCAAAGTACTGAATTTTTTTTTCCTTTATTATTTTTTTGAGTAAAAAGATTACATTAACCCTAAATTCCCAATCAGTTTCTCTCACCTCAACCTCACGCCTATCACTCTCCCTATTTTGGACCGGTAAGCTCTCTCTCTCTCTCTCTCTCTCTCTCTCTCGGAGCCATTTTCCCCAAACTTTTCCCAAATATGAACCCATTGATTTAGATGGAGTAGCCGTTGAAGGATCATTAATGCTTTATTCTGAGTTGAGGTGGGATTTGCCCTACATTGAGAGAATCCTATTGTGATAAGGTTTTACACAACTGGGGTCGTGATCTTCCTTTCTTGTTTAAGGTACACTATACTAATTATGCTCATGTTTTTCCCACCATGTGTTTATGTGTATGAATTTGAATTTCTTTTTTTTCCTTTTTGGGTACTAATTTTCATTGTGTTAGTATGTTTCTAGTGGTGTTTTTGGACTTGATTAGACTGGAATTTGAGATTTCTATTTCAAATATTTGATGGGTTTAGTGTGAAATTTTTTTTTATAAAAATTTCTTATGTGGAGAGTACAACTGATGTTCCTGGATGTTGACATATGAGTCCGTGCTTGTAAATTTGTGTCGTTAAGTGCAATGAGCTAGCATACTTGCTGGTTGCCCGAATCTCTAAAGATTGAGTATATTGGCATTTCTTTTGTGTGTATTTGGATGTGATTGCTGTTTTTTAGTGCTAAAAGGAACCATGAGCTTTTAGCATGTAATCTTTTTATGGTCATGAGTTATGTCTCTTTTATGCACAAATTGAAACTTATAAGAGTTTTGGCTCATTTAAAAATTTGGGAAGTGTGAAATTCATTGAAGCCATTTTTATTCTATGAGACATGGCTGATGTGAACTTCTCCTCTACTAGCTAAAAGACATCTTGGTTAGTGATTGATATTATCCACTTTTAGAGTTGGAAAATAGTACAGTCAAAAAAAGAATTGGAAAATAGTTCTTAAGTTGGTTATTTGTGCCTAATTAGTGAAACTCAATCTTTAGGGTCACATGAATATGCAAATTTACTTTTCTTTGGATATAACAACTGTGAATTACTTTGAGTTTGTAAAAATATGCTAAACCATTTTAATAAGTTTTATTCTTTTTTCAAAATCTTTAATTACTGATTTGGTCCAACATGGGCTCTTGTAGGGCGGATAGTTGGTAAAAAAGGTAGTGATGCAAGTAAAGAGACAAGGGAAGAATGTAAGTCTCATCTTTGTTGTTTACGCTGAAATTTTCTCAAATTGATTAGCATGATAGTGCTAGAGTATGATATTTCCTAGACTTTAATTTTTTGGATGCCTTTAGTGCATCAAATTGTTGGAGCATGACTGAAATCTTTTAAGGTATCAATATGGTAGTTAAGCCAATTCAAAACATGGGTATATTTAATATATGGGGTCTTTTTGTTTTTATAAGTAAATGAAATAAATGTTACAACGTGACTTTTGATGAGTAACTTTCAGGTCCAATATAACATGTACAAACTTAGGCACACTAATAGGACTCATGGTTAGAGAGCTAGGTGTAAGTGTGCATTACATAATACGTGAAAATATATCTTTGTCTTATCAGTTGTCGTGACTTATATGCAAGGGCGCTATTACTTTTAACATATTGCTAAAAAAGTGTTTTATATTTGTCACACCCCGAACCCAACTATAAAGATAGGCATGTGACAACGGCCACACGCTTATAAAGTAAGCTCCCTATAAGTGTGCAAAGCCTTCTTAGTAACTAAAATTTATTCTAAAAAATTACATCAAATAAATTCAAAATACCTCAACAATTTTTTTATGAATAGATCTTTAATAATTCAAAAGGAACAAAATCCAAACCTCCTGTACATAATGCCAATTGGCCAATAGATATAAAATTATTATAAGACCATCAAATCCCAAAATCACTAAGCTTCTTTCCCTACTCACAACACAATAACAAAACTCCCAAAACTTGTTATTCATCACAATCTGAAACTGGAGGGGAAAATGGGGTGAGTTGATAACTCAATAAGTAACCAAAGTCCTAATAAGTTCTATCAAGCAAATAGATTTGTAAAATAATAAGTTGTAAATAGATTGAATATTTTAATATTAAAAATATATCATAGATGGATTAGAAAATAATCAGTTTTCCATATATCAAAAGTTGTAATTTACAATAGGTTCTAAAAACACAAAAGCAGTATCAATGACTCAAAACAGTTCAAATACTTAAACATAATTCATATTCTTAATAATTTTTTATGACTATGCGCTATACCCCCATGATTGGCATCAAATTTAGATGAACTATTTTCATGCTAATGTATATCTCCATTAACTGGGTCCAAAGACATGATAGGCTTGTGATGCTCTAGATAGAACTAGTTTCAGTACCAATGAATAACCCTCATTGGCTAGGTATCAGAGTCAAAACAAAGTCAGATTTTCCCAAATCATATATATCAAATCATAGTTCTAACAAAAATATATCTCATTCAAATACATATATAAAATCATATATTCAATTATCAAATATATTTGTGACAATTCTTTATTCTTTACTTTAAATCAATCTAGCTAAAACAATTGAAATAAAATTGTAACATTTGTAAATCAATATTCAGTAGCTAAATTACAATGATATAAGCAAAATAAAACCAATTTGGAGAAAGGTTACTTACCTCTATAAGCCATACCAAAAGGACACCAAAATTAGGAGTTCAACCTATTACAATCCAATACACAAATTAATTCATAGACTTAGACAAAGCTACTTAATCCAATTTAAGCCTATTTTTCCTAAACTTAATTTATTCCTCTCTAGAAACCTCAATTCAAGGAATACTCAAAATATATTCAATAGAGTAACTGATTTCACTAAGCAACCTAGAGTCCAACTAGTCCAAATCCTCATCCCTTCACTATAGTAATCTATATCCATTTAGCCCAAGCTCTTCTATTATCAAGTAATTCACTTGAACCATTCCCAACCCTATACATGCTTGAACCCGTAGGCTTCCCGATCCAACAAATTGATCCAAAAATAACACAATATATCAAATCCTATAAAAAAAAAAAATACATGTTATACTCCAAATTTGTCCCCTCAAACGCATAAATAAGATTCTGTGTGTACAATATTAATTAAGAAAGGCTTAGACTGGAAAAAGGCTAGGGTGATTACTTAGACTTGGGCAAGCCAAGACTGTCGATGCAACCTTTGTCAATTCTGAATAAGAAGCTAGAGCGAAGGGTTGGCAAGGGGGCAAGGCTAAGAGTTGAAACTCCAGGAAAAGCTTGTTCCATAAGTTGATGGAGACCCAATTTTGAGTTTGAGTCACCAAAGCAATCGAATGGCAAAGAATTGTTGTGTTGAGAATGTAGTTGTGGCAGCATGGTCCAATTTTCTCTTGGGGGGTTTTGACATTAAAGATGTAGTGTAACAACAGAGAGAGAGAGAGAGAGAGAGAGAGAGAGAGAGAGAGAGAGAGAGAGAGAGAGAGAGAGAGAGAGAGAGAGAGAGAGAGAGAGAGAGGTAATGGCAAAACTAAAAGAGGGGAAGGGAGTTATGACTATTTAGGGGAAAGGGGAAAAGTGATTAGGGTTTGTTCAAAATCCAATTACCAAAATATCCAACCTTTTAAAGTCTTTTTTTTTTCTTTTTTTTTTTGGTTATTACAATATTATTAACATAATTAATGTTTTTGCTTAATAGTATTGATGTATTTTTCTTTATATTTATGCAAATGTAAGATTGGTAACAAGAAGACTTTTTTTTTTTTTTTTGGTGGCACTCCTTGAACACATTTTTGTTTTTGTAATGTATGGAAGACATTTCATCTATATATATTATTGTAATTGTTTTGTGAACAACTTAATTCAATGAGTTTAATAGTAATACGGTTTTTTATTTACTTTGTAGATTGTATGGATGATTTGTGTTAGGACATATGTAGAACTTGTTAGAACATATGTCATATAGAATTGGCTAATCATTTGACAAAACACACTTTACTTGTAATTGAGTAGATCTAAGATGTGTTTAATATTTCAAGGAACAAGAGTTTAATTCGAGTATTGAAGTCATGCAAGTCTGTCCAAAAATCAAGTGAACAAGTGATGTTCATTAAATCTCGACAGATGTGTCTATCGAGATTTAATATGTGATTCTCGACAGCTCTAGATAGAAGCTGTATCTATCAAGAATTACGAAATTCAAATTTTCAGATATCTTCTTCACGCATATCCAAGCTATTTGTGTAAGGTTTTTTTTCTCACAACTCTAGACATATATAAGGATTATTTTAAGGGCTGTCAAAGGTGATGCAAGTTGATGCAAAGTGATTATTCACTCAAATTATGACCGGAGACAATTTTCCCTAGTTCATCTTTCTTTTGAAGAAGCTGCTACGTTTATGTGCCAAAGGTTTTGTAACCAAGGAACTTCTTGATCTTCATCGTCTGGATGAACTGAAGAACTTTACAACCAACATCTTTCTCAAGTTGTTGTGTTAGTCACGTACTTGGATCCATGCATCGATTAGTTAGTCACGTATTGAGAGTTGTGCATTAAAAGGAGAGATGGTCACTACATTACAAGTCTAATTGTGTATTGGGGTAAGGGTTCAACTGTAAGTTGGTATAAGATATTGAGATTTCTTTACTTGTAACTGTTTGTTTTGATAATAGTGAATTCTCAGAAGTGGTGACCTTAAATTCACCTAGTGGAGTTTTACCTTGGTGGTTTTCCCTATTTGTAAACAAATCATCCGTGTCAAATTTAATTTTCACTGCATTTAGTTATTTGATGATTTGTTTGTGCTACCAAATTTATTGCATGTAATTGAATCTAATTAATTTCACTTGGTTAATTAATTTGATTAAGTTACCAAATGGGTCAATACATTTTTGGCCTATAATTTGCTTATGAAGAAAAGATTGTATGAATGATTTGTTTATGATTGTAAATGAACAGGTTAATGTGTAATGCAATGGCAATTTAATGGAAAGACTAGGTTAATGTGATTGGTAACGAAATGTTTTGTCACTAACAGGTTAAAATCTGAATATACACAAAAATTGGTGTCGAAATGATTTGTCAGGGAATCCATTGAAATTAGAAAATTAAAAAATAAAAATAAAATTAGTGACAAAATATTTCATCATCGAATCCATTGAAATTGGAAATTTAAAAAAACAAAAATACAATTAGTGACGAAATATTTTGCCACCATATATGGTAAAAAAAAAATAGAAATTAAAAATAATTGGTGACGAATTTATTTCGTCTTTGAACATATATTTAGCAAGGAAAATATTAGGTGATGAAAAACTTTTGTCGCCAATAATTTTTTTTATCAAAAAAAAAATTAAACAATTTAATAACAAAAATTTTTGTCATCAGGACTTTTTGTGATCGATATCATGCAATGAATGATGTTTCAACACCATATGTCTTAGGTGATGAAATAAGGATATTTTGTGATTAAAATGTTCGTCACCATAGGTCTTGTTTGTTGTTATGGTTATTATTATTAGAGTTATTGTAAATTATAAACATATTTATCTTTTGAATAAATGTACTTGATTTATCTCAATGACATTAGACACTAGAAAGAGTGAGTCTATCTATGCTTCATCATCTTAGCCACGTTGTTTTGATCAGTGCTATAACAAAATTGGATTGCCCTATATATTTAGGGAAATTTCTATTGAACACGCTTGATCAGTTACTCACTTAGTTTTTTGAACTAAAATAATTCATGATTTTCAACTTGGAAAAGTCACAATTTTTGTGCAAAAGTGGTGAGTGTGTGTACTATGTGTGTAAATGAGTGTGTAAACCCTCAATTTTGCACTCATAATTTAACCTTGAAAGATAACAAAATGACCAATTTATGTACCCCAAAAAAGTATGGTTGCATTTTAGTCACTAACTCATTTATCACTTATCATGAAAAAGATCTTGAGATTTCAACGATCACAACGATACACTTAGTTTCTAAATTGGATGGTCAGATCGAAAGATATTCCAAGATCAAGTTTTTAACGATCTACATGCATTTATTTCAGTGAAACCTTTGACACATGATTAATTGAAATTAATTTTGATTAATTAATAATTAAAATTAATTAAATGAATTTTTATGATTGGTGTAATATTTTTATTAAAATGAGATTTGTTACATGGGATTAAAACAATAAGCTGATAAGAATTAAAGATTGTAAATAATTAGATTTTTGGAATAATTATCTTCAGAATAATTATTTTTAAAATCCTAACTATCACTTTGGGATGAAGTTTATCATGAAAATAACCCTAAAATTTGTCCAAATACAGTTTTAAACTTGGAAACACTTCAAAAATGTGCTAATCAAGTAGCAGTTTTCAAATTCATGTTTAGGGCACTTTTGGCATAGTAAACATCAAAATTCATACTAGGCTTTGGTAAAATTGTAGGGAATCAAGTTTTCCTTTATCTGTCAAAATTGTAGCTTAATCGGAGTGTTGACTAGAGAGATATGGTCAAAATACTAAAACGTATTTAGATCTAAAATTTCAGCTTAACTCTTATCCAAATCTTTTTAATTTTGAATTTTTCCCTACATTTTTTTGCTTATTTTTTAAGCTGATCTGACTTATTTTTTAAGCAATTACCACCTCTATAAATAGAAGAAACCACCCAAGATTCAGCACCCCTCTTCCCTTTAACGTTAAAGAACCTCTTGAAGTTTTTCTTAAGGATTTTCTTTTCTATTAAGTGACAATTCTTTAGATCTGAGAGAGATCCATTCTCACTGATTTCTAAAGCAATTTTCCTCTGTAGGATTTATTCATGTAGGTACAGTTTAGTATTGTTTTAAGTTTTGTATAACATTTTTTTTTTCTTTTCCTTCTTTTCCCATTCTTTGCATAATCATTTCTAAGGCTTATTCATTGCATGCTTTCTTTTCCAAAATCTTAATACACATGATAGGCCTACGACACCAAAAGTGCCCTAGAACATGAATTTGAAAATTGCTACTTCATTAGCACGTTTTTGAAGTGTTTCCAAGTTTAAAATTGTATTTGGACGAATTTTAGAGTTATTTTCATGATAAACTTCATCCCAAAGTGATAATTAGGATTTTTAAAATAATTATCTTGAAGATAATTATCCCAAAAATCTAATTATCTACAGTCTTTAAATCTTATCAGCTTATTTGTTTTAATCTCATGCGACAAATCTCATTTTAATAAAAATATTCCACCAATCACAACAATTCATTTAATTAATTTTAATCATTAATCAATCAAAATTAATTTCAATTAATCACGTGTGAGAGGTTCCACCCAAATGAATGCATGCAAATCATTAAAACTTGATATTGAAATATCTATCAATCCAACTGCCTGATTTAGAAACCGAACATGTTATTGTGATCATTGAAATCTCAAGATCTTTTTGAAAAGCTCAATAGTAAAACTACTTGTTAGTACATTTTAAATTAAATATGTTGAAACTCAAAATAACTAAAGAAGAATAAAGAGATGAGTTAGAATCAAATTTGTTAAAGAAAGAGTTACTTGTATGTAAGTTAGATTAAATAAATTAAGAGAAGTTTTCTAAATTAATAAATAACATGTAGGTTATGCGAAGACTATATATATGGCTATGCTATGGACTAATTTCATATCAAAAGTGAATGAAGAGAAATAGTTAAAAGCAAAGAGTATTGTGTGAGAGAGTGAATTTAATAATATTCCTAAATACTTGAGAGATTTTGAGCCAAAGAAAGTTGTTCTTCTAGTGGAGGTTTGGGTTTGAACACTTTGTGCAGAAGTTGTTCTAGTCATACAACATTTGTTGGGCTATTGTATCCTGGGAGAGACAAGTCAGAGAAGGTTTAAACCGGTTACAAAGATTAGCCAACCATGGGCTTGAATCTTCTTAAAGAGAGCGAGTGTCGCGCTTCAGTCCAAATAGTATTATGTTCATCTCTTCAAATTAATAATATTCAGCGTATTATTCAGTTTCTCTTTGTATTGTTTTCATTATTATTATGTTTGCACCAACACTACTAGAGCTAATTAAGACCCCAATTTTAAAATTATGGTTTAATTGCTTTTAATTTACTCAACAAGATGCAGGATAAGAGTAATCAATGCTCAATTAACTGGGACTACTACCTCGTGCATGGGTATACATAATTAGTAATTAAGTATAAATCATAAGGAATATGGGAAAACAGATGCAAACATAAAATAACACCTTGATGTATTATCGAAGAGGAAAACCGAAGTGCTCACTGTGAAAACCTCTCCACAGCCCTCCAAGCCGAATCAATCCACAAGCGAATAAGTTGGAGTACAGAGGATCTTACTCCATTGTTGTGTGTGTCAAGCAATAAGAAAACCACCTCAGGTAGCCTGATAACTACATATTTCAGGTACTAAGATAGCTCTACAATCAATCTTATAGGTCTTTTCCCTTTGGGACCTCCCATTGTGAGCTATTCCTTCACTTTCACATATAAATTAGTTGTAGTGTCTGTTGATACCAAGTTAAGTGGATTCTATCATCTACATAAACTATAAGAATCATTAATAAACTTTGTAAAGTTGTGATTTACAACTATGTTTTATGTTGACTTTAATTTTGTGTCAAATTTAATTGTAATTCTCATTACCCTGTATTTTTGTAGGATTTAATGTAAAGGCTGTGTGTAAGAGTTAGGTGAAGAATCTGTAAAGAAGTGGATTTTACGACTTGCTCGTGATTGTCTGGCGATTGCTGGCCTGCGAAACAAACCATGTGAGAAGCATATGTTGGAAGTTGAAGAGTCCACGATAGGCAAGATTTCACAAGTCATTCGCGACTTATGCCAAGTCGCAAGTGACCCACAGAACTCACTGTCTGATTGCATTTTGAGTGTGACTTTTCCCTCTCTTTACCAACGATATATAAACCCCCATTACCCAAGAAATGTAAGAAGAAGAAGGAGTATTCACAAGAAACTTTTGAGAAAGAAAACCCTAGCCAAACACTTAAGAGTTAGAGATTGTTTATCCACAATCATTTATATCATTTCTCTAAAGTTTCCATTTACTCCCACCTCTTCATCTACACATCTTTGAGAGGTTCTTAGTCTAAACAGTTACGTCACCCATTCTAGGTGTTGAGAGAAGTTTTGGTGCCTTTGGGAAGCATTGGAAGAAGCCATTGAGTGGCAAATGTAATCAGGCGGAATTACGGGATTTGGATAACTAGTGAAGACAAGACTCTGAGAAGTTCGTTAGTAGCAGGAGCTTGGAGGGCTCAAGTACATTTGGTAGATTAGGCTTAGAGAGTGTACTCCAACTTATTTACTAGTGGATCGATTTCGGCTTAGAGGGTCATGAAGAGGTTTTTTGCCGAGTATTTCAGTTTCCTCTTTGATAACATGTCTCGGTGTTATCTTTGTGTTTTCATATCTCTTCCCTACTCTTTAAGCTTTAAATTTATCACTTATTGTTCCGCACTTAGATAAGTTAGAGTAAAAGCAATTAAGTCGTAATTTAAAATTGGGGGTCTAAACTAGCATTAATGTTTTCTACACTAATTGAGCTTTCAAACTTTTTCAAGCTTTGCAAAGTTAGTCTCAAGACATTTTAAATGCTATGCATTTAGTTTTGTCTACTAAGAAACTTATCCAAAATTTTAGATATGAGAAACAGGATGAGTTGCTTGCTATTGTGATATCATTTTGTGAGGAATGTGACATAGAACCCTAATATGAATGCTCATTATTATATTGTGAGATTTGGTCGAGCTCGTCATCAACAAGAGGACTTTAGAAATGAGCATCATTATAGAGTGGATATTTTTAATGTAGGAATAGATTATCAATTGTAGGAACTAAATCATCGGTTTAGTGAGCATACATTGGAGTTACTTAAGCTTAGCTCAACTCTAGACCCGTAGAAGGCATATGAATATTTTTGAGTTAGTGATATTTGTTCATTGGTAGTTAAGTTTTATCCAAAAGACTTCAAAAATGATAAAAAGAAAGATTTGAAAATGGAACTTGATCTTTATAAGTATAATGTAGTTCAACATTCAAGGTTCAAGAATTAGGATAATGTTTTTGACTTGTGCCAATGGATGGTGAGAACTAGAAAATTATAATACTACCCGCTTGTTTATAAAGCTTTCACACTTGTGCTTACTCTTCTGGTTTTACTGCAATTATATAGTGAGTAATTTCAGAAATGAATGTCATCAAAATAAACATTCGCAACAAAATGGAAGATGAGTTTTTGATCGGCATTATGATGTTATTCACTGAAAGTGACATTGCTGCAATTATTTTATTAGTATAGATTCAATCATAGATGATTTCGAAGATTTTGTGTCTTTGTCTTTGTTAGATGTTTGTTAATACTAAATAAATGCTTATTTGGAGTTTCATAATGATTTTTTTTTTTTTTTTTTTTTACACTTCTGCTCCCCTAACTCCAAGTCTTGTTTCCAAAAAAAAAAAAAAAATAACAACAACAAGTCTTAACTCTATCCATGTATATATATAAAATAAAAGATATAATAGAATTTCAACCAATGACATTCCCTCAATGATTTTTGCTTTATTATTAGGCCAAGACACCAAGTGGTTTTCAGTGTTGGTAGAATTCAAACTCCATTTCAGTTATTTGATGATAAGATATTTTACCATTTGAGTTAATTAAAACCACACAAATGGCCAAAGTTGGAATGTGCCATTAGCTAGCATGATTGGATTTATAATGTTGCTGGGCTCAATGGGCCTCAGCCCCAGAAAAGGGAGTAAAAGTATCTCTAGAGGCTCAATCCAAAAAGAAATCCATGGGGTCATCCATGCTGACTCAGCCTGTATGGATGTAACGTAGTCCGCCCCTCTCTCTCATGGGTCAGCCCAAGGAAAGTAGATCCATCTTCTTATCCACGAAGATGTAAGTGTATCTCATTTATTTTTATTACAATTTTATTAGACAATTAAGCACTTGGAAATTTCAAGAATTGACAGTAACACAACATGAAAATTTTTAGGTAACTGTAAAGGAATTGGAGTTTACTGAATCGGTACTTTTATCTTACACAAAACCTTTTGTAAACTTTCTCGGGTAATTAAGACTAATTAACTACAGGTGCTATTTATTACACACGCAATTGTACACACAAGCCACTTTTGCACAGAAATCATAATTTTAAGTCACAATTTTAGTTCAAAAGGTGTCTGTGTGTGTGTACAGATGTGCCTAAGTATGTGCATAAGAGACATCAGCCTTAACTAAATTCAAACTTGAAAAATTGTGAAAGTTCCTTATGACTTGAAGTCTCGTTCATTTTAGTGTAAATGTTCTTGGTGAATGCTTTCCTCATTTTTTAGTGTTAGAGGCCACTAAAAAGCTTGATCAAACTGAAATTATTTTCTTTTATCTTGGAAAGATACGAATAAAATTTACAACCTCAAGAGAATAGCGACCTCCAAAATGATAAAAAAAATATTTTTTAAAACCTTTGAATTGGCCAAATTACCCAAAAATCTAGATAATGCCATTGAAATATTCAAAATGACAAAAAAAAAAAAAAAAATTTTAAAATCTCAAAAAAACCCATAAAACTTACGAAAATACCGTTAAATCTCTAAAATGGCATAATTGCCCCCTAAAAGACCCTCAAAACCACCAAATTGACAAAATCCTGCAAACCCCCAACAACCCCAACACACCCCACACCGCCCCCCCCCCCCCCCCCCCAAACACACTCCTCTCAGCCCAAAACCATCTAAACAATAAAAGTATATCTTGAAACTTCAAACATGACCCCTATCCCGATACGTCTCAACACTTCGAGAATTTCTTTTTGAAATTTTAAGTATTTGTAATTATATATGTGAATTTATAAATTTAGCTGATACTTTTTGTTATTGTTAATTTTTTTTGCATGCACTTTTTTTATTGTGCTTATTTGTGTAATTTTCAATAATTTTATTTTGATTATGCTAAACTTTTAGGTTGATTTTAGTTGTTTTGTGTTAATGTTTTGATGTGTTGAATTGAATTCTTCATTTAACATCTATAGGAAATATTGAAAAACAATTGTGATTTTTTGTATGATGCAAATTCAAAAAACAACCAAACACTAGAATAGAAAATTTTTTCCTTGAAATGTTTTCATTCCAACAACAAACACTTTACACAAACATTTTTTTAGTAATACTAAACATTTAATTTTCACATGTATCAATATCATTGACTACTTTTTGTTATGTATTAATCATAAGTCATGATGATATGAAAAAATATTATGTTTGTACCCAGTAACCGAAAAATGATATGTTTGGCCAAGTCTTTTCTGTCTATATTAAAAGATGAAGAGACTCTCAGATGTCAGTTCTACAAAATAGCCAATGTACCCAATCAGTAGAATTGATTTCTATTGCCTGATTTTCAATTGATATAGAAATAATGCAAGGATGGATAGTTCTTTTCAAATTTTTTTTATAAGAGCCTAATGGTCAAAGCACAGTTTGTCATCGTTACTTTCAACTTTCAAGCATTTGTATGGACCAAGTCCTGAAAAGCTCAGTCAGATGTGTCTGTGACTTTATCTATTTCAGAATTGGATAAAATACAAAATGTAGTTTTTTTTTTTTTTAGTGTTGTGACTTAGTTATGCAATTACGTTCGACAGTATAAATAAACTATAGTAAAATTTAGTTGTTCTTGAGAGATGGCATTGTTCTTACTACATTTTCATCCAATTATAAGGAATTAATGTAACTATGTTTTGGACGAGTATTAATCTGTGCGAAAAAGGGAAGAAAGAAAAATGGAGATCAGTGCAAACCTCTGTTCCTACAAAATCAAACATGGCAAACAAACTATTGGGGATGAAGGAAAGAAAGAAAAATGGAGATCAGTACAAACCGCTGTTCCTACAAAATCAAACATGGCAAACAAACTATTGGGGCTGAAGGTCAGGTCACCGCCCGTGTCATCAATCATCATAGCTCCATAAACGTGGCCCTAGAAAGTAAATGTCGCAATGAATCGAATACTTGATTATTATACCAAAGACATAGAATCAAATACTTGAAGAGACACATGCGTACGGCTACCACTAAATTTTTCCGGAAAGGACCCCTCCTTAACATTCCCAAGAATCATGACGACGAGTTTCCTGGCGCAAATTACACACATACTCTCTCTCTCTCTTTAGAATTTGTTTTGCTTTGATTTCGATAAATATGGTTGTTAAAAACAAGTTAAGCCAAGCTTAGTTTTCACCTTCCATTAATCTCTATACAAAGGAGAGATTCATTTCAAATACATTACTCCATTTCAACTTCCATTACACAAAGTTAGAAGCCTCAAGACGTCGACTCTTATATAAAAAGTTTAGAGAAGGAAAATTAAAAATTAACACTACTAATGTATTTAACATTGGATATGCTTAAGATTAAAACAAAGTACTCCTCTTTTTTCCATTTTGTATGTAGTAAAATTCCACATTCTGGGCATGCATAGCATTGCATCGAACTTTGTGTTGTGAAACTCACATCACAGCCACAGAGCTCCAGCTTCCTTGAGAAGTGGTACCAGGGATCCATTAATGTGGGAGGCCATGACTCGGTCCATAGCACCAATTAGCTTCCCTCCAATGAAAACCACAGGCACACTGGGTGAGTTTCCAAGCAACCTCATCAATGCCCTCTCAATCTCTTTCCCTCTTGGGTCTTGGTCCAGCTCATACACTGTTGGGTTCACACCCATCCCACAGAAAAGCCTCTTCACTGCGTGGCACATGCAACAGCTACTGATGCTGAATATCACCACTGCACTCTCAGAAGCCAGCCTCACCACTCGCTCTAACGGGTCACCCATGCTCCTCACTGGCATGTAGTAACCCCATGACTCAGCCTGATGATAATGCATTGTCTAATTTGCCTTAGAAAGCAAACAAAGAAAGCAAACAAAGCAAAAACAAAGGAAGTGAATTGGTCAAGAATGAGTATTGCTATTTGCTATTGTCCACTGTCCAAGTATGTGTGATGGTGAGGGGGTTTTATATATAGGGAATGTGTGAAGAGAGAGGGAGAGAGAGAGAGTGAGGGTAAAACATGTAAATAAGAGGAGTTTGTCCGTTGCTGTCGCAGCGCGTGCGTAGAAGATCTCGTGGTATTTGCTTTAAAAGGATTGCTGTCTGTACTGAGAGAAGTAGACGAGGACAATATACATACTCTAAACAGTAAAAGATATAAAGTGAGGAAGCAAAGGTATTAGGTGTCAGTTATAGAAGGCGGCTATGGAGGGTATTTGTCCACGCTAGACTGTAGACAGACCGTAGAAACTCTATTTGGGAGCATATATTATAATAATAATAATAATAATAATAATAATAATAAGTATATTAATAAAGCTAAATTATGAATTACACCCTCTGTTTTTTTATCAAAATTCAATTCAAAACTTAAACTTCACATTATTCAAATAAGTCCTTTAACTTTTTTAAGTTTATTCAATTTCAATCTTCTCTTAGTTTTCGATAAAAAACCTCCATAAGGGACCCTATAAATAACAACATTTTGTTCTAACAATTTCATACTTTAGAGAGTCCCTAAATTGAATAAAATTAAACACATACCTAAATTGAATAAAATTGAAAGTTGAAGAACTTAATTGAACCAAAATGAAACGAAATTAGTTAATTGAATTTTCATCCAAATTATAGTATACAATTTATAATTAAATTTTGTTAACGAATGCTTTAAGGGTATAGGCTAAAGTGTAATTAATGCTCTATTAAGTAATATTTTTTAAAAGAGTTTTAATTAGGGGTTTGCACGGTTCGGTTGGTGCGATTATTGGGAAAATTGCCATGCACCATAGGGATCGTTTTTCCCTTCTCCACCTCCACTCACAATTTTGGAGGTCGGTTCTCCAACCTCCATCATTGTGGTTTTAGGGCATCGTAGGCTCAGTTCAATCAGTTTATCTAACCCACATACCCATATATTGAAACTCACACGTTCACAAACATTGATCAAAACCTACACATTCATAACGAAAGATCAAATTCCCACAAAGACAAAATCAAAAGTTCAAAACAACAAAGGAGGAGAGTAAGAACTAGCTAGTACCTTAACAATCTGATCAACAACCAGTTACCCACAAGGAAAAATAGCTTATTCAAGGAGCTTGGAGATGGCAACTAGATTTTGATGAGAAAAAGATGGTGTAGCAGTAGCTAGGTTAGGGTTTGTGAGAAAGAGAGTTTTCTATAAGAGGGGGGTTGTCATTTCGTTTGTGCGAGAGAGAGAGAGAGAGAGAGAGAGAGAGAGAGAGAGAGAGGTTGCTTGACATGTTTGACAAAGACATCAGATCTAGTCTCTATATTTGAGAACTAGTGACCCCAAAGGCCAAAGCCCAAGCCCGTCCCAAATCAAGTAAAGAAATTCTTTTGCAATTCGGCTGATATGGCCAAGCATGAGCCCTACCTAGTCCAAAAAATAAAACCCATATAATAGTAGCAAACCAACCCATAATTACCAAAACCCTAGCCTCCATAATCCACAGCCTCTCTCCTATTTCATTCCTATCTCTCTCACAGCTCAACTCGAAGTTACAGAACTCACTCTCTCTCTCTCTCTCTCTCTCTCTCTCTCTCTCTCTCTCTCTCTCTCTCTCTCTCTCTCTCTCTCTCTCTCTCTCTCTCTCTCTCTCTCTCTCTCTCTCTACGTGTTTGTTAATATATATATATATATATATATATATATATAGGTGTGGTTTGTTTAGCATTGAAATGCATTACTAGCTCCAATGGGCATACCGCATTGGCATCTAAATTATCCACCTTCTCCGATTGCCTACTTTGATTTAGTTGGTCAGCCTATGGAGCAATGTGGCTTAATCGATTCTGGTGTGAGTTGGTGCTTACACACACCTAGTTTCAACTCTATAAGGAGTTGATGATAAACCCCACTTTTGCACCCTCCAATACCAACTTGCCAGATCATAATATTACAAAGTATTGAGTAGAGGCTACCACACACAATCAACTCTCATGAATCCACAAAATTAATCAAAAAACTCAAACCCATCAGTCTTATGAAGAATGCCTAAGCCACGAAGCCACCAGAGACACCATTGTGTCAAATATGTTGTCAGAGTATGGATAAATGCATTGGAGCTACCTTTTACATTAGTTTTGTTTCTCATGTTTTTCACCTGATTTGTTAAGGGTTTTGTTGTTAGTCTATACTTTTAGTCTTCACTACAACAACCGCATCAAGTGGATTTATAAAAGTGAAATATTTTGGTATGGGTTTTGCTGTTAATATCCTAATTTGCATTTTGCTTTTAAGTTTTGAGTTTTCTAGGTTGCCTTTCGTGCTACTAGAAGTATTATTTTTCTTCTTTGGTGTTTTTTTAACTTTCATTTATTTATTTTTTCTCTTCAGTTGTAAAATTTTTGGAGAAAATTATTAGTTTTTGAGTATCTAAGTTTCTGACTACTACTACTACTACTACTACTACTAGGAGTGTTTGTTTCTCAATGTTAGGGGTGGGACTGCAATTGGAAACACAGGTGGCTTCTTTGGGAGGTGTCTCTAGTATCAGTCATGGAGACTGAGTTTTTGGGTATTGATTTTATGAAATTGGCAATTAAAAGGAAATGATTGTCTATGGCATGTCTTATTCCTTGATTTGTGAAATGTTGATGTGGCATACTATGATTGGAGGGTGTGATCCATGGGTTTTGCAATATATCCTTATCAAATTTAGACTCATTTTAAAAATTAAAGTCAAACTATGCACAAATATTCACACCAAAAAAAAAAAAAAAAAGCCACAATGAATTTATTCCTAACAACCAATGAATTATTAACACATGTATTTTTTTTTTTTTCAAAAAAAGTGTATTTTAACTTATAATTGAGTATTTATTATTCTTTAACTTATGCTCCCAAGGCACATATTTAGAAAATATTTTTTAAAATTTTTTATAAAATAAGCAAAAATCAACTATTTTTTTTTATAATATTTTATTATTCATGAAAGTAGTATAAAAACTCTCTTAAAATTGTTTATTATCAAGACCCTTAGTACACTAGCATTCAATACAAATATATATATATATATATATATATATATTACATCCTCAAACATTACTTTATCTATTTTATCAACTTATTTTACAACTCACCCTACATTTTAGTTTTTATTTTTACATACAACCCAATAAAATAATATAAACTACTTAATAAAATAATAAAAAATATTATTCTCTCTCTTTTTTTCTCCCACCATCTTTTCTCTTCACACACAATCACAAAATTAAATTTTTTTTTTTCTTTACAACCTATAAATAGTATATACAACCTTACTATTTATAGTTTGCATATTTTTTAAGCATAGAAGCTCAGATAGAATGAGTTTTTGTTATCTTGAATCGTAAAATAGTAACTGAAGTATTTACACCGTCAAGTGGTCTTCTAGTTTTACCTACCGATAATAACACATGTTTTTTTCAACCAAAAAATAAATAATAAGAATAGATGCTTTTGAGATTTGAAGTCTCAGGGGCTGAGACATGGAGACAGGCTTTTTACAGCAGAAGTTTTTAATAGACGGCTGTGTCCGTCCTTGATGTCGGGCCTAACGACCAAACACCATAGCTTCTGACGTGACCATTACGCGCATGTTCTCTGTCTCTGCCTCTTTGCATTTGGATTCTCAACGGGCGGGGCATGCATGAAATGATCAGTGGGGATTGGGGGATTTGATCAGTGTGTCCCTTCTCTCCTTGGGTTTGTCACTTTGACCTTCACCCATCCCATGAAAAAGTGTTATAAGGCGTGATGTTTTTGTGGAAAAGAACATCGATGGGTTTTGAATTGCTTTAAGTATGATTATCCTTTATTTGCACACACACACACCATCCTTGTTGTTAACTTGGAATGCTGTAGTTTCACACAAAGTTGCAATTTGCTTTAACCATGTTGGAATAAGCATATAATTATTACTTCTAAGCACCTAGCATTTGAGGATGCAAAAAAATGTTTATTTTGCATCCTGAAAATTTATTTCATTTATTTTATCATTTTATTTTACAATTTATCTAGTATTGTAGTTTTTATTTTTATATAAAAATTCATTAAAATAATATAAATTATACCAATAAATAATATAAAAATATTCAATTTCTTTCACTTCTCTTTCCTCTCTACCTTTTTGTCTCTCTTTTCTCATTAATATATACCATTAATATATATATATATATATATATATATATATATATATTTGTTTACATCCTTGTTAACAATTGGCTCTCATAAGTGAGAACCAACTGTTCGCAGTTGGTATAAAAAAGTAAAAACTCCCACATTCAAAATAAACTCCCACATTACATAGGCAACAAAATATAATCTATAAAACAAAACACACTATGGCTTATTCCATGAACAATAAATCTAGATATATGAATATTTTCATAATTTTTTTATTTTTTATTTTTCAATCGTTGAGATAACAAATTGTGAACAATAGATTATAAATTAACGTTAATGATGAGTAAATATTAGAATATATAAATAATTTATCCTTTGATGTTCTATGAAAAAATTGTGAAAAATATTTATGATTGCATCTATTCTAATTTTATTTTTGGAAAAATAATAGCAAACGTGTGTCAAAGTGTCAATTACATGGTTTTACAGTTTTGGAGTTCATTGAAAATTGTGTCTGGTTAATATTTGTCTTTAGAATATATATTAATCATTTATTTTAGAAATTTTTTTTATAAAAAAATTGAAAAAATTATCATACAACCCTTGAAAATTTTATAAAATATTACTAATGTCCCATGTTTGTAGTTAATGTGTTTTCTTTATGTTGACATGTGGTTGTGGTTGAGGTTGAGGTTGAGGTAGGCCACTACTCGCAGGCCGTGTGGTGTTTCATGTTTGAAATAAGACTACTATAGTACAATATTCCCTGTTAAAATTATGCATGACGTCACATATATAAACACTGACCTTGCCAGAATGATGTCATGTCAGTATATATTGCTGTCATTTTATGAAAATTATTGCATCTAAACGTCAAGGCCTCAAGGCCAAGGGATTTTTCAATTTGAAGATGTAGGCAATTATGAAGAAACTATAATGGTGTTCTACTTATTGCATTTCCCAATCTACGTCTGAAAAAGTATACGGCACGCAATTTAGCATAGACTATACGGTTTCAACAAATTTTTTAAACTTTGTCGCATTCGAAAAACAATAGGTATTCACAAATCAGATCGGATCGGATCATAAACTTATAATAAATACAACGCGGTTTGTTCCTCATCTTTTATGACCAACAAGACCTATACAATCTCTACTCATGAGTCATGACCATGCATTTCGGATTTTTTTTAAGAAGCATATTTAAGTAAAACTTTTTTGTGTAAATATAAAATATTTGAAAGTGGAAGCGATCATAAAACTTTAAATTTATAGGGTTTTTTTATTTGTTCCGAAGTTTATCTAAATAAGAAATATTTTGAGAAAATGTTATGATAGGAAAATGAGTTTTGTTAATGAGGACACTTATAGCCAGGGCATCCCCAAATTTTGAAATTTTCCATAATACATATATAATTATTTTAATGTTTTCAAAACTTAGCTTACAAAAATAAAAGTCAACCCCTCCAAATATTTGAATTAGTCCAATAATTCTTTTAAAAAAAAATAATTGGTTTGATGTAATCTATAAAACAAAACACTATGGACTATTCCATAAAAACTAAGTCTAAACAAACAGATATTTTCATAATTTTTTTTTTTTAAATTTCACAATCATTAAGATGAAAAATTGTGAATAATAAATTATAAATTAGTGTCAGTGGTGACTAAATGTTAGAATCAATAATTTATCCTCTAACCTATGAAAAGAAATTGTGAAAAATGTTTAGGTTTGCAGTTATTCTAGCTTTATTTTTGGAAAAATAATGGTGTCAAAGTGTCAATTACAACGTTTTACCATCTTGGAGTTAATTGAAAATTTTACAAAAGATTAATAATGTCCCATGTTTGTAGTTTATGTGTTTTCTTTATGTTGACATATGGTTGAGGTTGTGGTGTTTAAACTGAAATAAAAATAGTACAATATTCCTTTGTTATCCGGTATGGGTAGGGTACACTCATATCCCACCCAATTAATTTTGCAACTTTCAATCTCAACCCTTCATTGCTATTACATCAGGCGCAATAAATCTTAAGTATTGCACTTGATCTCGATCCATAAACATTGACCTTACCAGTATGATGTCATGTCAATATATATTATTTTCATTTTATGAAAACTAGTCGTTAGCCCGTGCAATGCACGGGAAAATTTTTAGTTTATATTGAATATTTATTTATGGTAGTTTAAAATATTATTTCAAATCATCATTTCATTTTATTTTGGTTGGAATAACTTATATAATTAAATGAAATGCTTACAAATAAGAGATGACATTAATAATATACTATATATAGTTAGTGATAATTCAAGATATCATTCAAATATGACAATTTTTTTGTTTTAAAAAAAAGTACAATATTAATGCATTGAAACACAAAATACTATATTGTCCAATAGATATTACAACTTTAAAAATAAAACATGAGTAGTTATTTTTAATGGACTGGGGTAATAGTACAACTTTTAATAGGAAAAAAAAAAGCTGATTTAAAATTTTTTGGAGTAACACTATAGTAAAAATGCCGAAAGGAAGCCAAGAATTCCACTGAAAAATGCCACAAATACATTTGGGTGAGCAGGTACATTCCTGTTTAGTAGAAGAACCAACTACGAAGTAGTCTAACATCATTAAGGATTGATGTGGCCAATGCTCAAATTGGTAGTTCCAGCTGACTTTACTTCATCTACTAGACTTTTAAATTCACACTCTACCTCAACTGCTTTAAGCCCCAAATCCACAGAGGCCATGTACACTCTTCAATAGGCTATCTAGACTGATTATTTCTCTAAGCTTCCATATATTCCATAGCAAGTGTACAAGTTGTTTGCACCAAATCCACTACTAACTTCAGAGTTTCATCCACATGACTTTGGTTCCGATTTGACCATAATAGCCAACCTCCACCACAACTAATACAATCAACTGGATTGGATAAAACAATATATCAAATACTGGGAATATAAAACTACAAAACTTGGTATTATGTATATGATACCATCGAAAGATTTAAATATCATTGCAGGCTTCCTGAATTCCACCCATCACAAAAGCCATGGCTTACATCAAATTGGCCTTTGAAAAAGCCGACCCTTTACATAACACAAAAAATGACATTGAGAAAATAAGGCTAACAAATACATCTCACCCTGATTAAATCAACAACACATCATCACATTCCCTACTTATCTTCCTCCTTACCACTCTCCATGTATTATGACTTCTAGAACAACAACAAAAAATCACTTACAAATTTTATCAAATAGCTTGTGTACGTGTAAGAAAAACAACACTTAATGAAAAGAGAGTACCATGTTGCAGCAACACCAGCATCAATATAACCAAGGGTTGTTTTCTCTCAAGGCCTGTGCAAGCTCCTTTGTGCCAAAAAATTGAAAACATAAAATGAGGTTTTTTTAGGTACTTATGTATTTTTGATACCACATAAATAGGCAAGTTTGGTTATGAAGTTAAGAGATTTCATGTACATACTCCAATTAAAAGGTACTATGACACCACATACACAGGCAAGTTCGGTTATGAAGTCAAAAGATTAAAAATCTATAATATGTCTTTTGATTTTGCCTAATGATAGAGGTATTCATTAAAGTGTGCTATTTGTTAAGTCTATCTCAACCATCTCTTTGAATCTCTGCCTCAAATTTATAATATCTAATACCATGCCCATCTTGCATAATCATATATAACTCTCAAACAACTATACTAACCAACCCCAACATTCAAAAAAAATTCCCACAGAATCCAAAATAGCGGCAGCCCCAACATAACATTTCATAGGCTATCATATAAGAAGACGACAATAACACTATAGATCAAACCATAGCCTTTTGTAATTTCTTGTAGCTGAATTCTTTTAAACAGAGAACAAAAGGCATAATACAAATGAATCTGAGAACAAACACCTGAGCATTCCAAACATGTTCAAGAAATACCACAAATGAATTGGCAAAGAAGAATCAGAGAACAAACACCTGAGCATCTATCAAAAACATGTTCAGCAATCTCAAACAACTATACTAACCAACCCCAACCATGAAAAAAAATTCCCACGAAATCCAAAATAGCAGCAGCCCCAACATAACATTCCATAGTCTATCATATAAGAAGACCCAGAGATTATAATAATTTATAAAAAGGGAAAACCAATGTAAACGAAGACGACAATAACACTACATACCAAACCAAAACAAACCAAGAATTGAAATCAAATAGAAGAATCCTAGGAAACCAAAAATCCAATAAAAATTGCATAACCAAAAAAAGGGAAAAAGAAAATCCAAACCACTGTAAAATGAAGATGATAAAAACACTATATATCAACTAAAAAAACCCAAAATTAAAACCAAATAGAAGAATCCCAAGCAACCAAAAATCCAATAAAATTTGCATACAAAAAAAAGGTAAAAAGAAAATCTAATTACAAAAATTTCATGATTCTTCTTTGCCATAGATTTGACAACAAAGGAAGAAGGAGATAAAATGGAAATCTGCAAAAATAAAAAAAAAATAAAAAAAAAAACAAAAAACAAAAAATAAAAACAAAAACAAAAACTTAAATCCAGAGCAACCCACAGCCACAAACTAACATAATTACATGAAAAATTAAAGCAGATAGAGAGAGAGAGAGCAATATATAGAAATTAAGGAGAGTTAAAAACATGTTTAATTACCTCAAAATAATTTGCCAACATAGAGAATATGATGGGCTAGATTGAGCGACGATGGAGAGGCAAAGAGAAATCGATGCAGTGGTGGTGATCCATGGTGGCGGCAGCGGCGGGAGGATCTGAGTTTTGGGGTGCCAGCGTATATGAGAAAACAGAGAGGTTGTGGGGTTTAGACGTGTATTAGGGTTCTAAATTGATGATTCTAATATAATATAATAATAAATCATAAAAAAAAAAAATAAAAAAAAAAAAAAAAAAAAAAAAAGAAGATGACGTGAAGGCTGATGGGGGAGTTGTATTTGTATACTATTGGGAGAGTTAAATTGATAAATTATAATATAAAAAAAAAAAAGAAAAAAAAAAAAAGAGGTGACATGGAAAATTGTGGAGCTAACAAAAGCTTCAGTTATATATATATATATATATATATATAGATTATTGCATTAAACCTCAAGGCCTCAAGGGATTTTCCAATTTGAAGATGTAGGCAATTATGAAGAAACTATCATAGTGTGCACCTTAGCAATTCCCAATCTATGTCTGAAAAAGTATACGGCAATCAATTTAGCATAGCCTATAACTATAAGGCTTCAACAAATTTAAAACTTTGTCGCATTTGAAAAACAATAGGTATTCACCAATCGGATTGGATCAGAAACTCATAAATACAACGCGGTTTGCTCCTCATCTTTTATGACAAACAAGACCTATACTCACTACTTATCATGAGTCATGACCATGCATTTCGTATTCTTTTTAAGAAGCATATATTAATTTAGGGTCATGCTAATGAGTGCTCTTAAGGCACTTATTAATAATCTATTTTAGAAAAGTTTTGATACTACTTTTATGAAAAATGAAAAAAACTGTCAAAATATTAATTACTCCCTCCTTCCCCCCCCCCTTTTTTTTTTTTGGTCCTTTATTCCATATTGAGTTGTCCCAAAATATTATCCTGTTTCTAAATATAGAAATCATTAATTTACTAATGTTCCTATTATAACCCTATTAATTTACTAATTCAATTTTTGGATAAATTTTTTTAAGGGTAGTTTTGGAAATTTATATATTTTTAAAAGGTAAACAAAACAATAAATAATATTCCCTTAAAAAGTTTGACTTTTCAAATAGAACAAAAAAAAACAAAAAATTGGACGAAGGGTGTACTTTTTTTTTCATTTTCCATAAAAATTTTCTTTAAATGGATTGTTAACCAGTGTCTTAAGGGCACTCATTAGCATTTCCCATTAATTTAAGTAAAATTTTCTTGTGTGTAAGTATAAAACATATGACAATGGAAGTGGATTCAGTGATCATCAAACTTTAAATTTAGAGGTTTCTTTATTTGTTCCAAAGTTTAACCGGATAAGAAATCTTTAAAAAAATAATGTTATTATAGAAAAATGAGTCTTATTAACAAGTACACCTAGGGCATTTATTAATTGATTATTTTAATAAATTTTAATATAATTTTATGAAAAATATAAAAAATTATCATAAAATAATTAATTTTTTCTTTTCCTATAAAAATTTCTTTAAAAATTTACTAAACTCCCTTAAAGCATCTGTTAACCTTTTCCTAACTAATTTCATTCAACTAAGCCTAACTCTTTTAATTATTATTATTTTTATAGGTAAATAGTGGAGGAAGGGGGGGGGGGGGGGTGGGGTTTGCACTATAGGCATGAGTCATGAAACACCACAAGAGATGCCATTTGCATTGAGCTGTCACTTGGATTGCTAACTAATCCTAACTTAATTAGACCTATCTTACTAGCACCTTATCATAATTAATTTTTTAAAATTACAATAGATTTTTAATATAATTTAAATGGAAGTTTACAAGTTACAAGACTCTATCTGGATAAATAAACTCCCTAAAACACCTAAAAATAAGAAAATATATGTTGAGGTATACAAATTTTCGGGCCTTAATTTCATTAGCCCACTCACATAAATACTCACATAAGCGCATAAACTATTTTGAGCCCACCTAAATATTTCCCACATATTACTCAAATATTCTCCATGTTATTGGGCTCTCACAAATATTCCATATATAAGCCCCATAAATTATCTTAAACCCTCTCACACATATTACCCACATTTTATCCAACTTGGGTTTTCACAAATATACCCATCATATTACTACCAAAATTGGGCCACAAAATTATACTATCTCCACAAAAAATCCCAAAAACATTTACCTTGTGAGAAAATCCAAAAAGCCCAACAAAACTCCCTTTAAAGCCCGTTGCTACACGATACCTTTAAAGCTCGTTAAGACACAGCACTTTAAAAGCCTGTTACGATATGGCACCTCTAAATCTCGTTACAATACGGCACCTCTAAAACTTGTTGCTACACGGCACCTCTAAAGCCCATTACAACATGGCACTCTAAAAGCCCGTTACAATGCGGCACCTCTAAAACCTGTTGCTACACGGCATCTCTAAAGCTTGTTATGACACGACACTCTAAAAGCCAGTTATGATACAACACCTCTAAATCCCATTACGATACGGTACCTCTAGAGCCTGTTACTACATAGCACCTTTAAAGCCTATTATGACACGATACTCTAAAAGCCTGTTACAATACAGAATCTCTAAAGACCATTACAATACGGCGCCTCCAAAGATCGTTATGACACAGCATTCTAAAAGCCCGTTACAATACGGTATCTCTAAAGCCCGTTGCTATACAACATTCTTACTAAGTCTGTTGCTACACATCGATATTTTTACAAAATCCTACAAAGCTCAAATGCTATTTTGGTACCTATTTTACAAAGCCCAAATACTAATTTGACAGCTATTTTATAAAAGCCCAAAATAATATTTTGGCAAAAATAGTTACATTATGCTCAAAGCCCACAACTATTTACTAAAGTCCCTAACTCATGGGAAATATAAATTACTTATCTCTCAAGAATATTTCTTTCAACAAAATTTATGGGAACTATGCTTATTTTTTCATAATCAACTAACTACAAAAGCCCATGTATGTTACCTATGGCAAAACCATTCATTTTTGTAGGGATGACTTAGCCCAAAGAAGCTCAAAGCCTAGTTGAGCCAACCTATCTCATATACAAGTCCTAGCAGCTGAAGTTCACGTGAGCTGTCCAGTCAAACTTTAGCATAACCTGATAGCTAGAGCCCATCACCATCAGTTCCAGCATGTCCAATCAGATTAGAAGAGGGGCACGTGTCCGACAAGGGTTAAACCCTTCCTTGCCAAGCTGAATTCCATCATTTCTCCTATGACATAAAGCTAAGGTAACATGACAAAAAGCTGGGAAGCTTCAACTAGCTGTATCTCCTTCCTTCTCCAACCCATTCGGTCAAAGAACAAGGGCAGCCATAACCAAGCCATGAAAGCTTCTAGAACAACATGAAATCAGTTCATTATCATGCCAAAAACATGTACTTTTTGGTTCATGGATCAAGCACATGAACCTAAATGGGGAAACTTAGGGAAATGTGGTTTGAAGGGTACCAAAGGGGATCCCAGCAAAATTCCTAGCGTAGGGCTCCAAGATTGGGGTGATACAATTTGCCCTAGGGAACTCTGATTCTAGCAGTAGCAAAACCAAGATCATTAGCCTAATACATGCTTTAAGCCCATCAGCTAAGGCCAAATAAGCATTTAATGCTAGGACAAAATCCCAGCTGTTATTACCCAAAATAGCAAGAACATCCTAAAGCTAAGTTTACTACTCTTGGCCAAAATCTTAAGAACAATTCTCTAAATATTTTCTGAAGATTAAGGAAGATTTAGCAGAGATTATTTGCTAATTACCCCCTCAAACTCAACTATAAAGGGAACTCTTCACTAATCCTTCAGGGGGGACCCATATACACTAAGGGACACATTGATAGAAAGGGTTCTTCTTTAACTTCTCTATCTAAACCTTCTTGAGGCTCTGGCAAAGTTTTGGGTTCTTAGTTTCAAGCTTAGAAACTAAGTTCTCCAGCTCCTAACTCACAAACACTCCTCATATCTCTACTCATAAATACTTATTTGTCCGCAACAAAAAGCCCTAACAGCTTTACTATACACACTTTCTCTCACTACTCATACTACCTGAAATGTCCCTCATCACTCTCTACTTATACTATATTCACAAGCATGTCTTGGCACCACAATGATCTTGCTGCGCTAACTGGAATCTCTCTCTCTCCTTTTATCTCACGCTAAGTTTTTCTCATTACTTGTTATAATGGGGCCCATAATACTCATTTACTCATTTACTATTAAAGGTTATGATGTAACTGTCATTATAAAAATTTTTCCTCATATTGTTCTTTTAGAAGACTCTTCTCTAGAGCCAATGGATAATAAGTTTAAAAATGTGGATACTTTCCTTAATCTATGAAATAGCTAACAGTTTGAGGTTTATTCTGTTCTGTCTCGCTTTACCGCTGTGACATTTTACTGTTAGGCTATTTTTCTGCATAAAAATTTTACCGCTGGGCTATTTTTTGCAAAAACATTTTACTGCTAGGCTATTTCTTATAGTATACTTTTTAATCATGCTGACGTGCCTGCTGTAGGAATTGTTTATGAGTTATTCTTGTCAATCTCAACCTAAGCCCAAGGCATAAAATAAAGTGAGTTCTTTGGATCTTCACCGATAACCTTTGGGCCGTGCTTCGAGCCCATCGTCAAGTTTCCGTTTAAACCTCCAACCCAACACAAATCTTATTTGTCGAAAGGAAAAACTTTTTCACCCTTGACAAATATACAGATAAAACCAAATAATTTTAATGATCTCAAATTATTATTTTTATTAATATTTAATTTTTTTATATAATATAGAAATTCTACTCTAACTTAATATAAGTGTATATGTGTGTGAAACTCTAATCTAGAGACTTGAATCTCAACTCTTACTCCTCATACTCTATAAGCACTTATATTTGTGAAGTGACCCTCACACTAAGGATACGTAGTGGTGATCTCAAAATGATAATTCTTTAAGAGTAAAGATTTTATTTTATTTTTTTGAGGAGAGTATTAAGTACGACAGTCTTAAAAATATTTAGGGATATAGCCTTTCCAGCATAGAACTCATCTCTTAAAACATGAAAGTGACAATTGAGTTTCACTAAAAACATGTAACTCGTCTCTTCAAGAAACATGTTCAGTGTTAGAAATGTTTTCTCCATTGTCCAAGAAATGAGAATCAAAAAGGCTATTTCGGAAAACAAGTTTCAAATATTGTTATTTGTGCCATATTAATAGATGTCCTTAATGCAATTGTTAATAAACCATATTAGAAAAGTTTTGACGTCATTTTTATGGAAAATATAAAAAGCTGTCAACAAAATTAATTACTTTATCATTTTCTTATAAAATATTTATAAAAATAATTCTTAAATCAATACTCTTATGGTATTCTTTAACATTTCTCTTATTATTTAGCCAAATATCTTTTTGACAAAACAAATATTATTATTTAACAAAATTGAGCTGTTATCCTTGTCCTGCTCTTTGTCCTGCAAAACATATTAGCCCAAAATTAAGACTTTTTTGGGCAACCCTTCCCCTATGGATACAAGTACCGGGCTGAATGAAACTCACAACAATCAAGATCCAATCCAGTTGCCCGAACAGAAGTAAAATAAATAGGACATAATAATCAATCAATTAATTCAATAAAATTAAAATATATCCATTAAATTTGAACAGGTGCGCAACAAGTGGGATCAGATTTAAGCCAATTTTGTCCATCTAATTAATTCTCTGTGCCCCCACATTAATAAATCACGGTAAAAACTAAAAACTAAAATCTAAATAAGAGAATTTATAATCCGGTTATATTTGTCCAATTAATTAATTCTCTGTGCCCAGAATTAATAAACCATGTCATACTAAAAAGTGCTCTAAAGGTGTGTCTATTTGGAGGTGAAATAAGATGGATGAAAAATTGTAAAGAAAAAATAGGAAAATGTATTGTTTGGTAAGGAGGGAGGGAGAGAAAAATTTTTAGTGGGGCCTAAGTATTTTCCACCTAGGTCCACCTAAAACTTGTTTCTCCAAAATAGAGAGAAAACATGGTGAGAGGAGTTTGATGGGCAAATGACAAAATTGCCTATTGCACTAATTTCATCTAGTTGCCTTGGTTTTTTTTTTTTTTTTTGCCTGCTTTCCTAGGCTTTTGCTCCTTTTAAGGCATTTATTATTATTATTATTATTTTCACTTCCTAAGAACGTTGCCTACTTTATTTTAATCATTTTTTCTTTTGACTTCCTGGCCGTACGTGGTGTTATTTTTTTTTTTAATTCGACGTGATTTATTTTCTTGGAAATAATTTTTATTGTTTAATAAATTTAGATGATTGCCCTTTTTTTTTAATCGCTTGTCACTTTTTTATTTTAATTGTGCATCATTTTTAACAAGGATATATGAGTAAATTTATACAAACTCACTTTTTTTATCCCTCCACTTTTTCACTTCCAACTAAATAAAAATAAGAAAAATTAAAATCTTTTATATCCTCTCACTTTTCTATCCTCCCACTATTTTCTATATTTCTACTTTTCTACTTCTCCAACCAAATACATCGGTTAGCATTTCCCAAAAACTAAATAAGGGAATCTATAATCTGGTTGTAATTTGTCTAGTTAATTAATTCTTCTTGCCCAGGATTGATAAACCATGGAAAAAACTAATAAACTAAATAACGGAAAGAAAATATTATCAAATGCTTTAAAGACATTGGTTTAAGAACAATTTTTAGAAATATTTTATGGAAATATAATTTAAAAAAATTAATTTTTTTGAAAACATTTTATATTTTTTATAAAAATAATGTCAAAACTTTCTTATTGTAATTTATTAATAATTACCATAAACTAAGGGCACCAATTAATATAACCGAAATTTATAATTTATCCGTTCAATTAATTAATTAATTGACTGAGCTCAGCATTAATAAACCATGGTAAAAATAAAATAAAATAAAATAAAAATAAATAAATAAATAAATAAAAACCTAAATGGAGGAATTTATACCCTGGTTATTTGTCCACCTAAAGAGTGACAAAGTGGCAGTTACTGTAGTAAAAAAAGGGCTAGGCGTGGCCTGCAGCTGCAGCACTGTCTGAGTTGGGCGGCGAGAATGGTAGCGCCGAATATCGGCGAAATATGGGGATTTGATTGTAGTTGGACCGGCAAGATCGGGTAGGTACGACCATACACACCAACTTTCTAGCTGTCAAAGTCTCTGTCTCTCTGTTTTGGGATGAAAACATGAGGGGGCCTTTCTGAGTTTTGTCTTTCTTTTAACGGTGTTTGAGCATGGAACCAAATCTTCTTCTATGTACATTCACAAGATCCAGACCCAATGCTCGGTCACTGTCCTAGAGACACAAGCTTGTTCAGTTCAACTGCTTCTGTCTTAACCTTTAAGCATACTACATCCTCGTGTTAGATAATGTCCCCTCCTCCTACTCCTTTGCTTTTGTTTTTGTTTGATTTATATATATATATATATATATATATATATATAGGACAAAACATAGATATAATACCTTAAGTGCTGTTCTTTAAGTTCATTTCTTATAATTTAGTCACGTGACTAGTTAATTAAAAAATATATATTTCCATTCCATGAGAAAAAAAATCTACATAGCAGAATCTTAAAAGAGAAATATAAGAAACAAAACTTAAATATTGTACTTAAATCTAGCCTCTATATATATATATATATATATATATAAAGTGGTTTTTAAGCATTAGAATTGTGTAGTTAAATGATTAAATTTACGGCCAAAATGGCCCAATATCATTTTTTTTTTGAAACTTTTTCCAAAAAATAACTGTTTCGGAAATAAATAGGGAAGTATCACTTTTTCTGGAAATCGAGTTTCAGAAACTCGAGTTCCTCTCAATTCTGCCACCGTGGCATTGCTGACATGGAATTTCTGTGATTAAAAAAAATTATGTGGTACTCGAGCTTGAGAAACTCGAGTACTGTGTAAATTTTTTTTTTTTTTTTTTTTTGTTTTTGTTTTTGTTTTTGTTTTTGTTTGGGGATAATGAACAAATAAACATAAATGTAAAAATAAGTGACTTTTTTTATGTTTTTATTTGTTTAAACAGAAGCATTGTAAAATATAGAGATTTTAATTTCAAAATATGAATTTAATTTTTACATTAATTAAAATTGTTCATTGTTTTCTCATAAAAATTGTTCACTGTTTTCTGTATAAACTATTTCTACAATTTTGCATAAAATTATTTTCTGTTCAGCATTATTTAAGAAATTGTTCACTCTCTTTTCTGCATAAATTATTTTCTGTTTACTGTTTAAAAAATTGTTCATTGTTTTCTCATAAAACACCTAGTGAAATCGTGTTTTCTAAATTTAAACGCCAAATCTAAATGCTTTTTCATGTTTGAATTTCACAATAATCGAATATATTTTTTTGCATTGATAAAATCTGTTTCTACATTAATAAAATTTGCTCTTTGCACATCATATTTGCTGTATATTCAAATCTACTTACTGCATTCATTAATTTTTTTTTTTTTTTGCATTAATTAAAACTATTCACTGTTTTCTCATAAAAATTGTTCACTGTTTTCTACATAAACTATTTGTAGCATTCTGCATAAAATTATTTTCTGTTCAACATTATTTAAAAAATTGTTCACTCTCTTTTTTGCGTATATTATTTTCTATTCACTATTTAAAAAATTGTTCACTGTTTTCTCATGTAACACCTAGTGAAATCATGTTTTCTAAATTTAAAAGCCAAATCTGGATGCTTTTCATATTTAAATTTCATAATAATCGAATTTGTTTTTCTGCATTGATAAAATCTGTTTCTACGTTAATAAAATTTGTTCTCTACACATCATGTTTACTATATATTTGAAGCTACTTACCGCATTCATAAAATTTGCTTTTTGCATTAATTAAAACTGTTCACTATTTTGTCATAAAAATTATTCATTATTTTCTGCATAAACTGTTTTTAGCATTGGCGCAGTTATTGCATTTAAATGGTTTTTGTGTTTTTTTAAATATGTAACCATCTGAATAATGGACAAACTCCATGAAAGAAAAATGAATGATTCGCATAGATCACCTAACGGTAAATGCCTCGAAAAATTTGAATTTGTAAAAAAGTTCGAATTAGTTGAATGTAGAACTGTTCATTAAGTAAAACTGTTTTCTGTATTAAGTAAAACTGTTCACTGTTTTCTCATGAAAATTGTTCATTATTTTATGTATAAACTATTTATAGTATTTTGCATAAAATTATTTTCTGTTCAGCATTATTGAAAAAAAAATTTCACTCTCTTTTTTGTGCAAATTATTCTCTGTTCACTATTTAAAAAATTGTTTACTGTTTTAAAAAACACGATATCACTAGGTGTTTTATGAGAAAACAATGAACAATTTTTTCAACAGTAAACAGAAAATAATTTATGCAGAAAAGAGAGTGAACAATTTCTTAAATAATGCTGAACAGAAAATAATTTTATGCAAAATCGTAGAAATAGTTTATATAGAAAACAGTGAACAATTATTATAAGAAAACAATGAACAATTTTAATTAATGTAGAAATTAAATTCATATTTTGAAATTAAAATCTCTATATTTTACAATGCTTCTGTTTAAATAAATAAAAAGGTTAAAAAGTCACTTATTTTACCTTTATGTTTATTTGTTCATTATCCCCAAACAAAAAAAAAAAAAAATTTACACAGTACTCGAGTTTCCCAAACTCGAGTACTGTGTAATTTTTTTTTTCCTGCATTTTATTTTTAAAATGTACCCGAGTCTGGTATACTCGAGTACTGTGTTGCATGGAACTCAAGTTTCTCAAGCTCGAGTACCACATAATTTTTTTTTAATCACAGAAATTCCATGTCAGCAATGCCACGGTGGCAGAATTGAGGGGAACTCGAGTTTCTGAAACTCGATTTTCAGAAAAAATGGTACTTTGCTATTTATTTCCGAAACAGTGATTTTTTGCAAAAAATTTCAAAAAAAAGTGGTATTGGGCCATTTTGGCCTAAATTTACCATATCCCAATATATTAAACTTTTGGGACAATCAGTAATTTAATATGATATCAGAGTAAGAAATCACAAGTTCCTTTTCTGTCTCCTCCACTCTATCTCTCATTTAAATTCCACGTATTGAGCCTCATCTATTAAAAGGTAGTTTCAACCCACACGTGAGAAATAGTATTAGAATTGTGTAGTTAAATGATTAAATTTATCAGATCCCGATAGTTTAAACTTTTGAAACAATTAGTAATTTAACACTTCGTTTTTGATGAAATTATTCCATTTTTTAACTAAGTAGTAATGAAACATCCCGAAAATCCTATGAACCACTAATGTGTTGTGAATGGAATTTGGAATCTTTAGGCATGCATTACATTTGTTAAGTACATTAAACCTATCACACTCGAGTGTCTCTAAACAGATGTATCCCATTTTTGTTGATATTATAAAAATATAATATATTTATTTTGATTTATCTTTGGAATATTTTTTAATGATTTTTTAGGTTAGTTATAATAGGATTTTCCTAAAAAACAAAAGGTTAGTTTTAATAGGAGGTGGAATTAAACTTTGAATGCCTTAGAAATGCTAGAAGATGTCAATCAATTATGCTACAAAGCTCTTGGCAAAAAAAAAAAAAAAAAGAATAATGATATTGTTGCATACTTAATATAATCCCTAAAATATGCTCCATGTTTATTTTGAATAGGTTTAAATTTTAGCTTATTTAATTTCTAGGGCAAGATAAATACATACTTACCATTTATATGAGAGAGGAGAGTACACATTTATCATACTCCGGAAATATTTAATAATTTTCCCTCAAACACACCATGATATCCTTTTATTTAAAATAAAATACAAGGCATGTTATATTGTCTCTTTATATTTCAAAGATAGTGATTTCATATAAATATACACCTTTTCTATTTGGGGGAAGGGTGGGGGCCATGGTACCTGGTCTTTTAAAATCTCCCGAACCTAATATATTTTGTATAAAAATAAGCACTTGTATATAAAATTTTACTAATTCACTCTAGAATTTAAAAGAATTATATTCTATTTAGGTAAATGACTAATGAAATTTTTTTCTTCGTATTATTTTTATACCATAAAGGAAATTTTTTTATATACAATCTGGGCTGTATGAATTTTTATGTATTTAAGCTATATTTTTCCAAAAAAAAAATTATATAAATGATTAATAAGTCAGTTTCCTTCTTCTTATTACCCTTTATGCCATATATACCTTCTTAAACAAAAGCATATTCAAAATATATATTCTTAAAAGTAGATAAGTAAATATCTTAATATAAATCCTCTTTATTTTTTAAAATCAATAATTTTTTTTTCTAATTTTTTTTTGGCTTTGGAGAATTGAGGATATGGATGCTATTTCATTTTAAAACTTTTAGAAGAAATGACAATTAAACATATTTTAATTAGGAGTTAAAGATGCATATTGCATTTTTCACATGAAAAATATATATATATATATATATATATATTTTTTTTTTATAGTCGAATTTTTTTTTATATTGATTTGCATATATTTAGGAATGTAAAGTGATGTTTATTATTTAATTTTTAATGTTTCATAATTTTTTAAATTACTAATATGCTCTAGTTATATAATATCTAAATTTTTTAATAAAAAATATTAATCTAAAATGTTTAAAGAATATTAATAGTGATAAATATTGTTTAAAAGATAGTCTATATTTACACCTAAAAAAAAAAAAAAAGGACAAGGATTTCCTGCACACAAGACTGCAGTAGTTGCTACATACAAGGACAGATGTCAAACCAAAAGAAAGACACTTGTGCAAGGTCATGTGCAACGCACATGAGAAAACTTCTGTCAACTCTCAACGTTAATGATCTCTCTCAAGTACACAGTAACAAATCTCTCTCTCTCTCTCTCTCTCATCAAAACCCCTTCCATGCCTCTCTCTCTCTCATCCTCAACCTTCATTCTTATCAAAAACTCTAGCCAAAAAATCACTGCCACATGCTTAGGTGGCCGATCCCACTGACCATGTCTCCATTGTTCCCTCCTCTCAGCCAAAATGAAGACCTTCTCTAGATAAAATTCTCAGCTTCAATCTCCAAAAAAAAAAAAAAAAAACCATAGTAAAGCAAATGAAGTGTACCTTTCCCATAAAATGAAAAATTGTCCCAAAACTTAAATATGAGAGTATTGATTATTTCAACAAGAAGCAAAAGCATTGAAATAGTGTTCTCTACTTTCCCCCTTTCTTCTTAACAATATTGCTCCAATCCGATCCAATCAATGTGTGGGATATAGTTTTAGTTTTGTTAATATATATCTCTAACAAGTTTTAAAGAAGGATTGATAAGTTCATATAGTCTAGAATCTAGAAAAGGGGAAAATGAAATTGAAATATTGAGGCGGCGGAACTAGAGCACCAATATTACGAATCTGGGTTGCATTGTGTGAGAGGAGCTGAGCTTGGATGGGCTGGTAAGGAAGGTTGGCTCGCGGCCCTCATCCTCGCCCACAAGTTTGTCATACTCATACTCGAATTTGGCTCTTCTTCGCCTAATTATCGTGTCAAAATCTAACCCAAAGGAGGAGGATGAGAAAGAGAGAGGAAAGAAGCGTTGATGATTTTTAAGATAGAGGTGTTGAAGGGGTTTTGAAGAGAGAGTGATTCAATTGTTGCTGTGTACTTGAGGGAGAGACTAGAGAGAGAGAGAACCTATTAACATTAGAGTTGACAGAAGTTTTCTCTTAGAATTGGTCATGTGCATTGCACATGACCTTGCTTATGTGTCTCTCTTTTAGTTTGACATATGTCTCTGTATGCAGCAACTGCTGTGGCCCTGGAAATCTTTGTCCTAAAAAAAAAGGTTCTTAGGTTATGAGTAAATGACATAGATTAAATCATATTACAAACATACCATATGGTTAATGTAACCATATCAATATTTAATTAAAGGATTTAAATTATTGCTACTAAAGATCTATACCTAAGTTTTTTTCCTTTCCTACAACAGCATAAGCTCACCTATCTTAATTGTTATTTTTTTTTTAAATTATTGTAGGGACAAAAAAAAAAAAAAAAAAAAAAAAAAAAAAAAAAAAAAAAGCCCAGGCCCACTTAGAATAGTGGTTCCCAGTTCTTCAAGCCCAATACAATAAATTTGTAAGAGGGTGGGCTTTCCGAGTCAATTGCAAGGCTAAGTAAATTACAAGCTTGAGGACAGTAGGACTAAAGCAATTAACATGAACGAAAAAAGTACAAATTCAGTGTAAATTCTTCCTTGGGTAGGTTCGAGGATGGATTGCTCATTAACAGTCAAAGCTGATATTTTTATAGCCAGATCTTTAGTTCTCTCTCTCTTTTTGTTTGTATAATGTCCATTCCTTTTTCTAGAGGGGTTTCTTTCCTTAGTCATTTCCATTATATCTCAGCCCTACATCTATACGTTTTAGGGGAATAATTTGGATGCTTGTCCTATCAGGACCATTCTAGAGGTGGTAGAGAGAGTTGTGAGCTGTGGAGTCATTGTTTAGGTGTTTTTTCCTCATAAATGCGGCAAACTCAGTTGGTGCAGAGCATTGAATATAGAGATGATGGCTAGCTACCTTCCTAGATATTTCCCCTTTCCACTACTTGCATGACTCTAGTGTCTTCCATAGTGCTTTACTTTCTGGTGTAGAGAGTTAAATAAGGTACTCCCGAGGCGCATTTGTTCCTCGGGCCCCTCGGACAACAGGCCTACTAACCTCCTTTCCTCGAACCTCTTATACTAAGTTTTAGTCTAATTCTAAGTAATCCTGACGTCTTCCCTCCTCGGTCTTAGCCCATATGTCAAACTTGGGTTGACACATGTATGGGCCTTTGATCATCCTCGAGCAAGGCCCATGAGCCTTAGAATGTCCTTGGATCACTTGCTCCCATAATTATTATTATTATGATTATTATTATTATTATTATTTTAACTGGTGTTTTAAGCAAGCTACATGCCTACATCTACATTAGGGTATTGACTCCTAAAGTTTGACTTGTGTTCCTCTTAAAAAGAAAAGTAAATTAATTAAATAGAAAGCCTTGGACTTGTGTAAACGCATTTACTTCTCCCTTTTAGTATTTCATTTGTCTTAAAACATGCAGCTCTTTTATATGTTAAGGTCATTTTTTTTATTAACTTGTTTATTTGAATTAGAAAGGAAAGTTAATACATTAAAACCAAAAAGACAAGTCACTAAATGATGTCTTTGTAATTTTGATAAGGAGAGTAATTCTGAAAATATAGTATGTTTAGTTTTTGTTTAGAAGACAAAACAATAAATGATGTAAATAAAAAAAAAAAATGTATGGTACATAAAAATGTAAAAATGTGTAGAGTATAAGTCTCTCAAATTCTAATAAAGGAGTAAGTTTCAATTAGCTCAATTAGTAAAGTCTCTAATAGTTAAATAAGAAATCTGAGGTTTAATTTTCGCCTATCTCAAAAGCCAATCGGTGTCTTGGTCTAATGATAAAGATCTATCATTAGGAACGAATGTCATAGGTTGAAACTTATTCTCAAAACAATTTATAAGTTGTTGAGGAGCTTTTTTCTATTTAGTTACATTGCAATACATTATTGGTTCCTTCATGTCTAAAAGCTACAACTAAACATCGTTAAAATTAGGATTTGGTCTTAATTTCAAATTAATTAGAACAGGAAGGAAGTAAAATACACCCCTTAGCAAAATCCTTATATAATTAGGAAAACATGTTTCAGATCCAAGCTAAAAAGCCCAATGAATTCCTACACAGGTTATGGTTATGCCCATTTCTTCGTCCTCCAATTTAGGCCACATTTGAATGCTTATTTACGAAGAAAACTCAAGCCCATGCATTTTTTAAAGCAAGGTAAAAGGGAAAAAGAAATACAAATCATCTATACTATTTTTGTGTTCTATTGTATATTTCATCAATCATGGTGTGACATTTAATCTTTTTCTATTTTAAACTTTAATTATTTTATAAGAAAAGTAATTAAATGAATACAAGATATACTATGATTAGCAGAACATAAAGTGGAACACAAAAAATAATACAAAATTTTTGTATTTGAGAAAGAGGATGGTAATTTGATAGGTTGGGGAATCATATTTTGGATAAGGTGATGCGGTATTCATATGGCTTGATGCATATAGAATTTGATGCATGTTTTCAAGAAAGTAGATTGAGGTGATTATTAATGTGGTTACAATATTTGTTAAGTTGTTAAGCATAATCCAAATTAATTCATTAATTAGAATGTTGGAGTCAATTTAGATTTTTTGGTATAAATTTGTGAAAGGGTAAAAGGTTTTAGCTATGTTGTCTTCTAAGTAAGAGGAAAGAATAAGTTAATCAACTAACTCGTAACCAAACTCAAGTTCATTCAACAAGAGAATAAACAAATTTGAATATATAATCTAGCTTAATGATGAACTCAAGCTCAGATCATTTACAAAATGAAATTAAGTGAACCAATCTTACATTTTTAATTCCCTATTTAACTCAGTTTGTTATCGGCCCTAGCAAAATCAATCTCTCACGCCATTTGATATGTTTGTTTCATTTTGCTCAAAGTGGCTCATTGTACTTCTTCCAACTCTTGACAAGTTTCAAATGTAATGGTAATAAAAGTAGCAATGCTGAACAGCTCTTTGCATTTTTGTTGAATACCTTCAAAAATTGTTGAACATCTCAAACTCACCGAAAATTACATGACAAACTCTAGTGATGCTGAAGAACCTCACAGTTAATATTATTACCATTGACGTTAAGTACTCTATAGTCTGTGGTCTATAGCCAAATTGGCCTATCGCTGAATGACATGGAGTTAGATATCTTATCATTGATTCCTTTATTCGTTATTCCACGCCTAACCTGCGTCGTTAATATTAGGGCTGTCCACGGGTCGGGCTAGGTCGGGTTTGTGCCCAACCCGGATTCGACCCGACTGCATCGGGTGGACAAAATTTTGACCCGTAATTGACTTGGCCAGAGTTTCGGGTCTTTCAGTTCAGGTCGTATCGGTTTCGGGTCCATTTCGGTCGGTTTTCGGTTTGCCGGAGAGGAGAGAAATTTGGCCGAATTTTGGCCGAAATATTGCCGGATCTCATCGGATCTAACAAGATCAAGCCGATATTTCCTATATCTATAAAGATCGGGCCGAGATCTTGATGGATCTGGCCGAATATACTTAAATCGTCGGACGAAGAGTTTGAACTTACCGGTTTTGGGCTAAAACTCTTGATTTTCGACGAGGAAGAAGAACTCATCGGGCGGGTCGGGTTCGTCGGTTTCTCAGACAGCTAACCTACAACTCGAACCGATGGGCTCGGGTCCTTGCGCTGGCGACCCGCATCCGACCGAAACCCAGCTTTGATCGAGTGGTTTCGGGTGAAGGTGGTCGAGTTTTGGGCGGTTTGTCGGGTCTGGGCGAGTCGTGGACAGCCCTAGTTAATATTAATACAAAAGTAATCGATATAAAAGATTAGTGTTGAACATTATCATTTCAACTTTCTTTCATATCATGAACATTACCCCTTTGTTCTATTCATTTATACAAATTTCCACACAAACTCTTCCATCCTACATCACTCTTACATAATTTACTATCCTATTTCACGTAATCACTATGCTATTTCATTATTTAACTAGAAATACAACAGTGTTAGTCAACAAATGAATGATTGCCATGAATTATGGACTTAACTATCCTTAACTTATCATTATAACATTATTCCAGCAACCAATACACTCAGTGGAACATCATTTTTGCTTATGGGATTTGGCAACTTTGGCTAGCTAGAAATGACCGAATTTTCACCCCCATCAGGAACTTTAAATCAATGTCTGCACAAAACACTTCAGCTTGCCTTTGAATATTACTGCTTGGCTCATACTAGGAGGGATTGATCATTAAAAATAACTTGACTTATAAACTGGCAGCCACCGTTTGTCATAGTCAACACAGATTAAAGTGTACAAGCTAGCCATGCCCAACTCTGAGGACTACCACCAGATCAGAAACAGAGAACATAATCCCACCAACGGAATGATGCCATCGCACAACCCGTCGTCGCCACCGCCATGCCACTTCATAAAACACTAAGATCTGACTCACCAGCTTCGATCTCTACCTTCGAGTGCCGCTGACAGCCATCATCGACGAGCCCATGCTGCCTCTTCGTCGTCAACCCCAGCGAAGCCATCATGACTGCTCCCTGAAGTTCCTTTTCTTTTGTTTACTCTATACTTCTTTTTTTCGCTTTGGTGTTTTAGACTTTTAGAGCATCCGCATTTGGATGGCTATATGCCAAATGCAAAGTACATTTGGCATACAAGCCCAAAAAAAGGCCAACAACTGAAAGGCCATATGCTAAAATGCTAAAGAAATTTGAGATATTGCTACAGTACCATCTCAAATGTAAGATGGTACTGTAGCTGAATTACAAAAAAAAAAAAAAAAAAAAAATTTAATACTCTCATCTCTCCTTTTAACTCGGCCATTTCTCTCTCCTCCCTCATTTTTTCTCTTTCTTTTCTCTCTCTTCCTACTTTCTTTCTCATCTACTCTCTTCAAACCCAACACCCTCTGGTGGAGATTGGTGGGGTGGAGATCAGTGGGTGGCGAGATTGGCACGATGGAGATTGGTGGGTAGCAAGGGTGTTGTGATTCGGTGTAGGTGTTAATGGTTTTTTTTTTTTTTTTTTTTTTTTTTTTTGGGTTTGCTGGTATATGTGATCAGCGTTGTGGTAGCTGTGGCATGGTGGAGATCGATGGGTGGCGAGATCGGTGGAGCTGTGGTGGCTGTGGCATTGTGATCTGGTGTGGGTTTGCTGGTATTTTTTTTTTTTTTTCTGGGTTTGCTGGTATTGGCGTTGTGGTGGCTGTGGCGTGGCGGAGATCAGTGGGTGGCGAGATCGATGAAGCTGTGGTGGCTGTGGCATTGTGATCCAGTGTGGGTTTGCTGGTATATATATATATATATATATATATTTTTTTTTTTTGGGTTTGCTGGTATCGGCGTTGTGGTGGCTGTGGCATGGTGGAGAACGGTGGATGGTTTTTTTGGGTTTCTGGTATCGACGTGGCGTGGCGGAGATCGGTGGATGGCGTTGCTGGTATCGGCATTTTTTTTTTCTTTTCTTTTCTGTTTCGCCGATCTAGGTTGTTGATATGGATGATGGAGGAGTTGTGTGGAGGAGTTGGGTTGATATGGATGATGGATTTGGAGAAGGAATGGAGGATGATGCTCGTGGAGGAGAAAATTGAGAAAAAACAAAAAAAAAAACAAAAAATATATTTTATTACATAAATATATTATTTTAATGAGTAGAATAGGAAAATAGAATTTCGGGATGTTGAGTATATTGTAAATGGTATGGTATAATTGATAAAGTTGATTTTTAAGATGGTAAAATAAGATAGGATATAGAATCCGGATGCGGATGCTCTTAGTGTTTGACGTAATAGGCTTTAGATTTATAATCCAGTTCTTTTGTTATTGTATTTCACACCAAAAAAAAAAAAAAAAAAAAAGTTAGGTCAAAGCAGAAGTTTCAAGAAGGTCCTCATGCCACGTGAGGAACCACAAGCCCAACTTCCCAATGTTAGTAACTGGCCCACTGTCCAGTGAGGCCCAGGTTGTTAAGTCAGCCCAACCAAGGTATGGAATTTCCTATCTTAATGAATTGAAATGCACTTTCAAATTTAATATCAATATGTTTACTATGTGCCTCAACTTTAACTTTAGTAACATGCTACTGCATTTATCCTTTATTCTACTTAAACTTGCACATGACTTTGTTTTCTTAGTTGCTAGTTTATTTTCTTTCAACATTTTATTTTAGCCAAAAAAAAAAAAAAAAACAAAAAAAAACAAAACAAAAAACAAAAAGAAAAAAAAAATCCTTTAAAGCAATTAATTCTCAATATTAGTAGTTGAACTAGCCTAATCACATTGCAACAATTAAGTCCTTTTAATTTAATTCTCGTTAAAGCTAGTACTGCTTGAATGCAACAACCTGTGGAATTCATGACTTCTCTTCATATATAATTTAACTAGAGTATTATCCTTACTATTCACTTGCTAGAATTAGTTTGTTGATCTCTTTGCATGCATTTGCGTAGTGGTCGTCTAGTAACTAGTTCTAAAGAACAGTCTAATTCCAAATCAGAGTCTAGTTCTGACTCCCACTTTAGTCCCCAATCCCGCCTGAACATGGATCCTCCTCCCCAAGATGAATTAAGTCAAGCCATTGCAAAGCTTACTTCCTGTCTAGGCCACTTAGAGGCTAGGTATGATGAGGATAATGCACATAATAGAAGAAAATAATAATAGACATAGCCTTCATCCTAGGCAAGACCATCGAGACAATGAAGACAACTAAGCAAAGCATTTCAAAGTAGAGGTCCTTACCTTCGATGGTGTTAGGAACCCCTAGGTCTACAATGATTGGGTGTAAGAGATGGAGCATTTCTTTGAGTGGTATGACCTATCTGAGGATAGAAAGGTTAGGTTTGCCAAAATGAAACTTGTAGGAAGAGCAAAACTCTATTGAGATAGTGTTGTCAACCACCTCCGTAAGATCTGCCAACCACCCATAACTCTTTGGGAAGAAATGAAGGCAAAGCTCAATGAAAAGTACTTACCAGTTTCTCATTAAGGTAACTTGTTGGATCAATGGCATGATTTGAGACAAGCCAATAGGTTTGCTATTGAGTACATAGAACAATTTGAAGAGAATAGGATACGTAGCAATGCAACTGAAGATGAGCCAATTTCCTTGAGTAGATTTAGGAAAGGTCTCAATTATGATCTTCAAAGAGAATTGGTGGCCTAACAGATCTCAACTCTTGATGATGATTATACCTTAATACAAGATTTATAGCTGATCCCTAGGCCCCAAGGTGGAAGGAGATTTGACAATTGTATGTTGCCACACAACAATTTTGATGGTCCTTAAGGTAGATACCTCCAAGGTACCCAAAATAGGCCTTATCCCAACAATAGACCCTTACACATAGAAGAGAATCCTCAGGGTAGATACCAACAAGGTCCTCAAACTAGACCTAATCCCAACAATAGGCCTTTGCACCTAGAAGACAAAGGGAAGAGTGTGGTTAGAGAGACATTTAGGCCTAATTCTAGAATCCAGTGCTTTAAATGTCAAGGCTTTGGTCATATGGCTGCCCAATATCCTAATAAGACTTTGTTGATTGAAGAATTGGATAGAGAGGAAGAAGTAGAAGAAGTAGTCTATGAGCCTAACATTGAAGACATTGTAGAAATAGGGGAGGATGATTTCACCCAATTAGCTTGCATTAGAGCCCTACCATCTTTTGATAATCTTAGTGAGGGTAGTCTTGATACTCCTGTAATGAGTGTTGTTAGGTGTACTTTAGCACAGTCCAAAGAAAGTGATGATTGGAAAAGAAATACTATCTTCCAAACCTTTGTCAAGTGTGGAACCACAAATTGTGAGGTTATCATTGATAGTGGAAGTTGCATTAATTCAGTTTCTTTTAAACTTGTCTCCCTTTTAGGTTTGAAGTTAATTGCCCATCCTAAACCCTATAAGGTTTCTTGGGTAGATGATTCATCTATCACCATCAAGGATAGGTGTCTTGTTCCTATTCATATTCTCTCATACAAGGCTCAAATTTCATGTGATGTGATTCCAATGGATGTAGGACACATAATTTTGGGATGATCATGGCTCTATGATTTAGATGTCACTCTTTATGGTTGCTCGAACTCTTATTCCTTCATGCACAATGGACAAAGGATTAAGTTTAACCAAGTCAAAACTAAGTTTGTTAGTGCAAGTAAGGCTAGAGAAGAGCCCAAAAAGCAAAGTATGAACCTCATCAGTCCAAAGGAACTTGAAAGAGCTGTCAATCAAGACTCCATCATCTTTGCTTTGATTGTTAAGGAAGCTGCAGTAGATGGCTTCGAAGAACCAAGAAAAGAAGTATGGTTAGTGCTTCAAGAGTTCCAAGATGTTTTCACTAAGGAGCTCCCAAATCAGTTGCCTCCTATGCATGATATACAACACGCCATCGATCTTGTCTTAGGAGCAGCACTTCCAAACAAGGAAGTCAATTCCGTACTATACCGGCCAGTATGGCCGGAATTTATCGTACCGGTGTCTCTGTCGGTATAGAAATAAGGTTGTTTCGTTTTGGAAAATATACCGGCCTTACTGGGTCATTTCGGCTGTACCGGAGACTTATATCATATTTCGGCCTGTAAATTCATACTGGACCGGAAAAAGAAAAATGTTTCTTTCTCACTCTCACCTTCCACCGGCGACGATCTCTACATTCTCGACCTCAAGTTAGGGCCGTGGACTGATTTTGGCGGCTGCTACTTCATCTTCATCTTCTTCTCCCCTCTCTCTCTCTCTCTCTGTGTCCATCTAACTTTCTCTTTCTCTCTCTCTCTTTCTCGGTTTTTCAAACCTCTCAAATGATATTTAGCACGCCCAAGAAATGGACTTAACAGCTAGCATGTTTTAAAAACCCTTCAAATTGATATTTACTGATAGTTATTACTTTACAGCTAGCATGATTTGACTTTTCTTACCAAATGAATTGAAATTTTAAAAGCCCCACATGATAGCAGATTGGTTCTTATTTTTAATAAAATATAATATTAATTTGGGTGTTATTATTTTTTAATAAATGTATCTATTACTTTTTATTGGGCTTGGATTAGATTTTTTTTTTTTTTTTTTTTTTTTTTTTGAGAAGGGGCTTGGGTTAGAATTACAGGTTAAGAATTGAGTCATTGAAAATATGGTTATATAACTTATATTTATGAGATTTAATCAATAAAACTTAAATTAATGAATATATATTTATTTATAGCGGTAAACCTGAAATGGTACACCAGTATTGACCGATACCCAAAATATATCGTACCGCTAGCCAAACCGGTACAGTATTGACTCCCTTGCTTCCAAATTTACCCCACTATAGAATGAGCCCTCCTTAATATGATGAAATGGCTAGACAAGTGGATGAGCTCATGCACAAAGGATTTGTGCGTGAAAGCTTAAGCCCATGTGCAGTCCCTGCACTCTTGACCCCAAAGAAAGATGGATCTTGGAGAATGTGTATGGATAGTCACGCAATTAATAAAATTACTGTGAAGTATCGTTTTCCTATCCCTAGGTTAGATGATATGTTTGATATGATGTTAGAAGCCACAATCTTTTTGAGGATTGATTTGAAAAGTAGATAGCATTAGATTAGGATCTGCCCAAGTGATGAATGGAAGACTGCTTTTAAGACAAAGGATGGTCTATATGAGTGGCTTGTGATGCCTTTTGGTTTATCAAATGCTCCTAGTACTTTTATGAGAATGATGACACAAGTACTAAGGCCTTTCATGGGCAAATTTGTGGTAGTTTACTTTGATGACATCCTCATTTATAGTAAATCAAAGAAGCAACATTTGGACCATCTCAAACAAGTTTGTTCCACTTTGAGGAGAGAAAACTTGTATGCCAACCTAAAGAAATGCTCTTTCTTCACTAATAGTGTCATTTTCTTAGGTTTTGTGGTCTTATCCAAAGCAGTCTTTGCTGACTCACAAAAGGTCAAGGCCATAGTGGTTTGGCCCGAACCCAAGAGTTCCAAGATGTTTTCCCTAAAGAGCTCCCAAATCAATTGCCTCCCATGCATGATATTCAACACACCATCAATCTTGTCCCAGGTGCAGCACTTCCATATTTACCCCACTATAGAATGAGCCCTCCTTAATATGATGAAATGGCTAGACAAGTGGATGAGCTCCTGCATAAAGGATTTGTGCATGAAAGCTTAAGCCCATGTGCAGTCCCTGCACTCTTGACCCTAAAGAAAGATGGATCCTGGAGAATGTGTATGGATAGTCGCGCAATCAATAAAATTACTGTGAAGTATCATTTTCTTATCCCTAGGTTTGATGATATGTTTGATATGATGTTAGGAGCCACAATCTTTTTGAGGATTGATTTGAAAAGTAGATACCATCAGATTAGGATCTGCCTAAGTGATGAATGGAAGATTGCTTTTAAGACAAAGGACGGTCTATATAAGTGGCTTGTGATGCCCTTTGGTTTATCAAATGCTCCTAGTACTTTTATGAGAATGATGCTCCTAGTACTTTTATGAGAATGATGACACAAGTACTAAGGCCTTTCATGGGCAAATTTGTGATAGTGTACTTTGATGACATCCTCATTTATAGTAAATCAAAGGAGCAACATTTGGACCATCTTAAACAAGTTTGTTCCACTTTGAGGAGAGAAAACTTGTATGCCAACCTAAAGAAATGCTCTTTCTTCACTGATAGTGTCATTTTCTTATGTTTTGTGGTCTCATCCAAAGGATTTTTTGCTGACTCACAAAAGGTCAAGGCCATAGTCGATTGGCCTGACCCAAGAACATTCATGAGTTTCACAGTTTTTATGGGCTTGCAACTTTCTATCGTCACTTCATATGTGGATTTAGTACAATCATGGCACCAATCACTGATTGTATAAAGCAAGGCAAATTCTAATGGTCAAATGCTGCTAGTAAAGCATTTCAAGAAATCAAGAAGAAAATGATAGAAGCATTGGTGATGCACCTACCAAACTTTGATAAGGTCTTTGAAGTGGAATGTGATGCGTCTGGTGTAGGCATTGGAGGATTTCTTAGCCAAGATGGTCACCCTATAGCTTACTTTAGTGAGAAATTAAATGAGGCTAAGAAGAAGTATTCAACATATGACAAAGAACTCCATGCTGTGGTACAAGCTTTAAGATATTAGAGCCATTATTTGACACCCCATGAGTTTGTCATTTATTCTGATCATGATGCTCTTCGCCACATCAATTCCCAAAAGAAATTAAATGCTCGACATGTCCCTTAGGTTGAGTTTTTGCAAAGATTCTCTTTTGTTTTGAGACATAAATTTGGTGTTGAGAACAAAAGTCATAGGGTTTAAGAAGTTGCAAGAGGAGTATGAATCTTGCCTAGATTTTGGAGAAGTGTACACTACACTTAGGACTGAGCATCTTCAGGTTGTTGATAATGTCCTTTACACTCCTCTACAAGTTCCACACCGTCCTTGGGAGGATATTAGCGTGCACTTTATACTAGGTCTCCCCTGTACCCTTAGAATGTTTGATTCCATCCTTGTAGTAGTAGACCCGTTCTCTAAGATGGCTCACTTTCTTCCATGCTTTAAAACTTCTGATGCATCCAAGGTAGCCAAGATTTTATTTGATGAGATTGTTAAGTTGTATAGGTTACCTAAAACAATTATGTCAAATAGGGATGTTAAATTCATGAGCTATTTTTGGATGACCCTTTGGCACATGATGGGGACAAAGTTGAAATTCTCCACAGCATACCATCCTCAAACTGATGGTCAAACTGAGGTTGTCAATAGGAGTCTAGGAAATCTTTTGAGGTGTCTCATAGGTGAGAATGGTAAGACTTGGGAATCTATACTCCCTGTAGCCCAATTTGCGTACAATAATTTAGTCAATAGGTCCATAAGTATGAGCCCATTTGAAGTTGTTCATAGTTATACACCTAGGAGAGCTTTAGACCTTCTCCTATGTCCTCACATGATAGGGTTTTTGTGTCTGCAGTAGAGTTTGCTAGTCACATGCATAAGCTGCATAAAGTCATCATCAAACGAATTCATGCTAGTAATCTTAAGTATAAGACTCAAGCTGATTTACATCAACGTCATTTAGACTTTGATGTAGGAGATTATGTTATGATTCGTATCAAGCCTGAACGGTATCCTTCTGGAACCGTTAAGAAACTGCAGGCTTGCAATGTTGGCCCATTCAAGGTATTAAAGAAACTTAGGCCTAATGCTTATGTGATTGATATACCTTCAGATTATGGTATTAGTTCTACTTTTAATATTGCTGATTTAATTACTTTTAAAGGTCCAGCAGTTATTCCTTATGGCCCTTTTGATGATCCTCCCTTTTCTTCTTTGGCTAACCCTGTCCCTAGCCCTACACCATCTTGTTTCCAAAAGGCACATAAAGATATTATTGATGTTATTTTGGATGAGCAATCTCTTTTCACTAGGTATGGAGTAGTTCAGCCCTTCTTGGTTCGCTGGCAAGGATGGCTTGATTCTGATTGTACATGGATCACCAGAGAGGAGTTGTAGGAGCTTGATCCCATTCTTTTGGAAGTTTACTTGGATACACTTGCTACCACGTCATCTCTACCTCCTATCACCCGCACATATGAGCGTCAATGGAGGCGCCATGCTGACCTAGTGAGATTGTGGCTTGATGGAGTTTATTTTAATGTCACTTGATCCTTATGAGTTTTACTTGACAAGGTCAAGTTTCTCCCACCCTAGGGGAGTTGGTGCGGATGCCACATGATGGCACAACTGTGAAGATTATCTTTATCATTTATGTTATTTTTATTTGGGTTTATCTTTAGTATTGGATAAGTATTTGAGATTGTTAGGATTATCGTATTAGTATTTGAGATTTTTTAGGATTTGTTTAGGAGAGTTTATCTTTATCATTGTGATTCTTTGAAGTTGAATATAAAGCTCCAGATGGTTCCTTTTGTACTTTATAGACTATTATTATTATTGAGATTATTTGTAGAGATTGCATAGTATTTTGGTGGTGATTCCAAACACCTTAGGTGGGAAGTCTAAGGTTCTTCGATAGGACTAATCTAGGTGGGAAGCCTAGGTTGTCCAACATCAGTGGACCGGCCTTCTACTTCATGTCTTTCGTGAAGCAAATCGTATTGCAGGTGAACTTGCCAAGAGAGGAAAGAAGCGAAGGAGTAGACTTGCATAATGTAACCCCTGCAATCTTTTTGTATTTAGCTCTTAAATATGTGATCTTTTGCAACTAGACACTTGCAAATAGTGCTCGATGCGATCTTTTGTAACTAGACATCCTATACAGATGTCACATGGACAAAGTTGATGTACTTGCTTTATAATAAGTAAACATTTCCTCTCTTTTAACAAAAAATTAAAAATTAAAAATTAAAAAAAAAAAAAAAAAAAACCCTTAAGATGAGTTAACATTAGGTAAATGCCAAAGTTTTTAGTTAGTTAATATATATATATATATATATATATATTTTTTGTGTTTTTTTTTTTTTAATTTTTTTAGAAAGAATGTGAATGTACACTTAATGATATATACCATTATAAGTGGTAAAAAAAAAAATAGTAAATTTTTATGTAATTAATGATTCATTGACCACAATCACATATGTCCCTGAGCACACGTATCACCAAGTTGTAACAAATCATGATGACATATTCAAAGTCATTGGTTGACTCAACTAGTTTGTAGGTACATTATACAAAGAGCCATCACTGAAGACGGTGCAGAGTGCAATGCTGATATTTTTTTATTATAAATTTTTACAATCAGAGAGAGAGAGAGAGAGAGAGAGAGAGAGAGAGAGAGTTTGACGTAAAATGAACTATCCCTTAGCACATATGGATAAAGTGCTTTTCTTAAGTTTCGTATTTTTAAATATATATATATATATATATATTTTTTTTTTTTATTTTAAGAAGGTGTAGTGAACAAGAAGTTCGGCTAAATCAGCCTGAAGTATACTCTCAAGATCTGGTGGGACTTCTTCCTTCCAAACAAGTAAATCATCAGGGAATAGAGCTCACCTAGCAAGGTAATGAACGACTGAGTTTACTTGTCTTTGAAGTTTGAACATATATCCTGGAACTGAAATGCAATGAACAAATTGAATGTTTTTAATTTCCTGTAAAATCATTGAAGAATGTTTTCATTGAGTTCCTGAAAACAAGTTGGTGCTGCTAAATTTTTAGTTCCAGTGATAAATTCACGTGCGTTACCAAAAGTTCCAAAAAGAATCATAATGTCTGATGACTAATGATCAGCAACAATAATTACATTGAACTATCAAGAGCAATTACAACTAATTTAGATTATTATCTTCTTGGTTTTTTTAGCAATCTAGATTTCTATCTGGGAACCCAATCAAATTACATTCACATATAGATGTAAATACTAAATGGGCCATGGATGGAATTGGACCAAAGAGACGGAAAACCAAACATGGGAAATTTATACATGATCAAAATCAAATAAATTATCTGCCCAAAAGAAACGCACAAACATACAAAGTATATAACAGATTGAAATTGAGATGCAGCACAGGAATGAATTTCTTTACCATTATGACATCTAATCTTTTCCTCTTTCAGTAATTTTATTATGTTCTTCTCCTTGACATAGATGTAGGATTCCCATCAAACAATTCTTCAATCAAAGTCTCAATATCTTCTGGCTGGTACTTTATATACTTCTCAGTCTGTCTGCCTGGATCCAAAAATTGCTTGAACCTACCTAAGAATGAACGGTAAGCCGGAATCATCACCGCCGATATTGAGACTCGAAGCTCCGACTGAAGCTGCTCATCGCTCACCACCCAAGTGCTCTGCGTCTTGTATATTTCATCGAAAATGGCATTGAAATTCTTAAACCTCTCCTTCAACACAGGCTTTGAAACCTTGCCGTATGAAGACCCACTTGTGGTTTGAAGTCCCTCATGGCTTAGACATTGCAAAACCTTACTCCATGTTTCTCTCTGATAACTCTTGTGGTAATGCCTCAGCTCCGAAGACCTCCTCCTACGCCACCTATCGCCCATCAATTCATGAATCTCTGCCGACCCTTTGATCTTCTGTAGAATGTATCTCCCATTGTTCATCAAGAAAATGTTTTGCAATGCGGGGTCCCTGTACAGCTTTGATTTCATATCAAGGTTCGCGTCCAAAAGCTCCATAATTGTCATCAATTGTTTAGAAAATGGTGTCGTTTTCGGCGAACCATCATCGGATACGTCTCCATCATGATCATCGACATCAATTTGCTGCTCATTCTCGGGTTTATCGATCATTAGGTGTTGTTGAAACACCTGTTTCAATGTGTCCTTGTATTCACAGGCGTACTTGAGGTAATTCATCACGTAACGCGTCAATGGGTGCACTGCACCACTAGGCACCGGGGTTCTTCCATGGTTGTCACTCTTGATTGAGTTTTCAAGATCACAGAAAATGCTAACCGCAGCTTCGCCAAGCCAGGTCATGGTCTCGGAGGCCTCGGACTTCAATCCCTGCGCGCCATCTCCCTGGCACAATTCATCAATGGCTGGAATTACATCGCGCAGAGTCTCGTACATGTCAAGGATCTTGAACAACTTCTCAGCTGATCTCTTCGTTAACACAACGGCTTCTGCGAAATTAAGAAGCTGTAAAACAACAGTGTGTGCTAGATTGGTGAATTGGCTCTGCGATATTAGGGGATAGTCAGAGAATATAGTGTCACAAAGGTTTTTCTCTTTGGAGAAAAAATTAGTGTAACATTGCTTGACCACGTTGATCCACAAAGCAATTTCCCCTTCCAATGATTCCCATTGCATTCTTTGAATGTCATCGATGCTAATATACTCATATCCTAGCTTGTTCAATGTCCCTTTAAACGCGGTCTGCCTTAAAATGCTATAAACCATGCAACATTCATTTTCGTACCCAGCCAAAACCATTGCCGTGGCAATCTTTTTCATGTGGTAAATGGTTTCCTGGGAAAATCCTGGGAATTCGTCATCCTTGTTTGATTCAAGCTCGGGTGGGTGGATACACCGATCGCTTTCTTGATGCGAATAATTGAACGAGGCCTGCTTCCATGTCTTCTGATGAGATTTTTGTTCCACAACGATGGATTTCGTTTCTTCAAGGAAGTGGCGAAACTCTTCCTCCAAAAACGATATCGCTTGTTGTAACACGATGCTCGTTCGGTTTAGAGAAGACGACATCGCCGACCTCGATGGGAATTCGCCAATCTCAATCGACAGCTTCGAAATCCGATTCAAGGCTTCCATAAACGACGTGTCGTATTCAGGATCTCGACCAAACTTTGCCTCCGAAGCTTTGCTGGCATTAACGTAGTTGTTGATCATGCTTTCCACCATTTCCGACAATAACTCAACGGATTTCGGAACTTCCGAAGGTGGGTTCGATTTGTCTTCGGCATTGATTAAAGCCTCCAAGAACCGATCAACCTCGTCCAGAATCTGTGTAAGGCTCAAATCTGGATCCGAGGTTGTGCCCTCCACAACTTCGTTTTCTTCGCTTCCCGCAGGTTGTTCATCACCCGATTTCGAAGACACATTATCGTTATCCTCACCATTTTCCGGATGTGGATCTTTCTCCATGATTAGCCTTTTTTTTTTTTTTTTTTTTTTTTGGGGTCAAAAGAGAAGATGGATTTTGGGTTTTAGAGAATTGGATAGACTTGAAGAATCATATCGAAAAAGAAGGAGAATTCTTCTTCATAATTCTTTATTTATTTTATTAATTTTATCCCTAAAATTATTGACAAACTCATTGATTTTTTTTTCCCTACAATTTGGCTGGAGAGGAATGAAATGAAAGGGTGTAAGGACGTGGTGGAGTTTTGAGAATTGAGCCGGTTGGTAAATTGGTTAGTTGAATGTTGACCCAGTATGAGAAGGTCACCTCACGTTTGTGCTCCCCACGACGTGCTCTGTCTTAATTTAGGTTATTCTTTTATGCCTGCCTTCGCTGTGAGCCAGTGACGAAGAGTCATTGAGTGCCACTCATGATGTTGAGGTGCTACGAATATGGAAAAAAATCTTATGGTTTGGATCAGAATTGTCACCTTGTTAGAATACAGGATTTGTGATTGATTGCCGCTTAATGTGATCCCACATGTTCTGTTTATTAATTATTATCGATTGTTGTAGATCACTAGAGATCTTATGTACTATGAAATTTCTACAGCCTAAAAATGTATCAAGAAAAAGCAGTATTTTTACTCCAAAGATAACATTTTTTTTATCTTTTATAATGATCTATTTTAATCAACCTTCTTTGCAATTTTTTCTTTTGTTTTTTCGGGAAATAAGCTATTATATTAGTTTCTTTTGTCAGAAAAAGTAAGAAAAAAAATAAAAAAGAAATTAAAAAAAAAAAAAAAAAAAAAGATGAAGAGGAAGGTAAATGGGGCGTTTTTGGTAGTCCGATTTAAAAATAGTTTTGTGAATTAAAAAAAAAAAAAAAGTGGTGTGTCTTATAAAAAAAATGTTTGTTTGGCAACATGTTTTACAAAACATTGTGGTGGGCCTTTTTGCAATTGCGGGCTGAGCTAACTCTTGCCACGCTATGGCCCAAGAGTTCTAGGTAGGAGAGTCAGGACCGGCTTGGCTGCAACACACCCCAAATCGGCTTGTGCACAAGCTAAGGTCCATTTGCTAAAACTTTGGTGACGTGCCCATGACAGAGGAAATTGTTACAAAAGGGTTATGGTAGGTAGGTATAATATAGCAACAATAAAAGGGGGTATGCTTACTATCAGCTGAAAAGCGGAAAATATTGAATGAAATAAAAGGTAAAGCAACGCAGCAGTATAAATGCAATATAAACACACCCTAAACTGTCTTGTGCACAAACTAAAACCTCTTTGCTAAAACTTTGGTGACATGCCCATGGTAGAGAAAACTGTTACAAAAGGGTTATGGCAGACAGATATAATATAGCAACAATAAAAGAGAGTATACTCACTGTAAGTTGAAAAGTGGAAAATATTGAATGAAATAAAAGCTGAAGCAATGCAATAGTATAAATGCAATATAAATAAGATGATAATAATAAGAGGGAGATAACACCAATGCTTAATCAATAAAACGAAAGAAGAAATGGTTAGTCTGCTGTGCTTGGTTGTCTTACGAAGTTAAGTCCAAGAAGGGAACTACTTCTTCAATGTGGGTAATCTCATAGGGAGATCCTACCATGGAAATTACCTATTTTGAGAGAATGGGCATAAATGGTTTATGCTCAAATTCCTTAGTCCTTAATAGAGGGTAGGCTTTTAGAGGGAGAAAAGGAAGTAGCCTATTGGTGCATGCCTGTCGTCTCACTCTTACCTACTCTTTGTTTTTCTTTCTAATTCTCTTTCTCTTCTAAATTTTGCTACTTTGTTTTTCACCCTTTTCTTTTGTAGTGCTATTATGTTATCTCTTTGCTTTCGTGTTCTTGTTCCTTTTTTTTTATATGCACGGCGAAGGACCCCTTTTATACTGCCTGTCGTGATGGGATTATGTTATCTATTTTGTTATCTATTTTGCCCCTTAACTGTTTTTGTCTGGGTGTGAGTGTCCTTCCAAATCACCCACTAGTCTGTCAGCTACCTAACCACCATCACTTACTTGTGTTGGTCGTGCCACTTTCCATTACTAGACAAAAAGTCTTATTTTGTTTGCTTACTCACTATGGCATTCCTATCTGGATAAGGGTAGGCATTCTCTCTCATTATCCCTCATGGCATGCACCTAGTAATTCCAACTCATCTTTCTCTCTTTTAGGTGGTATATCATCCTAACAAGACATTTTTCCTAAAAGAGTTTAAGCGGAAACCCCAGAATAGGCTCTCCCCTTCTCTCCATCGCCAGACTATGCCTTTCTTACCTTTGACCCATGGCCTACCACTTTCTGTATTGGTTGGTGTAGGTTAGTGGTATGTGAGCCTTGTGCATGCTCCACTTCCATGTGTATTCATGGCTTGTCTACTACTCATGCATTTAACATGACTTGAAAGCTTGTCTGTATATTCTGCTACTCGTTCTTGATCTCTTGTGGTGTGAATGGTTTTCTGAGCCTTCGTTCTTTATGTCTTACTTCCTTCCTGTGTTAGGCCTTCCTTGATTGTAGCTTATTCCTTCTCTAATCCATCCTATGCCCCTTTCGCAGGTTTGCTAGCACTTCTGCCATGCCATTTTATCATTCCTGCCGTGCTATTGGATCACCCGTGCTTGTTGGGCTCCTTTTGGCCTACTGTATATTTTTCCTTTGCTTAATTCCCGTGGCCCAGTATTACCATTGGGCTAGTATTCATACTATTTTGGGTTTCCTTGACCCATTCCATTGCTTCTAGGCTTCCTTGGCCCATCTCATCCTTTTGGGTGTCCTCGACCCTTCCATTAATCCTTGGGCATTCTCGGCTCATTTCCTTTTCTTGGGCATCCTCGACCCATTTTACTCCCATGGGCCTTTGCTAAGTCCTTTTGGGCTTCCCCGGCCCAAATTACCATATCCTTTACTTTTGGAGTTTATGGACTTTCCATCAACTCCTTACTCGCTTAATTCATTACTTTGAGTCTCTTTGGCCCATTCTTGCTTGCTTTCTTTTTCATATAATGTCCATTGATTTACTACTTTTCTCTGGACTCCTTTAAGCCCGCTTTCTTTCTTTGAGGTCCATTTATTATTTTTTAGGCCTATGATCCATTATTCTTATCATTCTGGCATAATGGATTTCTTCCCAATTTACTAACTCTTTTCCTCCCATATTATTGGGCTTCTTCCTGCTATTGGGCCTTTCTGCCAAAATGGGCATCAACAAACATAAATTTAAAATATAGTCTCAAAAGATTTTAAATTCAATAAGGAACTAGGGTAAAACCTTTGTTTTCACCCTCCAATACTAGCACACGACATCAATATTTCACAAATTAATGAATTGAACATTCCACACACAGTACATCATCCTCCTTAATGTTAAATTTTGATGATATCGGTAGATATTTGATATGATCATGCATCTAATATGATTAACATGCATACTAGGATTATATTTTCCTCTAATGATTTAAATCTCATAAAGAACAAAATTTTGTCTCCATCATGTATAGCATAATTGGATGTATGATCAATGCATAACATGATATAACTATTAATTTTTTGAAAACTGATATTCAGATCAGATGGAATTGATACTTAACACTTTCTATTTTTATAACCTAGCCTCAAAATTAGATTTTGGGTTTGTTTATTTGATTCTTATCAATGTAATTTGATTTTCTAGATTGTAACTAGTAAACAAAGCAATACATTCTTCTTATTTTAGATTGTAATTACCAAATAAAGCCATGTAATCTTTCTTTTCTAAATTGTATCTAGGACCAAAGCCATAAGCCATGTAATTTCAAAGTTGTTCAATAAAGATATATTTCCTGAGGTTTTCTTAATTTTTTTAATTATTGTTCTTTAATTAAATTAACTAGTGACTCCATTCAAAAACCTTCAATCTAGGAGGTAAAACATTGTTATTTGAGTAACCATTTTGTGGGCTTGACCATCTTCTTTGAAGAAGTAGATCCTCACAGCCAATGGCAAAATCATGTTGGGACTAGGGGAGTTGTAGTCCCCCAAATATTTTGAGAAGAGTCTAGTAGATATACTCATGTATGAGTTATCACAATCATTTTTTTAATTTTTTTAAAGAATACGTATGCTTCTAACTCCCATTCCCATAAATAATTTTTTTTTTCTTTGATGGTAAATTTATATATCACTAACTTAAAATAATTGGACATTCATATGCTTATGATGAACACATGGTTATTATAGCAATTCTCAACAAATAAAAGGGAAAAAAATAGATTTATAATTTTCATCCTTCCTCGTTAAAAAACCTTTTGTGGCTTACTTGAGAGTGTAGGAGGTTGTGATTTGCTGCAACAATGTTCATCTTTTTCTATATCCTCAAAAAATTACACCACCATGCAGTCGCATATTGCTTTTTGCTCAACAAGATTCTAGATGCAAATTTGCATCTGGGTAGGCAAATAAGCCATACGCGATGGCGGCACCGACCACAGTGACTCTTTGACGCTCTCTCTCTCTCTCTCTTCTGATTTGCCTCTTCTCTTCCCTTTTTTTTTTATTTTTTTTTATTTTTTTTTATTTTAAATTTTTTTTTATTATTATTTAACTTCAATCGTTTATGAATCAAACAACTGGCCTGATTTGCTGATTTGCTCTGTTCCTCCAAGATTCGCAAATTAACAGCAGGTCCACCAGTACCGTATAATATTTGAATTCTTCAAAAGGAAAAGTAGAATCCCTAGGTATGACTTTTCTTTTATTCTTTATTTGTTATTAAATTGATAAATATATTCTATAACATTAAAAATATAATAAAATATCATTAAAATTGATAAAAATATACTATAATATATCATATACTAATTTATACATAAACTAGTCGTTATATCATATTTGAACTATTCCCATATTTTTAGTGAGGGAATTGATATTTTGGATGTCATTTTTAATTAAAATGTTCTTCAATTTGTGGACCCTAAAGTGGTTTGAAAAAACAAAGGGGCAAAAAGAAGAAGCATTCCGCTACAAATAAATACATTGTATAGAATGAAATGGAAAAGGAAAAAGAGGTCTAACTAATTTTGCTGTTAAACACTCCATGTCTCCATAGCACATATGAATCCATGTCTAGACATTTTTAATGCAAAATTTCCTTCACTTTTGCTTACCTTGAGGTGGTTAGCGAAAGAATATATTCATGTTAGTCATGAGCAGCACATGAAAACGCCAATATGAGTAGTGCAGTACGTCAATGTGATTCAAAGAAGGAAGATGTTATAAATTAGGAGTTTCTTGCTTTCAATTATTATTTTGTTAACATGAAAGAACATATTTTTTATCGGAGATAGAAATCTCACTCTAATCTAATTTAAGTTTATATATGTGTAAAATTTCTTCTTGGAGACTTAAATCTCATCCTTACCCTCACACTTGTAGAGTGACCATCATGCCAAGAATGCTTGATAGTCAACCTGAAAGAACATACTTTAAGCCTATTTGTCATGTGAATATCTCAAACACAAAGGATCATGAAAGTGATGATCTAAAACGACGCAATTGTGGAAGAGAAAGATGTGCAAGGTTTGCTAGAAGTCAGCTGAACATAACATTTCTATTATAAATCTTCACCACGTCTTGCATGAAATTCAACTTAAATAAAAGTAGCCAAAACACACACACAAAAAAAAAAAAAAAAAAAAAAAAAAAAATAATAAAAAAAAAAAAAAAAAAAAAATTTTACAACCTGCAATGCAAATGCAACCCACAGACACACAATGGCACATTAGAATTATAACCGCAACAAGAATAGGAGTTAATCAGCATTAGCACCCTTCATTCAGACTCTTCTCAACCAAAACCTCAAAATATTGATGACAATTCTTGAATTTAGATTCATAAGTACTTTGTACAAAAGAAAAGGAAGGTGGCTACAGTCATAAAGCATGGATAAAACTTATATTAGAAACATGCTTTACACAGACTTGAATGTGCTGGAAAAAGGGGAAAACATTAAAGGGATCTCAACAAGTTTACAAGTTAATTTAAAAAATTAAAATGATCAAACATAAATTAAGCCAAAAGGCGTAAAACAATGAAAGATTTAAATATTAATATTTCAATTTTCTGTATATTTTTGGTGGCATATCACAATATTCATGTCGCAATCATTGTAGAACAATAAATATCATACTCTTTAATCAAAATGTATAAGCAAATGTTGTAAAGGTTAAAGTGAACAACAATCCTATTAGGACATATGTGAAAATTGTTAGAGACATATGTAATGTAAATTGGCTAATCCTTTAACAAAACACACTTTACTTGTAATTAGGTATATCTAAGATGTGCTTAGTACTTCAAGAAATGAATGTCCAAGTTTAGTATTAAAGTTAAAGTCTGACCAAGAAACAAGTGAAGAAGTGTTATTTATTAAAGCTCGGCAGAATCCTTTCTATCGAGGTTTAATAGGATTCTGTCGAGCTTTAATGTTGAAGCTTGACAGTAACTCAACAAAAACTGAATTTGTTGAGAATTACGAAATTAGAATTTCCAGATCTAATTTCACGTATATCTATGAGTATTTATGTAAGGTTTCTTTTCTCATAACCCTAGACATATATAAATGTTCAAGTTTAGTATTAAAGTTATGCAAATCTGATCAAGAAACAAGTAAAGAAGTGTTGTTTATTAAAGCTCGACAGAATCCTTTCTATCGATGTTTAATGTTGAAGCTTGACAGTAACTCGACAAAAACTAAATTTGTTGAGAATTACGAAATTAAAATTTCTAGATCTAATTTCACGTATATCCATGAGTATTTGTGTAAGGTTTCTTTTCTCATAACCCTAGACATATATAAGAATTATTTTAAGGGCCGTCACGTGTGATGCAAAGTAATGAAAAAAGTTGTTGCAATTGTTGATACACGCATGTTGTGACTAGAGACATTCTTGCCCTAGTTCATCATATTCTTTGTAGAAGCTACTGCATCTTTGTGCCAAAGATTTTGTAACCAAGGAGCTTCCTGAATTTCATTGTTGGATGAATTGAAAAACTTTGTAGCCAACATATTCCTTAAGTTGGTGTGTTAGTCACGTACTGGGATCTGTGTATCATTAGTTAGCCATGTACTACGATTTGTGTATTGAACGGAGAGATTGCAGCTACATTACAAATACAATTAAGTATTGGGGTAAGAGTTTAACAGTAGGTTGGTATTAGGTACTGAGATTTCTTGTACTTGTAACCGCTTATTTTGATAATAGTGAATTATCGAGAGTGGTGACCTTAATTCATCCGGTTGGGTTTTGCGTTGGTGATTTTCCCCATTTGCAAATAAATCACTTGTGTCAAATTTATTTTCCGTTGTATTTATCTTTGTTGGTGATTTATTTGTGCTACCACACTATTGCATGTTAAATTGACTTAATCATGTTACTTGGGTAATTAATTAATTAATTTACCAAAAGGGTCAATAAATTTTTGGCCTATCAAATATGGTTTAATTTGGACCGATATAAACAGTTTACTGGATAAAGAGTATTAAAGAAGAAAAATAATCACATTCTTCAGAGTGATTATAAATGTCAGTCAATTTTAGATATTGCAGAGCGATTATATCCCGACCTTTGTAGTTGAGTCAATTAGGCACCTAAGATCATCTAAATCTCAATATAAAAAATGTCTAAAACCTACGAACAAAACTTCACCTATACATAAATCAACCATAAAAACTCCAAATTTTAATACTTAGCAGGAATCAGTCAAACCCATAAAAGCCAAGCGTTTAAATAAGATTTTTTACATTCAAGAAGAGAATGTGGGAGTAGGATGGGCTTGGCAATAGGGTTTTTCGGATCTGAGTGTGGGAGTAGGATTGGCTTGGCAATAGCATTGAGGCACCGTTCAAGTAGGAATTATCTTCTGCATTGGGGTTTTGAGAGTTTTAGTTTTGTGCTCGTAGGAGTAAAATTTAAGAATCAAAAGAAAGAGTAGAGAATCAAAAAGAAAGGAAGTCGAGATTGAAAGAGGGAGAGTCAGGAGAGATGTTTGGTTTTTCCGTTTTTTCTTTTTTTTTTTTTTTTTTTTTTTTTTGAGATAATATAGATATAGAAAGATGTTTGGTTTTTTGGGAGAGTCAAATTGTTTTTTTTTTTTTTTTAATAATAATAAAACGTTAATAATTTATATATATATATATATATATATTGCTAATGTGGAAATTTGTGAGAGCAACAAAGTTGATGTAGCAAACTCTCATAAAGTCAACAAAAAGTCAAAGACTTCAGTTATATAGTATTTATAGATTAATATAATATGTAATTGCCTTATAGGTTTTTATTACTATTATTATTATTTTTTTGGGTGCATGCAATGAAATTTGAATGATTGGTTGTCTACTTTTTAGCAATAATATATATATATATATATATATATATGGATTTTACTAATGGGTAAGTTCAAAACTACAAATTCAAAACTATAATTAATGGGTAAGTTCAAAACTACTAATTCATTCTTCAAGGAAAGAAAGATGGTATTTCAGAAAATACTACCTTTTGCTTGAGAAATTCTATTCTAATTCAATAATTAATGACTTTAGCTCTCTAAAAGAGTGAAGGTTACAATTTTGAATAAAAATATTTAACTTTTATATTATTGTTTGTTTTTTAGTATAGATACCAAATATTTTGTCAGTCTTGGGTCCGTTTGGATAGCACTTATTGTTGCTGAAAGTTGATAAAAACTGATTGTTGCTGAAAACACTGTAGCAAAATAATTTTTAAATGTGTGAATAGTGTTGTGGGACCCACTTTTAATATTAAATATTGCGTGAACAGTGCACGCACAGTAACTTTTGTCCTCCAAAGTCAACAACTGCGGCAGGAAAAAAAAAAGGAGAAAACGCAAGTGCTGAAACGCACCGTGACTTTCCTCCGTATCCAAACCCACACCTTGTGTCATGATCATTTACATTTCATAAATACACTTTTTGTAATACATATTGAGTTATAAAATACTTAACTTGTATATTTCTTTTGAGAAGAACTTAACTTGTATATTGAATTGTGTTGACTTTACAATACTAATTTAGACTATTGTACATGGCATGGATATAATTAATATAGAGGGAAAAAAAATCAATTATCTCATATTTTTTATTCGCCCTCCCAATAGATAAATTTATGACTCTACCGCTCCTCACACTTGTCAAGTGCATAGGATGTTGATCAAATGTAAACCTATTGCATACTAGCTCATAAGAGGTTCAATGAGGCTGAAGATAACATGCCAAGCCTCTTTCATCAATCTTGAACTGCTAGAGCTTACTAAACAAACTCTTAAACCCTCCAAACCAAGAATTCTTGGGTTTCTTATAAAGATTGATCAGCTTAGCTTACAAATTTGTGTTTTTGTGATGCTTTTTCTTTGGAAAAGTCATGTGTAGATGAGAGACGTAGCAAGTTTTAGGTCCTTTTGGAGTTTCAGCCATAGCTCCTCCAAGCTTTGGTCAAAACTCTAATACAAATAGGGCTGCTTTTTGCTTTCACAATGTGTTGAAAAGTTATAGAAAAAAACAAAATAAAACAAAACAAAACAAAACGAAAGATTGATATTGTCGTTTTCCATGAACTAGCAGCAAGAGACTTGTTAGTGAAAATGGGTTATTTATATCCTTTTTTTTTTTTTTTTTTATCCTTTAGTATAACGGATTTTAATTTTAATCTTTTATTGCTGAATAAAAAAAATGGTCTTCGACGTGGATTCATCAACTCCACGTCATGTGATGGTAAGAATAATAGTAAGTCTATCACCAGAGTTTTGATGAGTTATTGTTTGTTCGGTTAGCTTTTATAGTCTGCTTGGTTGAAATTGTTGGATGAGTGGAAAAATGAAAGAATAGAAAATAGAGAGAGAATAGAAAAGTGCGAGGATAAAAAAGATTTAGTTTTTTCTCATATGTGTTTGGTTGGAAGGGTAAAAAAGTGGAGGGATGAAAAACTATTTTGTTTGGTTGAGGAAAAAAAAAATGTGAGGATAGTAAATAGAGTTTGTAGAAATTAACCATTATAACCAACTTAGGTAATATATATTGTGGGGCCCGAGGGCCCAGAATTCCCGGCCCACCTTTAGGCAGGCCCAGGGCCCGAGCCGAGGAAGGCGACCTCCCCAGATGGACGGCCTAAAGGCTTTAGTCCTTCCAAGTCCCGAGCCGAGGATACACCTATCCTCGGCACACCTAAGCTGATCTAGTTAGGGGGCAGACTTACTGCAGATGGTCACATCCACACTTAACTATTCTGCCAGGCCCTCCAGGTTCCATCAATGCTGACAAGACCCTTCACTGAAAAGCCTTGGGGGCAGCAACCCCCGGCATGGGAAAGAACCTGTCTGATGGGACAAGTCCTGAACCATTAGCCCGGATGGCCAACAGCTGTAAGGCCAGGATCGAGCCAGAGAGGGTATATAAGTTAAAGAACCCCCCTGGTGAAGGGGGGGCCTCCTCGGACCCCAGCCGAGGAGCAACCCCAGACGGAGAGCAAATAGACGAAAAGTTCGAGGAAGACCGGAAAAGAGCCGGCCGGAGCCAAACCCTTTGCTCCACTCTCTACAAATTCATTGTCGGGGGCCCATCTCCGAAAAAGGAGCCCCTACAATTGGCGCCGTCTGTGGGAAGGGTTAGTGTGCCGGCCGGTGCGACCGGCGATCGTTCTAAGGCAATTATTACTCAGAAGTTGGCGGTGCAAAAAAAAGAGAGAAAGCAAAAGTAAAGAAGAAGAGAAGAATGGCAGTGCGAAAAGAAAACTCAACAACAATTGAAAGAAAAAGTCCTTTATTAATTCGCAAGAGATTACAAGAGATTACAAGTACTACAGTTCTCATTATTTCAAAAAAATTTACAAATACAATCAGAGGCTCAGACAAGCATGCTTTACAAGAATTCCTACCAACTAATCCTACAATCGGAAGCTCAGGTGGACCGGTGTTGGAACTGGCCGGGCAAGAGGCTCGCAAAGAATTGATGCCAGGAATGAAGGAAGTGTCAAGCCGTGCTTTTATTGGCGTCAAGAGAATGGGAGAACTTGACGGTAAAAGCACGGGCAGGGGGGCTAGGGGCTGGCTCACCTTCAAACCAAAGCTTGAACAAAGTGAGGAGCCGCTAGACGCCGAGACACCCTCCCTCGTGATGCTTCCTCGACCCCCTCCGAACTACGCGAGCATTGACCGTCGGAGACGGCAATACTCGGGCACCGGCCATGACGAAAGTTCGCGTGCCCCCTTCGTCGGAGGTGCGCTCTGGGGGAAGACGTTAGGTATTTCAACGACGTCCCCCCTGGCCGCCATGAGAGACTCGGCCAGTGTTACGCCTAAACTCTGCCGCGCCGGCAGCCCAGTGGGGACTGCGGCCACGGCGGCACTTGGCTCCAGGTCTCCTAACTGCGGTCACAACCCTGGTGGCGGTATCAAAGGGACTCAAAAGGGCGAAGGTGTATATGTCTGTTTGTGGGGGAGAATTCATTGAATGAGGAGAAACGCCCCCCCAGAACGCCTTTTATGGAGGGCGAAAACCAGCGGGGGCTGAACCGCGCGGAATTCGAAGGGGAATTGTCAAAGGAAATTAATTCCCACCCAGTCCCAAGGGGATTGCCAGCTGCCTACTGCGTGTTAATTCACGAGGGCATTAATGGAGGTGCGTTACGGACACCGAAGCGTCAAACAGGAAGCGCGGAAGGCCAAGCGATGCCTCGTAAACCAGAAAGATGAGGAGCACGAACCAGAGGCAAGATCAGCCCCACGTGCGAAGTCACAAGTCGACCCGAGGAAAAACAGCTAACGGAAAAGACCCGAGGACAACCCCCTACCAAAAACGAAGTCCTCGGATCCGAGGACAAAACCCCATTGGAGGCAACTGTGCAGTCGTGGTACAATAGCTCTTGCTCCGGCACCCTGCAAGGGGCTAGGGGGATGGACCCCTACCCGACGTGAGACTGAGTTGCCCAGAGAGGTGAACACTGTGTCCTCACGCTCGGGGCCCACATGGAAACGATGGCAGCAATTGTACCTAGGTCTTGCATGGTCTACGGACTCAAGCCTATGGGGAGCTAGCTACATGGAAACGATGGCCGCAATTGTACCTAGGTCTTGCATGGTCCTCGGACTCAAGCCTACGGGGAGCTGGCCACTCGTACTTAAAGGCAGCAACTGTACCTAGGTCTTGCATGGTCTACGGACTCAAGCCTATGGGGAGCTAGCCAATGGAAACGATGGCAGCAATTGTACCTAGGTCTTGCATGGTCTTCGGACTCAAGCCTACGGGGAGCTGGCCACTCGTACTTAAAGGCAGCAACTGTACCTAGGTCTTGCATGGTCTACGGACTCAAGCCTATGGGGAGCTAGCCAATGGAAACGATGGCAGCAATTGTACCTAGGTCTTGCATGGTCCTCGGACTCAAGCCTACGGGGAGCTGGCCACTCGTACTTAAAGGCAGCAACTGTACCTAGGTCTTGCATGGTCTACGGACTCAAGCCTATGGGGAGCTAGCCAATGGAAACGATGGCAGCAATTGTACCTAGGTCTTGCATGGTCCTCGGACTCAAGCCTACGGGGAGCTGGCCACTCGTACTTAAGGCAGCAACTGTACCTAGGTCTTGCATGGTCTACGGACTCAAGCCTATGGGGAGCTAGCCAATGGAAACGATGGCAGCAATTGTACCTAGGTCTTGCATGGTCCTCGGACTCAAGCCTACGGGGAGCTGGCCACTCGTACTTAAAGGCAGCAACTGTACCTAGGTCCTGCATGGTCTACGGACTCAAGCCTATGGGGAGCTAGCCAATGGAAACGATGGCAGCAATTGTACCTAGGTCTTGCATGGTCCTCGGACTCAAGCCTACGGGGAGCTGGCCACTTGTACTTAAGGCAGCGACTGTATACAAGGGGCTATCTATTTTACGACAGAGTCAAGGTACTGCTCAGTCCGAGGATCCATTCCCGTGAAGAAATTAACTACCTAAAGAAGGGCCTAATGGTCGATCCGACCACTCAAGAAAAGACTAGCCAAATCGACGGCCTTCCGGACCATAGGGGCCGAGGTTTGCAAAACCCTCCTCCCCGTCCAAGGATACGTGCAGCAGGGTTTTTGAGGGGCTATTGTGGGGCCCGAGGGCCCAGAATCCCCGGCCCACCTTTAGGCAGGCCCAGGGCCCGAGCCGAGGAAGGCGACCTCCCCAGATGGACAGCCTAAAGGCTTTAGTCCTTCCAAGTCCCGAGTCGAGGATACACCTATCCTCGGCACACCTAAGCTGATCTAGTTAGGGGGCAGACTTACTGCAGATGGTCACATCCACACTTAACTATTCTGCCAGGCCCTCTAGGTTCCATCAATGCTGACAAGACCCTTCACTGAAAAGCCTTGGGGGCAGCAACCCCCGGCATGGGAAAGAACCTGTCTGATGGGACAAGTCCTGAACCATTAGCCCGGATGGCCAACAGCTGTAAGGCCAGGATCGAGCCAGAGAGGGTATATAAGTTAAAGAACCCCCCTGGTGAGGGGGGGGCCTCCTCGGACCCCAGCCGAGGAGCAACCCCAGACGGAGAGCAAATAGACGAAAAGTTCGAGGAAGACCGGAAAAGAGCCGGCCGGAGCCAAACCCTTTGCCCCACTCTCTACAAATTCATTGTCGGGGGCCCATCTCCGAAAAAGGAGCCCCTACATATATATATATATATATATTATTAAAAATTGATGTATGAATGATTACTTCATTACAAACAAATAAAAAAAAGGATAAGAAGTTCAAGAACCCAAAACTTAAAAATAAAAAATAAAAAAGGGATAAGGACCAAGTTGACCAGCACACAACTCCACTATTATTATTATTATTATTATTATTATTATTATTTTGAAAACCACATATAAGATGTCAACTTTGAGGGGGTAAATGTGTAGTTCAAGAGGTAATTAAGTCCCTCTTTTCTCTCTTTTCTTCTCAGTTTTTCTCCCAAATCGGGAGGATAAAAATTTGTTTTCTATCATTTAGGTTTTCTCTTCTAAACCAAATAAGGGAAAACATCATTTTCTCCATTGTTTTTCTTTCTCCCATATTTTTGTTTCTCCTTTTTTTTTTTTTTATCTCTTCTATTATCAATCCAACCAAACAAAGCCTTAGTGGGCTCAGACGCTGTTGCTCTTCTTCTCTCTTTTATTTTAATTATCCCATTTTCCTCTTTGTTTTTTACCGAGTGGGATAGGCTTTTCCCTTTTTGTACTTGAAATGGAGTTTGGGCTATGAAACCTTAATGGATTGAATGACCTATTAAATTTTTTGATGGGCCAGTTAATCTTTTGGGTGTCCATTTTTCCTGGGAGAGACTTTTGGGTTTTGACAACGTTTTATAGATTTTTCAGGCCTCCAAGCCTAGTTCCGGTACCAAGGATATTTGGGCTTTTATGCTCATAACTAGATTTTGGGCTTCCAGTCCATCCCATGTAGCGACCAATTTCGGCCAATATTTTAGAAAATTGGTATTCCTTTGGACAAATGGCCTACTAGTGTAGATCGAGGAATGCATTTTGGGCTTTCTGTTTTTTTTTTTGGGGCATATTGTAGACAATTTTTTTGGGTACCGGGCTTTTGTGGACTTGGTCCATGATTCCAAATTGCATTATATTAAGAAATTTTTTCTGGTGTTTTTACTGATGTGGCGCAGACTTTTCAATAAGATAATGTTGCCACATGGTTTATGAAAAAGAAAAAGAAAAAACCTGAACAACACCGTCATGATTTATCACAAAAAAAAAAAAAATAAATAACCTGAACAACAGATCTTATCATGATTTACATGATAAGATGTACATGGCGAAGCAGCAGGCCCTTTTTTTGTTGTAACCTAAGCGTGAAGCATATTCCATCAATTCAATAAATAAATAAATAAAATTGTTGCAATATGTTTGCCAATGGAGATGTTGTAGACATGCATTACAACCAATTAAAATACGTTTCCTCTAGAAAAGGTTTATGTAGTACACCAAGTGAGATCACGATAATAATTGAGGCAATATATAATCCAAATGCTCCTATTGAATCATATCATAGGACATAGATACCTTCTGTGTGATGCCATAGGTGGCATTGTCACATACAATGTCATGAAATGAAGAATTCGGCAGACAAATACTAATTTATATATGATTGTATATGCATGCATGTATATACTAGATACATATCTATTATATCTTGCTTCTAGACCTAGGTACTTAATTTAGTAGTCTTTTTTTTCTTTTTCTTTTTTAATTTAATATCTTGGCCAATGTTTTTTTTTTCTTGCCTAAATAAATAGAATTTAAACGTATGGTGTATGATTGCTCTTAATTATCAGATTAAAACATCAATTGATTTTCAGTAGAGGTATTATTCGAACTAACTCTTTATTCAACAACAAAAAATTTTACAAGTTAAGAGTTAACTAGAATTGAATGTTAGCTAAGTATCTCTAATCTAACATCAATGATTGATTAAGTAAAAAACTTTTTTTTTTTTAATTTTATCAAGCAAAAAAATGGGACACAGTAGTTAACAATACAATACTCACAATGTTGTCTGGGAGTCTTATTAAATAAAATAATAACCCATATCACATTAAAATGCCTTTATTCAATTGCATTGGAGTTTTCACCAGTCACCAAGACTGAGAAACATATTGTGCAAATGACATTGGACCTAAAGTCCACCATCTGTAGTGGACATACATAATACTTTATTTATTTCTTTGGTAGAAGACATACATAATTTTGGTTGATTGGTAAAACTTCTGGCCTACGCATCATAAAAATTGCAAATAGATTGGTACAGCATTTGGTGCGATCGTCTAAGTCAGCAGGGACATTTTATGAGTCATTCACCAATTCTGTAGGCCTTTAAGTCATTAATTAATAAAGACAGCTTTTTCTCACGATAACAATGTAACACGGTGTTCATTTCCTTTTGTTATTTTTAGCACGAGTACATATATTTTTTTTTCATTAAGAAATCAAGAAATTGCCTTTTTAAATATGGGTCATTGCTCATTGCCTCGTGCCCTTGTAAAAAATATATGCCCAACGCACAAATTAATAAATTATAATCATCAATTTTGTTTTTTGTGTTTCACTCTAAACTCCATAAATTACCACTTATCGTAAATATATTTTTCTTTTCTTATAAAATTATTAAGGTTTAAGATGAAAAGATAAATAAATAAGAATTAAACACATGAAAAATTGTGATTAGTGAAACATAAAATACAGAACAAAAATTTCTATTCAAAGTGATGAAACTAATCAAGTGTGAAACCGTGTTACATTCTATTAGTCGGTAGGATTGTAAGAAGGGATATAGGACGTTCAAAGACTGAATGGGAAAGTAAAATTCCTTGATTGCTTTGAATTCGAACTTCCTTGATTGCCTTCTGGCCCTTCTCAAAGAAAATAAAAAAGAATTTCCTTGATTGCTGATTTCAGGTCATTGTATTCATGGTAGGTTTGGCCTATGTAGAAAATTTTGACCCGTGGATCCCACATTCGATGAGTAGGTCACTTCATAGAACCATTCTGTAAGATGATATTTCCATGCATAGGTGGTAGAATTTGTTTGGTAAAATTCCAATTTTTATTCTAAGAACAGCGAAAAACAATTTTCTTTTCATCTAGAAAATTGTTTTATTAGATTCAGAGCTACATAGAGGTGTGGAGGGGTCATTGCCCCCAAACTTTCCAAGAATTCAAATCATATCTTTGCATTTAGTTAAATTTTGCAATAAGTCTATGTATGGAACTGCATACTTTTTGTATTTCCTACATAACCTTCTTAAATTTGTTATTTTGTAATACTTTTTTTGGTCCTCTAATCTTGAAGATTTATCTCCGTCTCTGTGTTTTATTTTGTTTTGAAGAACTGCCTTTTGAAATAGCAACCAAACAGGTCACAATTTTGGTTACAAAAATTAAAAGCCAAAAAAAAAAAAGAAAAAGAAAGAAAGAGGGAAGGTAGAAAGTATAGAAACCTAAAATACGGTTGACCTTTTAACTGTTACCGAAGAAGTTAAGGGCACCGATGTACCAAACATGAAATAAAGTAATCCAATGTACTTGAAAAAAAAGAAGAATGGTAAGGTCATCTTAAAGTCAGTGGACAATGATAGTTCAAGACAATTGCAAAGCGAGGCCCATTTCTATTGGTATTACAGTTCAGAAGCGTTCTTCCAGATAAAGTGGGCAATGGTTCCCACCTTAATTGTTGTCAACCTGTCATGAATCATGATTATATATAAAGTTCAAGAGTTGAAAGTGCTGATTCAAGTTCATTATTTTTGTGATTGACAATGACAATGGAAATATCTTGTTAGAAGAATTATGAATTCCCATTTGCTTTGTTTTAGAGTGATTTTCAATCTATAACACCTACCAATTCTTGATAATTACTTTTTATCATCAGGACGAACTTAGGTTGGGTCCTAAGGAAAGCCAACCCCTTGGCCTTATTATTATTATTATTATTATTATTATTATTTACCAATACTATTTTTCATTTCTGTAGTTGCCTCCTCTTCTAAAACTTTAGGCCCCCTTCTCCTTGATTAGCCTAGCCAACCCAGCACAATTAGCAACTATCAAAGTAAAAAACTTAACAAAAATAATAAAAGCATTTACAATAGTGATTGTATCTTACCAAAAACAAATTTTTGACCACCAAAGAACCAAAAAATCATGTGTTATTAGAGAAGCAAAAGCTTAATTTTTTTGCAACTACAGTAAACTCGTATAAATACTAATTGACCGTAGTAAGTTGTTAACAATAAAATACAAGATTTTATTAAGATTATCTCTTTTCCTTCAATTAAAAAACTCAAATTCTCTCTCATTCTTATTATTTTAATGAGTTGTTTATATTATTTTAAATGAAGTTGTAAAAAAAATAAAACATTTGATGTTGGGTATATTATAAAATGAGGTAGGAAAAATAGATAAAATAGTTTTTTGAAATGTTAAAAGCTAAATTTTTTAGCAACAGTATTATAAATGCTCTAACTTAAAAAAAAAAAAATAAATAAATAGCTAGCCTAGTATTTTTAAAAAAAACATTTTTTTTTTGTTTTTGTTAGCAAATGATTGCATCTTAATGTATTAAAAAATATTAATTTTGTGTATTTATAATTTGTTAATACTGTATAAATGCCTATTTGAATTTTTTTTTTTTTTTTTTTTTTTTGGTTACTTATACTTTGACCTCTTTAACTTAAAATCTAGAATCAGCCCCTTATTTTATCACTTGGTTGATTATTGGTGAAGGGGATAAAATTCAAGATCTACTCCGCCCCCAAGGGACATTTTCAATTGAACAATCCTGGAATCCACGTTCATTAATTCCCATTGTTTGCTTTAGCAATATTGTCGGTGGCACGTCATTCCATCTCATGGCACAATATTTCAAATCTCAAAAACAGTACAAAAGTCTGAATGGAAAACGTGTGGCATTTCTATATTAACCTCCTAACTTACCAAAGTACTTTTTTCTTGTGAGTTGTGGTTAAATACGACAGCTATTATTTGGTAGCGATGTCAATGCAAACGCTAGTAGACAACTAGACCCCCTAAAAATAGCTAGCAAGATTTGGCTCCTCCCCAGTATTTATATAGTGTGTTTTCTAAACATTTTTTATTTTTTGGTAAGAGCTGCTAAGCCTCACACAATCCGGAATTATTATACCATGCGCAAATGTACAGTAGCTAGTAGGGATAATAAAAGGAGTCATATGTTTTCTTATTTTTTATTTTGCTGAATTAAAAAAAAATGGAGTCTTATGTTGCTGTAAAAAATATAAGATAAAAAATGGAGAACCTTAATTACATTATTGATACAAACCTCACAAAAGAAGACGTCCAAACCTCAATAACATGTATAATTTCACTATTTTGCAACCTTTTTTAATGGATATGATAGATTTGATGTTAAATAGTGTCATCTCTATGATAACTTCTCTTTATCATTAGTGTAAGATACTAATTAATTTTTTATATAGATAGGATCCGTCGAACTCAAATCTCTTATTTGAGGACAAAGAACTTTATAGTATGGGGGATAAGAGCGATATTAGAAGGCTGACTTGGGATTAACCAGAACAGTAGTGTAAAGATTCACAAGTAGAACAGTTTTACCATACCGGTGAACAATATCATCTATTAAGTAGTTATTAATTCTTCATCAGGATAACCCATCTTAGAGGTTCTCCTCAGAAGTGTATTATCACATTAATTACACCAACACCTTACTTCACATTAAATAGGACGTGGCGTGTCCCCTTGGCAAGAATTCTCATAGTTCATGTGGGTTAATATCCCAAAACGGCAAATTAGGAAAGATAGGATCATATCTACCAAAAGCTTAACAGAGGTAATGATGAATTTGAGTAGGAAACGTGGGGATTACAATCATAGATACCTCAATTTCTCATATCGTACAGGTTTTAGAAAATATTTATATCTCCACAGAACTCTCTAATTTGATCATCGGAGTGATTTTTGGAGGTCCCTCAAGGACCGCTATTCACCTCATGGTGTTTGTTTGTTGTGCAAGTTTAAAGTAGAAGTTCTCCACCTCGTGGTGTTTGTTAGTGTTGTGCAGGTTTAAAGCAAAAGTTCTCCTCTTATTATGCGAGCCTTCCTAACCACAAATGAATCCCACCACCCACAACTAGTTGAGCTCATTGAACCCATATTTTTGCACCCACACTTAAGATTACAACTATCAATTAAAATTAAAAGATAGGACAAAGTCTGAGGACGAGTGGTTAGCAACAAAGGGTTACTATCATGTCGTTTGATTGGGGTAGGTTCTAAGTTTGATCACTGGGACAATGATGCCAGTTTGCTTAGAATTATCGATACATCGATCACCTATGCTACTAGCATCGAGGTAGGGTTCAAATTAGGTTATAGTTGAACCCACTTGGAGTGGCCCTTATGAATCATTTACCTTGTCATCTCATCTAGTTATTGGGTAATGTTGTGTCGATTGGCACTCGATCTAAGGGGGTCAATCAGCATTCCCACCCGTGCAAAGAGTGATTCCCTTGGAAAAATGGTCTAGAATTTTTGTGGCAACTCCCTCTCACTCTCGTGCATGTGAATCAAACTTGATTTGGCAACCAAGAGCTCAATGGGCATGATTACAAGAGTTGCACATAATAAGGGTTTGTTAGTAACACATCAGTCACTAAGAGATAGACTAACTTCAGCTATTTATGGTTTAAGCACTTGTATCTCATTAATCACATGTACACGTAAATCTTTATGAGCACATGTAGAATTAGTAAGCCAATGATATTGATCCATGTGGGAGAATTTGAATGTTCCTACAACTTGATCAATGACTCTCGATGGAAACCAAATAGATATTGAGAAGTTATAGGAAATAGCTTTAATTTTCTGAAGGCTTTGGACTTTTCTTTAGCGACCGTGTAGGATAGTTTAAATGCATTGGTTTATTAGGCAAAAAATTTAAATTAGATAAAACTAAATTACAGAAAGGTGTATTTTTTTTCTTCTTCTCAAAATACAAGAGAAAAACAAAAAGAAAAGTAAAGTTTTATATAAATTATATTTAATCAATTAAACTGGAAATTAAATCATTCTAAACACATAATAAACCAACAGTGCCCATCAGTTTAGTTATCAACAACTTCTTTTAAGGCTATAATGAACTAAGTTTTTTATGAATAACTCAAGCTTGGCTCAAGAAAATCCTTGTTTAACTATAAATAATTACTATATTTATATGTATACTTGTCTAATTTTTTTTTTAATAGAGAATTTAAACATATAGCGTCCGCTCTTGATAATATCTATTTATCATCAGAGCAAAACACTAATCAGTTTTTAATGGAGGCGAAGATTGAATCCAGGATCTCTTATATAACCATAAAAAACTTTACCAGTTAACCTAACTGGAACCCACGTATACTTGTCTATTAATATACTTATATAGGCTTGAAATTGGATTATATAAATTTGTAAATTGGTTTATATGATATCAAATTATTATATATAGTTTATTGATAATGTAAAAAATTCATTCGTAGTAAAAATTCATAGATTTATAAATGAGTTAGAAAATTTTTTCATGGTTTTATTACATATAAGGAAAAAAAAAAGTTAGTCAAGAAGTTTGTGAACAAGTTTGAGCTTGTTCAACAAGAAATTGAACCAAACTTGAATATGTAATCTTATTTGATAATGAATTTGAGCTCGACTCATGTTTAAAATCAAAATAAATAAAAAAAACCTAAACTTTTAATATTTAACTTGACTTATCTACCATCCTAACTTCTTATTTCATTTTGACGATTATATAAAAGACAAGTAAATTAGTAAAAACATTTCCCAGAAAAAATATTCTTATACATGCGGAATTTATTAATATTCTTAATAAAAAATGTTAGATCCCAAGCGCAACTGATGAAGGAACATGCAGCACATTTTTGTTGAAAGATATGTGTGCAAGATTGATCATATCCGAAATTCCAAGACAAGCCTAAAGACTTTTCTGCATAATTTAATTGGCTTTCATACTTGAGAAAATGATGTGATTTTTATTAAAAAGGTATAAAATTATATTTGTAATGAAATATGAATATTTTACACTTGATACTAATTTGTTTGTGCTTGTTAATTTGTCTGTCACATAAATTGTGCCGATGTCAAGGTTCTATTTCTTACAAACACAGACTCATAATATACCACGCATATTCTTTAAGCAATTATGACCTGTTGACCAACTTACCACCAACCCTATTCGTTGAATTCCATAAAAATTGCATCAAGGAACGTAATTTAAGCAATTTGATTGATATTTATGTTATAAATTGTTTAAGGTATTAATCGAAAATGATAGCTTGAAAGAAGGAAATAGATATACAATGTGATTTAATTTTTATTGATTTGTTTCACTTTCAATACGTAATTAATTTGAGGTTAGAATTTTGAATGGAACAAACAAATGTGAGGTTATTTCTAGGGGTGTCAATTCGGGTTAGCGTGTTGGGTTCGTGTCGTGTCGAGGTAGGGGTATTCGACTAAATGGCTCAACCCTAACCCAACCCATTTAATAATTGCGTCATGATCTTTCAACCCTAACCCGACCTGTTAATAAGGCGGGTTGACCTGACCCAACCCATTTGACACGCTTAATAAACGAGTCGTGTTGAGTTGACACAAATGTAACACAACCCATTTCAACCTGCATAATATTAAATATAACATCTATCTAGAAATAATTATTTTTACATCCCAAAAAACTGTGTATACACTTCAAGTCTTTAACCCACATTTAAAATAATATAATTCAACAAAAATATAACATTAATCTAGAAATAAGTTTTTTACACTTCAAAAGAAGTACATACACTTCAATCCAAATTCAAAATAACAAAGTTTCACAAAATAAAATAAAATAGTTCAACAAAATATAATATTCTTGGAACTCGCCAAATGCTAAGTATCAATATTGAAAGAATTTGAGCAAACAGTAAACTAATCTTGACTATGACCATGATTATCATCCATAGATTCTTTGTTGATGTCCAAATTCATAACATCTTCCACAAGCTCATCCAATTTCATTTGTGTAAGTTCTATGCCACAAAAAAAAAAAAAAAAAAAAAAAAAAGTATTAGGAGTTCTAATGTTTGTAAAGTTTCAATTTTCAATTATATCTCTTGTAAATTTTTGTAATTACTCACTTTTCTTTTTAAATTTAAAATATATGTTGGATATAAAAGGTATTTGAAAAATTTTAAATAAAATAAATATTTATTTGTTATATGAGTTAAATGGGTTGTGTTAAGTGGGTCATTTTGGGTTGACACAAATAAATTGGCGTGTCAAACGTGTCTATTGCGGGTTACGTGGGTTAACCCGTTTATGACCCGTTTCTTATCGTGTCGCTTTCGGGTCGACCCGTTTATTATCCAAACCTATTAAGGCCCAACCCTAACCCGAAAAAATCCGTGTCGGGTTCTTGTCGTGTTCTTGAGTTAGGTCGAACATTGACACCCCTAGTTATTTCCATCACTCTTTCTGCTCTACGGCCCTCTACCTCTTTCTTAAATTTTTTTTTTTTTTTTTTGCTAAATTTTCTTGAATCTCTTGTAATATATACCAATGATAAGATTTTATATATGAAGCCAAAAAAAAAGAAAAAATGATAAGATTTTACATTAACATCAACAACACTACCACCGCATTGCTTTTCTTCCCATTGAAATTGAATCGATCCCAAATATCCGAACCCAAGACCCATCACATAACAGGCTCATAAACCTAATAAAATTAACCCCTAACCCAATAAACCCTTCAACCCTGAAAGAAAAATATGGGCATAGATAGGAAATTTAGAACATGTGAAAAATAGGGAACCCTTATATTAGCCGACCTCTTGAAATGGTAGGTTGGGTAAGGTTAACCTACTGGTCACATGGGTCAGCCTGTCTTTTCAAAAGAAAATTTTTTCTTCCTTCTTCTTCTTCTTCTTCTTCTTCTGTCTTTCTTTCTTTCTTCTTCTTCTTCTTTTTTTTTTTTTTTTTTTTTTTTTTTTTTTTGCTTGGCTTTCTAACTATTTTCAAATATATTTCACACTTTCAGTTAGTACTCATTTCTTTATTTCCTTTTTTTTTTTTAATTATTTTCTTCTCACAAACAATAACAAGGTCTTTCTTCACAAGGCCAAAAGCTTGAAAATTTTAGATTAGTAAACCATTTTCTATTTAAACTTATGGTTTTATGTATTATATAACACTATTTTTGAGTTTTTTTTTTTTCCTTCTAATTTTTATTGGAAGGAAGAAAAAGACAATATTATTATTATTATTATTTGGCATTTGAAAATAATAGTCTTAGATCAACCCAACACTTCAAAGACAGGGTTAGGGTCATAGGTTAAAACCCCTTATAGTGTCTTTATTCAAGTTGTGTATAACACATAACCACGTAAACTCTTTGGCGAGGTTATTCCCCTCACCATTTCTCTCGCATCTCACCTAAAAGAAAGAACATACTATTTCATCATGTGGAACTTGTAAAACATTCATCTAATATTAATTCTGTTACATTATAAGTATAAGAAAATTTTGAAAGATATTATCAATTTTATTACAAAAATTTATAAATTAACATGTTAATTAATTTGATTGTTGTCATATTAATAACAAAATAAATGAATTTATTAATTACTTGTTTTTCCTGTATGTTTAAAAAATTGATACAATAGTTTGTAAGATTGATGTAGTAAAATTTTATTGTCCCTAACATTACTCTAAATATAAACACCTACATGTAGATAAATGTCCAACTCCGGTTTGATTTGTGAAAAAATGGTTTAAGCGATTAATTTCTTCAACTAGAATTCATGATTGGTTTTGGGTTATTGAACTTGGAGATTTTTCCTTTTAAGATTCCCTATCAAAAAGTTTCATGGGTTTTCCACTCATTAGAATTTAACATTCCAATCCTCATGACCTATCAATTAATTGGGGGAATATTACTTCAGTACTGGAAATATATGCTTAAAAAAGGAAGGACCTCAAGCCAATACGCATTCTTTTACTTCTCAACTTGTTTTTGTAACTTCTATAAAGACAAAGTTTAGTTACAAAATTTGTTGTAACCTAAAATTATAATTTTACTCAATATCTTTTTATTGGAGGTGATTTTTGATAAATCCACCATTGTATTACATCTTTTTATTATATTCTCCATAATTGCAAAATTTCTAGAAAATTAAAGATCAATAGCTATGTTACCAATAAATTTTTTAAATTATATGTTTTTGTAGTTTAAAACTATGTATAAAATATAAACTTATAAATCATATAGTAAATAATATTTAATTAACACAAAATTTGACATATGTACTAAGAATGTAAAAATCATGCAATTCAACTGATAGATTTTCAAAATATGTGCAGTAATATTTATTTTATTGAAGAAAATTGTAACATTATACTACAACCAATTTTATATCTAAATTTTGTCATTTCCATAATATGCTTTTTTTTTCTTTTTTATTTATTTTTTATTATGGGAATTCCATAATATGCTTAGAATGATGTAACTTGTGCACAATTTAAGTTTTGGAGAAGTGACTATCTTAGTTTCCTTCTTTCTTCTTACCAATAGCCTTATTAATATTCCCCAAACTTACCGACCCAGTAAAGAAAAATAAAAAATAAAAGCTTTTCTCTGGAGTTAAAATTGTCTCATCATCTTATCAAAAAAAAAAAAAAAAAGTGATTTGTCTCATCATTACTTTATTATTTTATTTTTTTATAGGATCTTCATCATTACTACTTTGACCTAAATTACTTCATTAAAAATGATTGTTTGTTCTATTCTTAGTGGGAATGTTATCACATATTTCACAGTTGTGAAAAGAAAATGCCGACGAGCAACGAGTGGTAGTAACTAGCAAGCAGAAAAGGAGGTGCACATAATTAATTTCAAGTCAGTTCTTGCTTTATGCTCAAATGATCATACCCGATTTCATCCACTTTCTAATGGATATGTAAGTTAGTAGTATTAATCAAGGTTAATGAATATTCAAATAGTGTATGAAACACCCTTGAACATTCAGATCCTTAATTTACAAATTACCAATTCAAGCTTAATATCAAACAATGTACGTGCGGAAAATTAACATAAACTTATAATAGAATTGATAAATAATCTAAATCAAATAAAATCATATCCACAGCAGAAATTAAATAGCAAAGATAAAGGGAAAAGAGATGCAAACACAAGAACAACACAACGTACGATGTATTATGGAAGAGAAAACCGAAACTCTTAGCATAAAACCTCTCCGCCGCCCTCCAAGCGGTCAATAATCCACTAGAAAATGAAATTGGGATACATGAATAGCAAAAGACCTTTCAAGCCTAATCTACTCAATGTACCTAAGCCCTCCAAGTTTCTTGCTCCAACGAGGTTATGCTGAACTTTTGTCTTTTCTAGCTTATCGAATTCTGCTATAGCCCATAGCATCAACCAATAACTATTAGTCCCTTCCTAACTACTTCCCAAAGTACCAAAACGTCTTCTCATAAATGTGGGTATGGTGAGAAAAGGATTTGAGTAATGAACCTCTCAAGAATGTATTAATGGAAAGGATGAGAGTAGAGGAATTTGAAGAGTCTCTAAATAAAGATTATGGATGAGTCAATCTTTTTTTTTTTTTTTTTTTTTTTCTAGGGTTTCTCTTTGGAATCTCTTTACATTTCGTGAGTATAAGGGGTATTTATACTAGGGTGAGAAAAGAGTGCGAAAAGTCAGTTTTTCCAAAACAGAGTTAGCTGGTGACTTGGACTCGCGACTTGACTGAGTTGCGAGTTCAAGCCACAAGCTAACTGAATGGCCAGTTTGGACTTTTTGTCCTGTAATGCTACAGCTGGCATGACGGTTTAGCTTCTCTGCATGCTTTACTCGTGTGCATCTTCTGGTGGCTTGCCAGTCGCGAGCCACCCGTAAGATCTAGTTGTGAGTCCTTGCTTCACTGCACAGTCTTGAATATTTCTTCACACTCTCTCACACACTACCCTTATATGATTCCCACCTAAATACAGGGTTTCTAAATACTGAATTACAAGTAAATTTGGTACAGAATAAAGCCAATAAGATGGTTGATTAAATTCAACCTTACAGTTAAAAATCATTTTGATTTTGATTTTTAGGCTTCCAGCAAAAGAGAAAATGGTCAAAGAATGACATAATCAAAATTTTTTCTTTGGGGTCAAAGTATGGACTAAAATAATATGCTATATTTTAAAAATAAATAAATATATCCTATCCAGCCTTTTATGTCCAGAAAAATGCTGAAATTGAGAGAGGTGTCCCTAGATTAGTCATCAACTACAAGCCCCTTAACAAAGTCTTAGAATGGGTAAGGTACCCAATTCCCAACAAGAAAGACTTAGTGAAAAGGCCTAGCAAGGCAGTGATTTTCAACAAATTTGACATGTAGAGTGGTTTTTAGCAAATACAAATCAGAGAGTCTGATAAGTACAAAATAGCCTTCACCACACACACACACACACACACACACACATATATATATATATATATATAATAAAACTAGTATTTATTCGGTGTAAACAAAATATAAGTGAAAGAAAAGAGACATAAAATAAACGTTTCTTAGACATTGCAACTAAATTGTCTGTGATCTATTAAAATGGAATTTAACTTTATGTTAAATCCCTAAATTTATTATGATTATTTTTTCCGTTAAATACATAGTAATTAAGAGTTAGATAGAAATTATCTTTCTTCTCAAAAAAAAAAAAAATGATAGAAATTATCTAATATACTATAAGGTTTTTTTTTTTTTTTTTTTTTTTTTTTTTTTTTTTTTTTTTTTTTTTGTTTTGGAGAGTGTATACTATAAGATGGTAGACTATTATCATCTGTTTGAAAACTATGTTTCAAAATCTAGTTTTGAAAATATTTATGGCTCAAAATGCTCATTTTGTACTTGTATTAAAAACTAGAAAAATAAGTATAAATACAAACACTCTATAAATAATTTAATAGATTATTTATTTCATTTTTAGTCATCATTGACACCATTCAAAAATATTTATTCATTTTTTTTATGATATTCGCAGCCGAGATGAACGGGCTACCAAGGTGCCAGGTCCATAATTATAGACAACTTTTTTTGTTTTTCGGATAAGCTAATTGTAGACAACTTATAGGTCTTCACTTGTTTTACTCTTCTTAGAGTCTATTTGAGAAAAACTTATTTAGCTGAAACTAAATTTTTTTTATTGAAAGTATTGTAGATCAATCTAAAAGGTAACTGAAATAGTACAGTGGGACTCATGAATAGTATCAAAAAGTGCAGTGATATCCATGAATAGTAGCAAAAATAAGCTAAAGAATAGAAAAAATAAGATAAATAGTAAAAAAAAAAATTGGCTTTTTAAGCCAATGCCAAACACAACCTTATTGGGACAATAACTAGCTTAGAGTTTTTAGTTTGAGGGAAAATTACACTTTACCATCCTAAAATATACTCTCAATTATACTATGTATTCTAAACTTTCAAAATGCACGGTTAGTACCTTAAATTGTAACCCGTGTTAAACTTTACATCCTACCATCAATTCTACAATTATCTTAGATGACGCCACATGAAAAGAACCCAAATGCCTCTCTTCTCAATCTCTTAAAAACAAATGAGAAATTACATTTTATCACTATAAACTATACTCTCGATTACACTTTACACCTTAAACTTTAGTTTTCCATCCAAGATAATAGTAGAATTGACAATGGGTGCAAAGTGTAATACGGGTCATAGTTTAGGATGCTAACCGTTTATTTTGAAACATTTTGGTACAAAGTGTAATTTAGGATATAGGTTAGAGTGGTAAAATGTAATCACCCTTAAGTTAAGCCTTTTTTTTTCTTTCTTTTTTTGGCACTAATAATAGATTTATTTTTGTTTTCTTATAAAAATGAGACTTTTGCCCTTTGTTGAGGAGGAGCCAGGCTATAGATTTGGGCCAGGTGGACATTTTCCTTTTAGGTATTTTAGGCTAGATTTTAATGCATGTGAGCTAGTTTTCAATTTTTTTTTCCTTTTTTTTTTTTTTTTTTTTTTTTGAGGAGGGGAGGGAGGAGAGAAACTATAACTTTTTTTGTCAAATTTGCAAATCATGTATAATTATACATACTACTAAAAAATTTTAAAATTTCATGGGAGTCATACCTTGGTCATATACTCATATGTTAGTTCTAGCTTTAAAGTTTACTTAAATTTCTCAATAAATCACACACATGTACTCAACTAGTAAGTACTATCATAGGTTCTTTATTTATATAAACGGAAAATCTTTCTAGATTCTAGTTTAAATTTGAGTACATATTTGGGACGGGAGACTTTTTAGTTCTAAGAGCATCCATATTGATGGTGTTAAATTGTTAAAATACTATTTTTAGCAGCACAAACTACAAAAACTATTCTACATTGGTGGTGCCATAGTTAAAAAAATTTGACAACTTGCTATAGTACCAGTTCACTATAACAAGTTGCTACTTGCTTTTAATACATTTTTTTTATTCTTTTTCTATCAACTCCTCTCTTTTTTATTCTTTTTTCTTTCAACTTCTCTTTTTCTCTCTCCCTCCTGTTCCCCCTTCTCCCAATATCAAACCAGACCAACTCTCACTCATCCTTCTCTCTCTCTCTCTCTCTCTCTCTCTCTCTCTCTCTCTCTCTCTCTCTCTCTCTCTCACTCATCTTAGATCAAACTCACACCATGTCTTCATGGGTCACATCGCGGGTCTCTTCAAGGTGGATCATGTCGTGGATCACACCATGGGTCTCTTAATGGTTTATCACGCTATGGGTTAAGTTGTGTGGGTCATGCTTGGGCTTTTCTTGATGGGTTTTGGTCACAATGGTGGGGTTGGATGGGTTTTGGTCACAGTGGTGGTAGATTGTTATGGGTGTGGTGGGTCGGTTTGTGGCGGTTAGGGTGGGTTCTGATTGGGTTGTGGGTTGTTGTGATGGTGGTGGGTTTGTTGACTGGGCCATGGGTTGCTGTGGATGTGGTGGATAATTGATTGGCCTATGGTGGTGGGTTGTGATCGTTGATCAGCTTGTAGTTTGTGTGGTTTGTGTGGCCTGTGATCATTGATGTGTTTGCGAGTTTTTGTCGGATTTTTTGGCCTATGATCGTTGAGAGAGAAAGAGATAAAGAATAATATATATATATATATATATATATATATATATTTAAATGAAGTGCTAAAAAATATAGAACCATTGATGTTGGGTGTGTTATAAAGTGGTGTGTCAAAATAGATAAAGTAGATTTATGAATTGCTAAAATCTAAAAAAATTTGCCTCCACCAATGCTAATGATCTAAGGTTGTGTTTGGCATTTTGAAGAATGTCTTGCACAAATTTCTAGATACAAAATGCCTTAAAAAACTAATTAAGTGTTTGGTATGCATTCCGAGATTAGTCATATGCTTTTTACTTAGAATACATTTTCCATTTCTCACTTTTTAAAGAATGGCTTAAAATCTCCAAATATAAGGATTCCACTTTCCCATTCCACTTCTCATTTTTTTTTCCTATAATGTGTGTGAGTGTGACCCACTCAAAATCTTAGACCTAAAACCCAATATCTCTTAACCATATATTTTTCTTTCCTTTCTCTTCATTCCATTCTCTACTTTCTTTCTTCTCCCGAAACTTTGTAATTGTTATTGCAAAATTTCCAAAGTTTCATCTAGCCAACCACCACACTGTATCCCATCAAAAAAAAAAAAAAAAAAAAAAAAAAAAAAAAACCATCATATGCAACCAAAAAAAAAGTCTTTGACCCAACCCCCTTAAAACCCATAGAAACACCCACATCCAAATCAAACCTTAGCCAGAACACACATAGTGGCCACATAATTATCACCAATCCTAACTCCAAAATTCAAACACCAACCTAAAGGAATCCTCATTCCCTAGTGATCACACACACACAAAAATTCCAAGGAAAAAAAATAATGAAGAGGCTAGAGAAAGCGACTTTCAACCATGGTGAGGAAAAGACGGTTTTAATGATAGAAGAAAGAAGAAAAAGATGACGATAGAAGAAATGGCTTGTATGAAAAACTCAATAAATTTTTGGAGGAAACTATATTTTATCTCCTTTGTCAAACTTATGCTCTATTTGTTTCAAAGAAAAAGGTTTCCTAAGATATGACTTGATTTTTGGAAAAAATTTTGTGGGAAACTTATTTGTTTTCTTTTTCTATTATAGCATTCTTGTGGGGATCCTTTTTTTTTTTTTTTTGCATAACTAGGCTAAAACTACTGGTCTTGAAAATCTTAGAGGGTGTGTATTGTAAAGAAGGTATCTCGTGAGACCTGCCTCTCATATGTGAGATCTACATGAGTGGATCTCATACATGTTGTGGAGAGATCTTTTTCTAGATCATCTCATAAGAAAATTGTTGTGTGTATGCGTATGGAGTTGCAACTCGCAACTTATTTTTTTAAGGAAAAAAAAAAGAAAACCATTCATGAATATATGTATTTATTGATAATTGAATAAATTACATTAATGAATTAAAGAAAGAAATATTAGATGGCTTTGCTCCTAGATACAATCTAATAAAAAAATTACAAGACTTTTGATCCTAGTTACAATCTACAAAATAGGAAATTACATTGCTTTTCTTGCTAGTTACAATCTAGAAAATAAAGGAAAAATGATAAGGAATTAGTTTTCAAACTAAAGATTTGAATTCAGAGACTAGGTTACGAAGATGAGAAGATGTTAGATACCCATATTGCCCAATTTGTAGCTCGGCTTTCAAAAAATTGATAGCGGTAATCATGGTATGCACTTAATTCACTCAATATGTGATACTACATGGTTACATACTTAAATGCTAATCATGAAATTTCTATAAATAGGACCCCCCCCCCCCCCCCCCTCAACCACACACACACACGATTAAATTAATGGATTTCAACTTTATCTAGCGCAACAACATATTAAAATTTTGAAAGTAGTGAGGTGCTATAGAAATTCTAAGAGAAAAGACTAAGAGGAGATATTACTTTGCATATATACATTTAGCTATATACACTCAAACAAATTGATTTATTCCTCATCTTTCAAGGAGAGAAACTTAAAATTAAAAAAATTATTGGATTCATCTCATATTTTTATTATTATTCTTCTTAATTGCATCAATTTTTTTTTGTTTTTTGGTGATGAGAAAGCTCACAATATTTTATTCAGAATTGGAAAAGGAGAGTACATCATGCATGCACACATGCTAAATATAGCTAGGGCATTCCTCAAGCCAAACCACAAAGTCTTCCACGTTAACTGCATGTTGAGCCAGTACATAGGCATGGGCATTCCCTTGTCTTTTGGTATGGGAAAAAGAAAAAGTGCGAAAATCTTGAACACATTTAAAGATTCCTGTGACTACATTCTGTACTGATGGAGCTGCTTTAGTCAGACCGTGGATAGCATTGCATATCACCAGCGAGTCACCATCAAAGGTCATGTCCCTGACCCTGACCTCCAATGCGAAAGTGACCCCTATCTCCATAGCCTTAGCCTCAGTCTCCAATGGCCCCAGCGAAGGGTACAGTTTTCTACATAGCGCTGCTATCACCTGTCCTACGCCATCTAGTACTACCACTCCCACACCAACTTGCTTCCTTTTAGAAAATATGGCCCCATCAACATTCACCTTATAGCATCCCGCCTATGGAGGGACCCACTTTACGACATGGTTCCTTTCTGCAGTAGTCGTTGGTCTTTCGTTTGCCATTTGGAATTCCTCAAGTAAGCTAAGAGAGCTTCTCGTCACAGTCTGTCCACTCCGAAGCCTGCCCCCGTGTCTAACTTCATTCCTATCTTTCCATATCCCCTAGCAAATCATGACAATCTCCTCCAAAATTCCTGGCCGTGACTCTTCCCACTTTTGTAAGTGCCATATGACATCCATATAATCCTACAAGGGATGAATCTTAAACGGAAATGAGAGCTTGCATGAGGACCACACCTCTTTTGCATGATCATAGAACCAAAATAAGTGGCATATGGACTCCACTCCCTACACACCTCACATGTGCTATCTTTTGTGATGTTCCTCCACCATAAATTTTCCTTCATTGCTAGGATGTTTCTACACGCTTTCCATGTAAAGTGCTTGACCTTGTTTGGTAAATTCATTTGACATAGTCTTCTCCAGGTCTATTTCATAGTTGACTGGTTTGAGCCTTCTGCCATCTCTTTATCCCTTTGGTCCTCCTATGCCAATCTATACGCACTTTTGACTGTGAACCTCCCATTCTTGTTTTCAGCATATCACTCTATCCTTTACCCCGGTGTCGCTCAAGGGTATGCTTAGGATTGCATCTGCATCTTGAGGTAGAAAACATTGGCTAACTAAGTCCCTCTTCCATTCCTTGCTATCTTCGTCAATAAGATCATTGACCCACTGTATTTGCTTCGGTGTTCTCTCAGGCGTAATAACCTTATATGTTCATGGGCTTGGGATCCATTTGTCTTTATAGACCTTAATCTGTTTACCATCTCCCACCTACCACCTCATTCCATGTCGCACTAGTGGCTAGGCTACCATGATGCTCCTCCATGCATATGAAGGTTGACACCCCATACCAGCTTCCACAAATTCACATCTTGGGAAGTATTTTGCCTTGTAGACTTGGTAAAATAATGAGGAGGAGTTTTTTTGGAGTCACCACCCCTGTTTAGCCAGCAGAGAAAGGTTGAATAATCACAAATCCCGAAATCCCATACCGCCCCTCTCCTTTGGCAGACACATTTTCTCCCAACTTAGCCATGCTAATTTCTTTTCATCCTTTACCTGTCCCTACCAGAATTGTCTAACCATTCTAGTCAACTCCTCGCATAGAGTATTTGGAAGCTTAAAATAGCTCATCATGTAAGATGGCACTGCCTGAGCTACCACCTTAATCAGTACCACCTTTCCGGCATTAGACAGTAATTTTTCCCTCCACCTTGTTAGCATGTTTGTCACCCTTTGCTTCAATTGTGCAAACGTGTTTCCTTTGGATTTCCTCACTAGCGAAGGCAGACCCAGATAGGATTTGTGTGGCTTGATGACTTGTGCTCCAAACATTGCTTTTATTGCTTCCTTAGTGTCATTGTCAGTGTTATGGCTAAAAAAGAGGGAGGTCTTTATTTTGTTGAGTTGTTGACCAGAGGACTCCTCATATACTTGGAGCACTCGCTAAATTTCCTCACCCTCCTTGACCATGGCTCTTCCGAATATCAAACTATCATCAGTGAAAAATAGAAGGGAGATAGTGGGTCCCCTAGCCGAGGCAACCACACCTTTGAAGGTCTTGTTTTAGACAGCCTTATGTAGTAGTGCTGACAGTCCTTCGGCACAAATGAGAAATAGGTAGGGTGATAAAGGATCCCCTTGCCACAGCCCTCATGTTAGGACAATGTGGCCGTATGGCTGACCGTTAATTTGCACTATATATGTCACTGAAGAGACACACCTCATCACTAGGCTTATCCACCATTCATGAAATCCTAGTTTTACCATGATTTGTTGTAGACATCCCCACTTTACTCGGTCATATGCCTTACTCATATATAATTTTAGGGCCATCTCTCAATTTCTACCTTTCTTCTTCCTGTTGATGTGATTCATCAATTCATGAGCCACCTGGACATTGTTTGTGATAAGCCTCTTTGAAATGAAAGCGCTCTGATTTTCGCATATAATGTCACTGCCTTGGATGCAAGCTTGTAGGCCACATTGCAAAGACTGATCGGCTTGTAATCTGTCACTTTCTCCGAGTTTTGTGTTTTAGGGATAAGTACAATGTGTGTTTCATGGAACTTAGGAGGAGCTACACCATTGTTAAGAAAGTCTAACGCAGTTTTTATAACAATAGAATTCACATTAGACCAAAAGTACTGGTAAAAAATGGAAGGCATACCGTCTGGACCGGGCGCTTTTAGCAGGTGCATTTGCTTCAGTGGTTTTCCACATCATGAGCATGAAATTCTTGCAAGAGTACAGTATTCATTCTACTTGTCACCTTGATCTAGATGGCCTCAATCAGCTCTATACTGACTCCAACGTGGGATCAAGTAAAAACTGTGTAAAATACTCCACAAAAGTTCATGTTTTGAGATCATTATTACCTAAGTTTAGGTGATTAAATCAAGAAATGAATCTTCAAGATTATAATCAACCAAATTTAAATGATTAAGATTACAAATCCTTTCAAGATTACAAAATTTACAATTCACTAAACCTCAATAATCCTAATCAATTCAAATCTTTTTAGGTAATCATCCCTTAAACATTCAATTATTCCTATTAATCTCATTTAAATTTGAATTTAAGAGCCAATTATGAAAGTGATTAATAGATAATGATTATTGGAATCAAACCCATCCTAAAAGATTCAAATTCAAATTAGATTAACGCTAAGGGATATTAATGATTAATTGATTTGAGAATGAATCATCTAAAGGGTGAAGTCACGCTTAATGAGAAGACTAATTCAAGAAGGGGTTTAGTTTACTTCTAGTACTTTTTTAACTGGAATCTCCTTTTGTTTTAATGAGAAATTTCCACACCACCCACTAACTAAATAAAATGTGGAGATTAAAACCTACTACCACTTGCCATTGTATATTTAAAACAATAAGAGATGTTTAGTTAAAAAAGTACTGGAGGTAAATCAAACCCTTCAAGAAGATACTTAAAAGTTAAATGAAGACAATCATTCAATGCATGAGACTTAACCATTAATTGGAGCTAAGTGTCAAAGTTGAGATAATTTGTTCTTGTATCATTTTCTTTACATAATTCCTTATTTAGTTATAGTATGGACGAACTTTAGGATTAGGATGTGAGTGTGCATTCATTAAGGCCTATTAAGTAAATCACTTTTAACCACAATTCAATGATAATAATGAGGGCTAGTTGTGTGGTTGAACAATCTGGGGTGCCTAACCTCTCCCCTTGATCATACTTTAACTCATAATTCAATCAAGTATGTAGCAATGTAGTTGATACCGTATCAGTATCGATCGTACCGGCCAGTATGCACCGTACTGGTATGTATACTGGTATCGAAATACCAACGTTTCGTACCAATTTAAATACCGGCCGTACCAACCATACCGGCAAATTTTGGGCAATACTAGTTGGTACTGGGTGTACTGATCTATACAGAAAAAAGCTTTTTCTTAAAAAAATTTTTTTAGTTTTGTAAGGGTAGAATGATAATTTATTTGCATTAACTTATTAGTATTTTTTGTTTTCTTAGTATACAATGAACAATTAAGCTTTTTTTTTCCTCTTTTAATTGATGCTAAAGTCTAAAACCATAAATAATTTGTTTTGAATTAAGGTAATATTTTATGGTAAATTTTTATATTTATTATAATACACACACACACACACACACACACACACACACATATATTTATAAATATAAAAAATAACGATAAATTTGAAATGGTACATTGGTATTGACCGGTACCGAAATATATCATTCCATTGGTCAAACCAGTACAGCTTTGGTACGAGATTGGACCTTTATCTTGGAGTTAATAAATATTTCCTAGACCTATAACTAGGCAACAACTTCTTTCATGCAACTATCTTAGAGGCATTTACGTGCTCTCAAGTTCATTGCTGATAATGAGTTCAAACAGCAGAAACAGAGGTTGAGCAAATTAAGCATCTCACCCGAGTGACAGGGGGAACCAAAAGACAAAAAAGATGATGAAGCCCAACATTGCTCACATAGGTGAGCTCTAGTGGGGATAAGTCACTAATGATTAAGTCAATAGCCATAGTATTTTTCTGTCAAAATAGTACTTTGAGGGGAGGGGGTTATTATTCACGAGTCCAAATCTTCTATCCCATTTTTTCTGCTCCACTCTATACTCCACCAATAAATATTAGCCACATGTTCACCTAATTAATTAAATACTACTATTAATTAATAATTGTAGTATTAATAAGTCAATAATGATAGTATTTAATTAATTAGGTGAACATGTGGCAAGTATTTATTGGTGGAGTATAGAGTGGAGCAGGAAAAGTAGGACAGAAGATTTGAACTCGTTATTCGCATACCTATTTATGGTTTGAATTTCCCAATATATAAGCATTTTCTTGTGATCTTGCCCTTAATTTTAGCCATGATCCTTGTTATGAACATAATTAGCCCATATCGAGGGGCATAGCTGCCTCCATTATGGATGAAATTTTAGGCATGTATTTGTTACACCTCACAATAGGCAAGGTTGGCTCAAACCCTAGGCCACTTTGGCAATGGATAAAGCCCTCAAATGGAAGAAGACCTCTATTAATTATTTTTTGCTAAACAAAATTTCCATTAAACTAAAAGGAAGCCAAATCCATCTTCCATGCACTTAAAACATGTGAGGCAAGGAAGAATTATTACAGCATAAACTTGGGTTGAGGGGAGAGACAGCCTTACCCAAGGCATGAGCAACATAATTTAACTCCCCTTTAACACAAGAGAAAGAGAAACTAAGAAAAGAACTCCTAAGATATAATACATTTTCAAGTAAGGTTCTAATGTTCTAGCAACTATTCTCACGGTCACCATTAATTCGTCTATACAAAGCTTTGAGTCACTTTTAATCATGATCTTCTGATACCCTCCCAAGGAAGCCAACTTCAACGCCCAAGTGAATGCAGCCGCCTCTGCTTCAATAGCATCACAATATTCTTGTTCCTTAGCCCAATCTTTTAAAATTTTCCCTCTATTATCCCTTGCCACAGCTGCAACCAACTGTAAAATCTGGGTTTGCAGCATGTTGATTTTGATTGTACCGGACGTGGTTTTTGCCATCTCACTGAACACAAGGATCTATTGATGAACCTGCCATTTGTTGATCAGATATGCTCCAATATACTTTGTTCCATGTAGCCAATTCAAGTTGACCTTGAGCTCCTAGGGTAGAATTTGGTTCCTTAGATTCCATATGGTCTCCAACGTAATAGCTATTCCCAAAGGGGCATTCTCCGGCAAGTTAAGGTCACTTGCCACCAATTTTACAAGACCCCCTTTTAACTATAAAATAATCAACAAAATTATATCAAAAAAATAATCCTCTCTTCAAATGTTGTGCACTCTATTATTGCATTTTACTCTATTTGTGTAAGCTTAAAAGTGTAAAATTTTCAATCTCCAAAACACCTGAAAGATGAACAAACTTTTTCCATTTCCGGTCTATCAAAATTAAAAAAAGAATTAATAGATTTCCAAACAAATTAGTTACCGAAATCCAACTTTCATTACGTGGTAGGCACTTAAATAACGGGACTTCTTCAAGGCAAATTTATTTATGAAATCGTTCATTATTTAAATTTAAATAAATATTACTTAATTAATGTTATATTTTAGACCCTTGAACAATCAATGTTTAACTTGATTTTAAGGCCAAGTTATTAATTAGGTCAATTATGCAAGCCTTAGGTTTAACAGTATATCAATCATATCATCTAACTGAAAATCTAAACAACACAAGATATAATGACTTGGGAAAATCAATAAAAGAAACCAATTTTATGGTAAAAAAACCTTGGGAGAACAATCCCAAGAAGAACAATCTACTATCAAATAGAAGTTTACAGTAAAAAATAATTAATTCATAGTAAAATTAACTATGATTATCAAACCTAACTCTAAAACTCTTAGACTTCTTTGATGTGGATTTGCTTTAACATGAATCTCTAATTCACACGTTAGATCTTCAGTACGCTTGATATTTGAAGCTTGGGCTGCAACTTTGTTCCACTGATACTTATGGAATAGATTGATTTCCAGTAGATGCTTAAAAGAGTAAAAGGCACAAAATCTCTCAGATCTAAAAAAAGTAGCTCTCCAAGACTTGAAAAATGTGTTTTAGGGTTTTCCTTATATTCCAAATAACTCTAGATTGAAACCCTAAACATTTGATGAGTTAACGAACTTTATTTAAAATTTTGCAAATTGCATCTCGATCAATTGAAGGCTTCTCTCGATTGATCAAGACAGCCTGAAATTTAATTCATAAACCTGTAGCTTCTACATTCTTGAATTTTGACTTGTAGCACTTTGAGCAATGTCTAACACACTTGACACTAAGATTTATTCCCAGACAAGTTTGTGTACATGGTTTGCTAACAAATAAATCATTTAAAACCTTTTTTTTAAGAAAGAAATCATTTAGAACCTAAACATTTATATCTAAATATTTAGAACATAACAATTAATATCTAAATATAAAAAAAGATCCCATTAAAAGTTGTGGCACTGGACCATAAAATGCATTGATCTAACCATAATAGTGGGGGAGATATTATTTTACATCCATCAGATATGATTAGTGTTTATAATTATTAAAATTGTTTATTGTAATTAGTACATAATAAAAGTGACGTGTTTCACCTACAATTTATTATTTGTCGCCTATATCCCACCACATGTATAGTTAGTTATAAGACTGCTAAAAAAAAGTTCTAAGAACACGAATCTGTTTTGCAATTTTTGTCTCACCTTTTACCAAATAATTAAGCAATAATATTAGAATTTTTAATTTTTTTAAAACTTTTTATTAATATTCTAAATTAGCCAACTTTCTATTTACAACTATCTTTTTCGTTTAATTTTGAAATTATTTTGTTTATATATATATATTATTTAAACTTTTTTTTATTTTTTTATTTTTACTTTCTCAAAGTAAAATTATACTTTAGTCCACTTTTAGCCAAAAAAAAAAAAACAAAAAAAGTAAAATGCTAAATAAGCTAGTGTCAATCCGTTAGTTAACTTATAAACTTTTTATTTTTTTATTTCTTATTATTTTGTATGTAGCAAAAAGCTATTGAAAACTTTAGAATGCTACACTAACATGTATTTTTGTTTTTTTTTTTTTCAAATAGTCCCATGATTCATTGGTATTGTTTCATCTCTTTTACGATAAGAAACATCCCCTACTTATTATAACAATTAAAAGAAAATTAATTTTATGAAAATTAATTTAATAACTTTTTTTTCTTAATTACTAATGAGGTTTGATGTTGTGATTGGTGTCTAATAAAAATGTGAATCATTCTAATGACAACAACTTATATAAACAATTATGAAAAATATTGTATTATAACATTGCTATACAAAAAACTTAGAAAAAAAAAATTCTGGTAAACTGCTTTTTTTTTTTTTTTTTTCAATTTATTATTTTGATGGAAGCAGGTAAACCGTTCTGGTAAATACTAAACTACTCCTACTACCTAGTCTACTTCTACTACATAGGAGTAACTTCTAATTAGGATATAGTAAAGATAAAATCTAGAGAGAGAGAGAAAGAGAAAGACACACACAGAGAGACAACGCGAACAATTCCCATATTTATTTTGGTCAAACAAAGAGATAGTGGGGAACTGAGGCCAGAGAGAGAGAGAGACTGTGTGCGTGTTTTTTGTGTCATGTAGAGAAGTGGAAACCAAGGCGAAGACAAAGCCGGCTTCTTCACACAGCTCTGTTTCATTTAAACCAATTTATTTATTTATTTATTTCCTATCTGTTTCTCTTTGGTTATTGTTATTTTTTGTGTTTACGAAACTTGGATTCGCTTGCTTTTGTCTTGTCTCTTTGTGTGTGTGTGTGTGTGTGTGTGTGTGTTTTGACATCTTCGTCATCGTCTCCAACCTGATCGGATTGAGAAAGAGAGAGATGAGGATGCCGAGAATTCTGTATGTCTATGTGATGGGATTTTTGTGATAATTGGATTGGAATTATGAACAGCTAGATTGGATTGAGTTTTGGATACATCTGGTTTTTGTTTTTGTTTTCGATTTTGAAAGAGCTGTCTTTGTTTGATTTGGGGAAATGGGTTGCTTCTCGTGTTTCGATTCGAAGGAGGAGGAAAAGCTGAATACCCAGAAACCCAGCGATGATCGAAAGCAAGCTCTTCCCATGGTCTCTTCTAACATTTCCAGCATGCCTTCTGGTTTGTTCTTAACATTTCTTTTCAGTTTTTATTTTTTATTTTATTTTATAATATATTTATGTTTTTGCCATGTTGTTTCTTGATCTGATCTGGGTATTTCTGATTTATTTATGTTTGTAAAGGACGTGTTCATGATGCCTGTTTTCTTAAATTTTGTTCTTGTTTATCGTTGATGATTAGTTATTTCGATGAGGATTATAAACTTCATTTTTTGCTGTCTTTAGTAGACCCCACCAGATTTCGATACAGTTAATATCCATTTCTTTTTTTCAATTGAAAGTTAAGATCTCATGATGGATTTGATTGCTTTGGTTGATCTGATGGTTGTTAGTACTGTTGAAAGATTGGCTTCAAATAGTAACTGAATGACTAATATTAGAGGATGCCCATAATTTGGTGTAACAATATAAGGCATAGCTGAATTTAGTAAAATTATTCACAGAGTTTGGCAGTCAACCTTGATCTTAATGATTGCATATTGGTTGAGGTTATAGCTTAATGGAGTTCCCTTTGTTTTTCCAATATGATTGGATCTTTGTGGTCTTTAGAATCTTCCCCGAGTTTATTTCTTATATACAGCTTGGTCCCTGAATGTTTAGTTGGAAATTGCATGATACTTATTGATCTGCGTTTTTGTTATGATGGAATTTGTAGGAGCGGACAGACTTGTATCAAGGGCCAATGGAGGGACCAAAAAGGAATTACCAAGTCCCAAGGATGGACCTGTTCCCGGTGTCCATATCGCTGCTCAAACATTCACTTTTCGTGAGCTTGCAGCTGCAACAAAGAATTTCAGGCCAGAGTCTTTCTTGGGGGAAGGGGGATTTGGACGTGTATACAAGGGTCGACTTGAGAGTACTGGTCAGGTAAATTCCTTAATTGTTGCTTGATGTTGTCCCTTATTAATACTAATGGGATGATATAATCATTCTGGAGAAACTTTGTTGATAATCATATTTAAACACTAAAAAAGAAGAAATTCTTAATTTGAATATGTCATAATGACCGCAAGATACAGTAATTGAAGGCAAAAATAACACAAAATACAGAAAGTATTTAAATCAATTAATCTCGATATGTTTGGCTAAGATTAAATTAGTGTCATGGTTGAAATGCTGAGGTCCTAATAATATGGCAAAACATGCCTCCATTCTAGCAGCTTCTGATGTCTTTTGGAAGTTACCCATTTTCTTGTTTATGTAAGGAATTGCAACTCAATTTTACATGTTTTGGAGATTATGAATGAGAACACGGTTTACATATTCCTTAACTTTGCCAAATAGTTGTAGCTCAACTAGTACTTCCTTCTCCCTATAGTCAAGAGAGGCTGAGTGCGCATGTAACTTACCAATTAAAAAAAATCTTAAATTTTTTTCTTGTCATTTGCAGATTGTTGCTGTTAAACAATTGGATAGAAATGGTCTTCAAGGTAACAGGGAGTTTCTAGTGGAGGTTCTGATGCTTAGCCTTCTACATCACCCTAACCTAGTGAATCTGATTGGCTACTGTGCTGATGGGGACCAGCGACTTCTTGTTTATGATTTCATGCCCTTGGGTTCTCTAGAAGATCACCTACATGGTAACATCTTGTTGTATATTATTCTGTTTCTTTGATAAGAAGATTTGTCCTCTTTCACTTGTTTGGTTTATTATGTCTACTTAATGATTTTTGAGTTACCGAGAAAAATAGATTCAAATTATTTTTTCATTTTTTTCAAACTGAGCTTTTGTGCCCTGCCTGTGTTCATGTATCCAATGAAGAATATTGTTATTGAGAAATCATGATTTAAAATACTTCCTGAGGTGATTTTTCAACAATAGGAAGAGTACAAATTCTGAACGTGCTTTACAACTAGAAGCTATGTTTCTTTACTGTTGCTGAGGAGGAAAGATAAAATAAGATGGGAAGGGATTGGACTGTTGGAAATCATGTGAGTTGGGTAGTTGAGTTAGTTTGATAAAAAATTCAAAACCAACTTCAGTGTAAAGATGATGTAGTGATTTTCCTTTTCCCTTGATACATATGGGCTCTCTGGTGTTGAAATAGAACTTTGGTGTGAATGTTGTTATCTTGAAGAACTCTTTTTCAAGGCTCACAACTTGTTTGGTGTATGTCCAACTGGAATTTTTTCATTTGGGGAGATGAATGACAGTTTATGCATGTTCTTTTTCTGCTTTGACTTTGACACTCATTTTATTCTCTTTTCTGAGCTCTTTTGTGCTGTCAATGCATGTTCAGTATTTACATACATTGTCTCGCATGTTTGTCTTCTTGTCTCATACTTAAGTGTTTTAAGGAAATGTATTATATGCAAAAGGATTACAATATCATGCTTTATGGTGTAGCAAGATTTTTTTTTTCTTATTTGTACTGGATCCAAATAGGAAGTTCTATGTTAAGTGCTGGAACTTAATTATGAGCTCTTGAGTATGAATTCTGTTTGATGCTTTTGGATGAAGTTATAAATGCACAATTTTGGCTTTCTCATCTTCCTTCTTTTAAATTAAAAAAGTAAAACCATTTAGCGGAGGGGCATAAGCAACTTAACGTATTTTACTTATTTATGACTGATAAAATTACACTATTTACTACAAAAATAAAAAATAGAATTTTTGTTAATTTTAGGGATGTCATCAATGGTATATTGATCTGTTTGCAGATCTCCCTCCTGATAAGGAACCACTAGATTGGAACACAAGGATGAAAATAGCTGCTGGTGCAGCAAAGGGTTTGGAATACCTGCATGACAAAGCAAATCCTCCAGTTATTTATAGGGACTTCAAGTCATCCAACATATTATTGGATGAAGGATTCCATCCAATGCTTTCTGATTTTGGGCTTGCAAAGCTTGGTCCTGTTGGAGACAAATCACATGTTTCCACCAGGGTAATGGGCACTTATGGTTATTGTGCTCCTGAGTATGCCATGACTGGACAATTGACAGTGAAGTCTGATGTTTACAGTTTTGGGGTAGTCTTCTTAGAGCTGATTACTGGACGTAAGGCCATTGATAGCACCCGACCCCATGGAGAGCAGAACCTTGTCACATGGGTAATCTTCTTAAACTTTTGTTGTTTAGTTAACTTTATCTTCTCTCAAACTGGCTGTGTGGGTCTAGCATGTCTAGGCTCCTCCACTTATGTGATAATCAAGTGGTCATGGTGTTTTTATTTGAGTGCAGGCACGTCCACTGTTCAATGACCGTAGAAAATTTTCAAAATTGGCAGATCCACAACTACAAGGGCGGTACCCTATGCGGGGTCTATACCAGGCTCTAGCTGTGGCATCCATGTGCATCCAGGAACAGGCTGCCACCCGTCCTCTCATTGGGGATGTGGTAACTGCTCTCTCATATCTGGCAAACCAGGCATATGATCCTAATACCGGGCATGGCCACAGAGGCTCAGGTGATAAGGATGAAAAAAGAAACAGAGATGAGAGAGTAGGAAGGATATTAAAGAATGAAGAAGGCGGAGGATCTGGCCGGAGATGGGACTTTGAAGGGTCTGAGAAAGATGACTCCCCAAGAGAAACTGCAAGGATGTTAAACAGGGATTTAGATAGAGAACGAGCTGTTGCTGAGGCCAAGATGTGGGGAGAGAACTGGCGAGAGAAAAGACGACAAAGTGCCCAAGGTAGTTTTGATGGTAACAATGGGTAGCCAGTGTATATTCAGGGCACCATGTCCCCACCTTGGCTCCTTTCCGGCTGACTCATCAGGCAAGCTGACAAAATGTTGGAATCTCATCTCATGTTTCCTTTTAGCTGGTGGTATGTTCAAGGTGTTTGGCCATTTCTTACCAATGAGGGAGAGATACGAGGGTTGTTGTAAGAGAACTTGGTGCTTAGCATGTTTCTAATTTAACTTCTTTCCCTTTCTTTTTCCCTCAAAATTTCCATTTTCCATTTCCTTTTTATCAAACGTGAAGGCGAAAAAGAAAAAAAAAAAAACATTATGGAGAGTGTACATTGTCTGATAGGATAGTAGGAGCAGAAGAACAGGACGTATTTTAAAAATTTTGAGAGTAAACATGTCTGTCGATATGATTCTTCTGGCTCTTGTAGATTTTCTTTGAACAAAACAATGTCTGTTATTACTATGTACTATGTAGTCTTCTTCACCAACTTCAAAAATAAAATAAAAAATCAAACTAATGGACTCAGTTACTTTGTCAATGTATAATGTAACACACTCTGGTCTGTACTATGTGCTACTTAGATGCTATCCTTATATTCTCCATCTCATCCATGCTCTCTGATTTTCGCTCTTGCTTGCCACTATAATTATTCTCTATTGCAAAAATGGCTATGTGAGAGACTACATCCAAGGCTTATGATGAGGTGTATTTAGTATTTAGTATAAGAACGGGAAATGAAAGTAAGAAACTTGAAGTGTGTTGAGTGTATTAAGGAAGAAGATAAAAGTGTCCAGTATTAGAACATGATATTAAAAAGAAAGTTGGAAGAGTTATTTTGATTAGCTTTTTAATAGAGATCAAGCAAGATATTTGAGCGAATTGAGTAATCCAATTGAAGATAGATGTAGATTTATTCGATGAATTCAGATAAATAATGTAAAGGAGTAAAGGACGCATTTGGGAGAATAAAAATGGGAAAGATCATGGGACTTGATGAAGTTCTCAAGAAAATTTGGAAGTGTTTGGGGGACATGGGTGTAGGATGATTGACAAACAATTTTAATAAGATCTTGAGTGATAACAAAATACCCAATGAGTGGAACAATAATAATACCTATACACAAGAACAAATGAAATATTCAAAACTATATGGAAGTATTTTTCTTAGACATCTAACTGAGAACTATAGCGAAGTTTAAAGATCTCCATATGAGTTTAATTGACCTAGGAATGTATATAATAAAGTATCTAGAGATGTAATATGGTGTGTTTTAGAAAAGAAATGAGCTTTTTAATTATAGTATATTTACTAAAAGAAACGTATACTTTTCCACGTGTACTTTTGATGCATGAATCTGTAGTATTGTTAGAAGAAAAATTAGTTATTCTATTTAGCCCTATCACAACATCTAGAGGGACAAGGACAATTGCAGGCTGCAGCAAGAAGAAAAGCCACCATGTCCCTAGCAACAGCAAATGACTATGTTAATTATTGTTTTCTTAGCTTTTTTGCAGTGCTCTATTTTAAATATTAAATCTCTTATCATCAACTTCAAGTTAGGTTTAATATCTTTGTTGTGGACTCGGCATTTCTCTGTAACATACATGATAAAATTGTGGTAGCAAAAACTAGATTTGTTGATAATGACTTGAAATTTCTTATTTTTAGATATTGAACAATGTTAGGAGCCTAAAACCACAAAAAATTACACAATTTTTGTCACAACTCACCGTGTTCATAAAAAATTACATGATGAGCTAAGGTAAAAATTGTGTAACTTTTTAGTCTTTAGGCTCTTAGCATTTTTCTTAAATACTTGATCCCTCACTTGAAATATGCTTCTTCCCATCAGCACATGGATTAGCCAACAGGCATATGTGTCCATTATAATCTTAATTCATAAAAGTCGACCGATCACTAATCAATTACTAATCAGTAGAGGTGTCGAATGGGTGAGTTTGGGGTAAGCATAATTGAGTTGGGTACATAAAACCCATTTACCCATTTATTGCCCAATTAAGTAATTACTCTTAACCCAAACCCAACTCAACCCAATTATTATGAGTAAACCCCAACGCACCCAATTACCCAATAATCAAAATTACCAAAATGCCACTTAAACTTGAAAATGACTAAAGTACTCCTAAAATCCTCTAAAATTACTAAAATACCCCTAAATCTAAAAAAAAAAAAAAAAACCAAATATGCTAAAAAATCACTAAAAATTACCAAAATACTGCCAGAACTTAAAAAATGACCGAAATACCCCAAAAACAAAAAAATGTTCAAAATTACCCCTAAACCTAAAAATGTCCAAAATACTCCCGAAACCTAAGTAAATGACCAAAATACCCCCGAAACCTAAAAAAAAAAAAAAAAAAAATCGAAATACCCCTGAAACCATAAAAGTGACCAAAATTCCCCTATAGAAAAAAAAAAAAAAAAAAAAAACCAAAATACTCCTGAAACTTAAAACTGACCAAAATACCCTCGAAACCTAAAAAATGACCGAAAAACTCCCAAAACCTAAAAAATGATCAAAACACTCTTGGAACCTAAAAATTACCAAAATACTAACTAAACCTAAAAAAATGACAGAAATACCCCCAAAACCTAAAAATTAACCAAAATACAACCTAAACCTAAAAAGAAGACCGAAATACCCTTGAAATCTAAAAAAAGACCAAAATAACCTCGAAGCTTACAAATTGACCAAAATAACCCTGAAACCTAAAAATGACCAAAATATCCCCAAACCTAAAAAATGGCCAAATAACTCCGAAGTCTAAAAATTGACCAAAATAACTCTGAAACCTAAAAATAACCAAAATACCTCTAAAACCTAAAAAATGACCAAAATAACCCAAAACCTAAAAATTGACCAAAACAACTCCAAAATATAAAAATGAGCAAAATACCCCTAAAACCGAAAAAATGGCCAAAATAACCCCAAAGCCTAAAAATTGACCAAAGTAACCCAGAAACCTAAAAATGACGAAAATACCCCCCGAAACCTAAAAAATAACTAAAATAACTCCGAACCCTAAAAATTTACCAAAACACCCCTGAAACCTAAAGAATGATCAAAATACCCTCGAAACCTAAAAGTGACAAAATACCCTCTAAAACTATAAAATGACCAAAATACCCACTAAACCTAAAAAATGACAAAAATACCTCTAAAACCTAAAAAATGACCAAAATACCCTTAAATATATAAAGTGACGAAAATACATCTAAACCTTTAAAATGACTCAAATAAACCCAAAACCTCTAAAATGGCCACAAATAACCCAAAGCCTCTAAAATGACCAAAAATACCTTAAAACCATTAAAACAACCAAAATAGCTCTAAACCTATAAAACGACCAAAATACCCCTCAAAATATCTAAAATGACCAACATACCACTAATCCTATACGATGAACAAAATACACCCAAAGCCTCTAAAGTTACCAAAATAGGGGTTTGGGGTATTTTGGGTGTTTTGAGGGTAAATTCATCAAATTAAAAGTTCTAAGAGTATTTCAGTCATTTTGTAGGTTTCGAGGGAATGTCACTAATTTTTTAGGTTTTAGGGGTGCTTCGTTAATTTTTATATTTTGGGGCTATTTTGGTAATTTTCTAGGTTTTGGAGATCTTTTAGTCATTTTTTAGGTTTTGGGGATATTTTAGTCATTCTCTAGGTTTTCGGGGTATTTTAGACATTTTTTTTAGGTTTATGGGGTATTTTGATCCTTTTTTTTTTTTTTAATGTTTATGGAATATTTTGGTCATTTTTTAGTTTTAAAGGGGTTTTGGTCATTTTTTAGGTTTGGGGAGTATTTTTATCATCTTACAGGTTTAAGGGGCATTTTTGTCATTTTATAGGTTTCGGGATATTTTAGTAATTTTTTAGGTTTCTGGGATATTATGGTCATTTTTTAGGTTTAGGGGTTATTTTGGTCATATTTAGGTTTCAGGGGGTATTTCTGTCATTTGATAGGTTTAGTGGGTATTTTGGCCAATTTTTAGGTTTAGGGGGTAATCTGGTCATTTTTAGGTTTAGAGGGAATTTTGGTCAATTTCTAGGTTTCGAGGGTGTTTCTGTCATTTTTTAGGTTTAGGAGGTATTTTGGCCAATTTTTAGGTTTAGGGGGTAATTTGGTCATTTTAAGTTTAGGGGGTATTTTGGTTAATTTCTAGGTTTTGGGGGTTATTTTGGTAATTTTCAGGTTTATAGGGGGTATTTTGGTCATTTTTTAGGTTTAGGGGGGGTATTTTTGTGGTTTTTAGGTTTAAAGGGTATTTCGGTTATTTTTTTTAATGTTTAGGGGGTATTTTGGTCATTTTTAGATTTAAGGGTTATTTCGATCGTTTTCTAGGTTTTTTTTTGGGGGGGGGGGGGGGAGGGGGATTTTGGTGATTTGTAGGTTTTGGGGTATTTTAGTCATTTTTTTAGGTTTAGGGGGTATTTTGGTCATTTTTTAGGTTTTGGGGGGTATTTCGGTCATTTTTTAAGTTTTGAGGGGGGGTATTTTAGTCATTTTTTAGGTTTAGATTAATTTTTAGGTTTTGGGAGTATTTTAGTCATTTTTTAGGTTTAAGGGGTATTTTAGTCATTATTTTTTAGGTTTTAGGGGAATTTTGGTCATTTTTAGGTTTAGGGGGGTATTTTGGTCATTTTTTAGGTTTTGGGGGTATTTTAGACATTTTTTAGGTTTTGGGGGTATTTTGGTCATTTTTTAAGTTTTGGATGGTATTTTGGTCATTTTTTAGGTTTAGGTCAATTTTTAGGTTTGGGAGTATTTTAGTCATTTTTTAGATTTAAGGGTATTTTGGTCTTTTTCTTAGGTTTTAGGGGGTATTTTGGTCATCTTTAGGTTTAGGTGTTATTTTGGTCAGTTTTTAGGTTTAGGTGGTGTTTTGGTAATTTTTAGTGGTTTTAGGGTATTTTAGAGTTGGGGAATTTGTAGAAATGATACTTGGATTATAATTGGGTCTAATTGGGTACCCAACTAAAACCCAATAAATATTAATGTTAATTGGATTTAATTGGGTAGGCAAATGGGTTTGAGTTGATTTTGCCACCTGTACTAACCAATCAGACCCATGTGTCTATCAAAATTAGACAGTCTAGATATGGAGAGACCTAATTTAATGGGCCGTGAACTTTCTATTGGAACTTCTTGTTAACTTGGACAATGTACAAAAAGTTTTAATGTAGCATAGTAATTGATAAGTTCTTAGGAATCAGTGGGCTGAAAAGTCTTCGGATGCTGTTGATCTTGAAGAATGAGTCCTGGAAAACCAAAGAAAATCAGAGAAGACCGGTGGAAGCCGGTCTTTAATCCTCCGATGGTAAAGTTAGTGGATTGAAGTAGAAAAAAGAGTACTTCAAAGACTTCACCAAATTTTTTATCTAGAATTCCAAAAAAGAGAAAAGTCTCATACCTCTGCGTAGAAAGGTCTTTATATAGTGTTAGAAATCAGTTATTTCTCCTATCGTCGTAGAGTTTGGAGGATTCAGAGGGTAACTTCCATAACTGTCATAGGAGTCACCTCATCGGGACCTGTGTTCTGATTCAAACAATATGACTCTTCAACATGACCCTTGGCTCTTGGAAGAGTGTTGAAGTGTAATTCTTGGTGAACCTCACTTCGTCCATCATTAAGGAAGGACGAGGTTCACTGCTTGCTCGTCCTTCATTGGACGAGTGAATGGAGGACGAAAGTAAGAGGACGGTTAAGGAAGGACGAGTGTACCAATCCTTAGTTCTCCACTTTGTATATTGCTATGGACGGCCATATGGACAAGTAATTAACTTGGTGTTTTTCTTGCACCATTAGTTGCCCCCTTGTCCATGTGTCGTCCAAGAAAATATAGTAATTTACTCCTCTGGATGGACGAGCTTTTCTAACGATCAGAGATGCCACATGTCACAATCTAATTGATGGTTCATTTCGTCGATTCATTTTTTCGAGACGAAGACCACGTGTCAGCATCTGATTGGTCGTGTCGTTTCATATGCTCAGGTCAACCATCTATAAATAGTGGAATGCCCCTATTATCCTCTCACTTCTGAGATTTTTCCTCCTTGACATTCATCGTCTTGAGCCTCATCTAAGAGTTTCCCTCGTCCATAGTTTCAGTGCGTCCTAGAGCCAGGTATTCCCTCTTTCCTCGTCTTTTAGGTTTTCAAAATTTTCTTTTTAGAAAATGTTAGGAATCACCATTTCCTCGTCTAGCGATAGTATAGAAAAGGCTATAGACGAGTATTATGACGAGAGTAGTGATAACTCTAGTGATACCAGTAGTAGTAGTAGTAGGGGAAACACCACTGATGAGGGGTCCCTGGGCTTTCTTTAGAAGAAGTACAAAAACAACTTAGGAAAACTATAGGGTCCCAGGTAGGTACCTCGTCTTCCATCCCTCCGTCCAGTCCTTTGGACGAGACGGAGGTAACTGTATATAGCTGTGCTGTAGATATTCCTTCAAAGACGGGCGAGGAAAGATTAAAAAACTTTAGGGAGTGGTACCAAATCCCAGAAGAGTTTAATCCTAGATTACCCGTCCGTGGAGAGTGGTGTTGCAACCCTCATTTTGGGATAGGTGTATACGAGGCCTACCTTCTTGGAGGTCTTAGATTTCCTTTAAATTCTTTTACCAGAGAGCTGTTAGTTAGGTTAGGTTTAGGAGTGTGTCAATTCAACCCAAATGCATGGAGATTAATTATCTCTATGCAAATTTTGTGGAGGGAAGTGTTTGAAGGGTACCGTCCTATTACTGTGGACGAATTCCTTTACTGCTATAAACCTTCAGAGATTCATCAATCTCCTGACTTTTATCAATTCACAGCTAGGAGTAAAGATTGTAGATTGGTGAAATCCTTGGCCTCGTCTGACAGAAAATGGAAGACGGAGTTTTACTTCGTCTCTGGAATCTGGGCTGGAAATCCCGTAGACGTTGGCCGGGATTCCTTTGGTCGTTTTACTGGGGACCTAGGGAACCTTCATCCTGAGGGTAAGTCCCTTAGGTTTCCCCTTCTTCTCTCTTACCTTTTACTTATTACTATCTCATTTAACCTTAATTTATTCCATTACAGTTGTTGGACGACCCACTTTGAGCAAGTTGCACCGTGACCGCATCCACAGGGCTCGTCTACACATAGACAGGGATTTCCATTCCTTGGTCAATCTCAGACGACTAGCTAAGTGGGGCTTAGGTCCTAATCCATCTGACATTGCACTTGCACACGAGATTACAGTGAGAAAAAGTAAGTATTAGATTTCTGCATTCCTTGCATCTTTTATTTTCATTTTTCTAAGTGAATTCTCTTCGTCTCTTTATAGAATGGCAACCATGAGAGGTAATAAGGGAAAGGAGGTAGGTGCTAAGGGGAGCTGTCCTGAGCTTGATCGCCAAGCTCGTCTTGTTGCTGGAGAGAAAAGGAAGACCATATCCAAACACTTGGATTTGGAGAATCTCCCTAGCAGGCGTGGTAAAAAGGTTAAGCGCGGCTCATCTCAGGTAGTCAAGCCCACTCTATCGTCTCAGCAACTAACCAAAGTCTATGATATCGACTCGTCCACTCTTGTGGAGTCCACTCCGTCTAAGACTCCATCGTCCAAAACCGCGCCCACCTCGTCTCAACCATCCCAAAGGGCCCTTTCAAACATCATTGAAAATGAGGACTTGGCCTGGGAGCGTTTTAAGAACGTTGTAACAGACGAGGACATAAACGTCTGCTACGACATGTCCCTCAAGGACTTCGAACACTTTGGTGTTCATGACCTTGTCAAGGTAATATTTCTTTTTTCGTCTTGACCAAATGTACATTTTTCTTCTTTCTTCTTTTTTTTTTTAACTTATATTTGTTGTTGACTTTTACAGGGCATGTCTGAGTTTATAGCAGCGTCTAGACAGGCCACTGGGTTGGACAAGACGAGGATCTTGCTAGAGACGAGGATACAGGAGTTGAAAGAAGAAGCTAGGCAATGGGCTGAGGTGGCTGCTAAGACGACGGACGAGGTGAAAGACCTTAAAGTTTTGGTTGAGGAGTTGAAGGCTAATGCTGCAGAGGAAGATGCTCGTCTTGAAGACTTGCAAAGAAAGAGCGATGAGCATAGCATTCTCCTCTCCAAAGCCAAGGAAGATGCAGTGGCTGAATTCAAAGCATCTAAGCAATACACAGATGCTATGGACACCAACTATGTAGCAGGGTTTGAAGACTTTAGGATGGACGCTGCTGAGAAGTTTCCTGATGTGGACTTCAGCTCTATTGTGCTCAATTTGAACCCTGCCACCACTAGCTCTCTCCTTGGTCTTGACTCTGAGGACGCCAACATAGAGGACAATGCCATGACTCAGCCTCAGGACGACCCCAATTTAGATGCCTCAATTTAGAACATACCTTGATGACTTAGTTTTTTTTTTTTAATATATATATATATATATATGTAATTTGAGTACATTTAGTTCGTCCATGTTTAAGGATGAATTTTGATAAAACAGTTAAGGGTGTTTAGGACGTTTCTTGTCCGCCCTTGAAACAATCAAATGAATACTGTTTGTCTTATATGCATGGACGAGTGTTTATTTTCTATACTTGATTTCTTGTTTTACTCGTCTACATTTCATACATAAACTCAAACCACTTATTGGAATTTCCACTTGAGTGTGATTTGTCCATGTGAAATGGTAACAAAAACTTTACTTGAAATGGTTAAGTAAATAGGCATTACTCGTCCTTAGACTTGTCTGTGATTTTGTCTCGTCCATGAAATGCCCTATTCTTTAAAGTAGGTGATTTAAACAAGTTCAAAATGCCCATGTTTTTCCTCGTCCATGGTATGGTTAGGTATTATGTTTTACCTTGCCCCATTTTATGAATGAGCATGCCTTGGTTTTGCTTGTAATTTGATCTGCACAAGCTTTATCTCGTCCTTTGCTTTGGACGAGCATGCTTTATCTCATCCTTTGCTTTGGACGAGCATGCTTTATCTCATCCTTTGCTTAGGAAATCTTGAGATTACATTTCTGCGTCTAGAGAATTTTCTCATTTTGAGCTTTTCAGCTGTTTTCAAGTCAGTATGAACAAAAAGCAGTACTTGAATCATGGATTCACAAAACATTATGTACATTCCACAAATATTGTTCACAATACAGACATTGTTCATAAACGAGGCATGTTTTAAGAAACTCATGCCTGCCTTAAAAGAAAAACAAACACAAGACAAACCATAATCTTATCCTTAACATAATAATAAGACAAATAAATAAACAAGTCTTTTATGTAGAATAGTTTTTTATGTAGATAGACAGCCTCCAGACTCGTCCAAAGTCATGTTTATCTAAGCTTGCATTTTACTGATAGTACTTCCTCAAGTGCTCCACATTCCAAGGATGCTCTAACTTCCTCCCATCAAGGGCTTCCAAGTAATAAGATTCTTGTCTTTTGTAATTGACGACTTTGTAGAGGCTTTCCCAATTTGGTCCCAACTTCCCATGAGCTGGGTTCTTTGTTGCTAAGGAAACCCTTTTTAGGACGAGGTCTCTTACGCTGAAACGCCTTGGCTTCACCATTGCATCATACTGCCTAGGCATAAGGTTTTTGTACCTTGCCATCCTTTGTTCAGCGTCCATCCTTACCTCGTCTATGAGATCGAGGTTCAAACAGAATTGTTCCTCATTATCTTTGTCTTGATACGCCGCCACTCTATGATTAGCCATATGCACTTCTGTAGGTATGACTGCTTCTGTTCCATAAGCTAGCTTGAAAGGAGTTTCCCTTGTAGGAGTTCTTGCTGTCGTTCTATATGCCTATAGAACACTTGGTAGCTCATCTGGCCATACTCCTTTAGCCCCCTCAAGCCAAGTCTTGATTAATTTTAACAAGGATCGGTTTGCAACTTCTGCTTGGCCGTTAGCTTGTGGGTGGGCTGGTGAGGAGTAGTGATTTTGAATTTCGAAGTGTACGCAAAAATCTTTGAAAAGTGCATTATCAAATTGTCGTCCGTTGTCCGATATCAGCACCCTGGGTACTCCAAATCTGCACACAATGTTCTTCAACACGAAGTTTTTGACATTCTGTTGTGTGATGTTAGCCAAGGATTCCACTTCTACCCATTTGGTAAAATAATCAATACCAACCACGAGAAATTTCATTTGTCTTACGCCCAGTGGAAATGGACCCAGAATGTCTAGTCCCCATTGTGCAAAAGGCCAGGGGGCTGTGATCGGAGTCAAATACTCTGATGGTTGCCTGGGGATGTTGCTAAACCTTTGGCATTGATCGCAAACCTTGACGTAGGCTTTAGCGTCAGCTTGCATGTTTGGCCAATAATATCTTGCACGGACGATTTTGTGGACGAGCGACCTGGCTCCTGAGTGATTGCCACACGCTCCTTCATGAATTTCCCTTATTATGTAGTTTGCTTCGTCCGGGGCCAAACACCTGAGATAAGGCTGGGAAAAACCTCTTTTATAAAGAATCTCATCCATAAAAACGTACCTAGCTGCCCTTACCCTCAGCTTTCTTGCTTCGTCCTTCTCTTTTGGGAGTCGTCCGTCTTTTAGGTACGACACAATTGGAGTCATCCAATTTGCTCTATCTTCCACCTGTTATACTTCTGGGATGTCTATACATGGCATATACTGAATTTCATCAAATTCATCTACGGCTTCACTTGCTGAGGCTTCTTTCGCCAAGGCATCAGCTTCCATGTTTTCCTCCCTTGGGATTTGAACGAAGTTAACTTCCTCAAACTTTTTTATAAGGCACATCACTTTGTTTAGATACTTCCTCATTCGTTCTTCCTTGGCTTCAAACATGCCATTCACTTGGCCTATGATTAACTGAGAATCTCCCAGGACGAGGAGTGACTCTGCTTCTACGGACTTGGCCAATTCCATCCCTTTGAGAAGAGCTTCATACTTAGCTTCATTATTAGTTGTCTGGTACTGCAAACGAACTTTGTGTTTTAGTTTGTCTCCCTCTAGAGATTGTAAAACCACACTTACTCCTCCTGCGTACTGTGTAGATGAACCATTCACATAGACGACCCGTTTAATATTTTCCTTCTCACCCACCTCGTCACAATTTAAGGTAAACTCTGCAATGAAATCTGCCAGAGCTTGAGCTTTTATGGCATGCCTCGGTTGATACTTTATGTCAAACTCACTGAGCTCGACGGCCCATTGGATCAAACGTCCTGCAGCCTCTAGTTTGTTCATTGCCTTCTTGAATGGGTGATCTGTCATGACGTTAATGACGTGAGCTTGAAAATAATGCCTTAGTTTTCTGGAGGCTGTTATCAGTGCAAAAGCCAATTTCTCCATCAACGGATATCGTCCTTCTGCTCCCCGCAGTGCTTTGCTGGTATAGTATACAGGTCTTTGTACCTTGTCTTCTTCCCTCGCTAATGCTGAACTCATGGCGTGTGGGGTGACTGCCAAATATAAATACAACTCTTCCCCTTGCACGGACAGGCTTAACAAAGGGGCTTTGGTGAGGTATGTCTTCAAATCTTCAAAAGCTTTCTGACACTCGTCAGTCCATTCAAATGCTTTTTTAAGAACCTTAAAAAACGGCAGGCATTTGTCAGTAGCTTTAGAAACAAACCTGTTGAGGGCGGCGACTCGTCCAGTGAGGGACTGGACTTCTTTAACACTGCTCAGAGGCTTCATATTCAATATTGCTTGAATTTTGTCAGGGTTTGCTTTGATTCCTTTGTAGGAGACCATAAACCCCAGGAATTTTTCTGATGATACTCCAAAAGCACATTTGCTAGGGTTCAACTTCATGTGATACTGCCTCAGTGTTTCAAATGTTTCCTGCAAGTCGTCCAGATGCCTATCTTCGTCCTAAGATTTCACCAACATATCATCTATATAGACTTCCATATTCCGCCCGATCTGTGGACGAAACATATGATTGACTAGTCATTGGTATGTTACTTTAGCATTTTTCAAATCGAAAGGCATCACTTCATAACAAAATAATCCCTGACTAGTGACAAAGGACGTCTTCTCTTGGTTCGCTTCGTCCATCCTAATCTGATTGTATCCAGAGAAAGCATCCAGGAAACTGAGCAATTTGTGGCCTGCAGTAGAATCTACCAGCTGATCAATGCGTGGTAACGAGTAACTATCCTTGGGACAAGCCTTGTTTAAGTCAGTGAAATCAACGTACATTCTCTACTTGCCATTCGCCTTCTTGACCATGACTACGTTGGCCAACCAGTCAGGATAGTATACCTCTCGAATGAACTTCGTCATAATTAGCTTCTGAACTTCCTCCTTAACAGCATTGTCTCTCTCTAGGGCGAACACCCTCTTCTTTTGCCGTACTAGTTTGGAGGAAGGGCATACACTTAGACGATGGGTAATGACACTAGGATCTATACCCGGCATTTCTTCGTGACTCCATGCAAACACATCTCTGTTTCTTTTTAAAAAACAAATGAGATCTTTCTTGATCTTTGCTTCCAGATCTGCTCCAACCCTGGTACACTTCTCAGGGTTATTATTATCTAAAGGAATATCTTCCAACGCTTCAATGGGTTCTGCCATAACTTTCTTTTCTTCGATATTCATTGCTTGAATTTGCTCGTCCGCGGCCAGTATGGCTAGATAACACTCTCTTGCTGTTAGTTGGTCTCCCTGTACTTGGCCTACCCCATGTTTTGTCGGGAACTTGACTGACAAGTGGTAGGTAGATGTAATTGCCTTCCACCTATTTAGGGTTGGCCTCCCAATTATTGCATTGTAAGAGGATGAACAATCGACCACAAGGAAGTTCACCTCCTTGGTAACTTGCTGCGGATATGCCCCCACTGTCACTGGTAATGAAATACTACCCACAGGTTGTATCTTCATTCCACCAAAACCCACTAGGGGGGAGCTCGCTTGTCGCAGCCGATCTCGTCCTAACCTCATCTACTGAAAGGCTGGATAATACAAAATATCAGCCGAGCTTCCGTTATCTATCAACACCCTTCTGGTCTTGTAATCAGCAATAAGGAGGGTGATGACAATAGCATCGTCATGAGGATGGTGAATTTTCTTTGCGTCTTCATCCGTGAAGGTGATCGCCTGCTCATCCGTAGTTCTCTCACTCGGTAATCGTCTAGAGAGTTGAACGTTTTGTATTGCTTTCAAGTATGCTTTCTTCGACTTGGACGACTGTCCTGTAGGACTTCCCCCTAGGATGATTCTTATTTCTCCAAGCGGTGGTCGTGATGACTCCTCTACCTTCGCTTTCAATTTCTCATCCTTGTGGTCTCGTCCAAGGACATTTCTCAACTTTCCTTGCCTGATGAGATTCTCAATCTGCTGCTTCAAATCAAAGCATTCATTCGTATCATGCCCATGATCCCTATGGAAGCGACAATACTTATTCCTATTGCGCTTGTTGGCATCTCCCTTCATCTTCTTTGGCCACTTCAAAGAAGGCTCGTCCTTGATTTGCATAAGAACTTGCTCAAGTGGCACGTTCAAGGGAGTATACTGTTGATTTTGCGCTGAAGGGCCTACTTTCTTTTCTCAATCCCTCTTATCTTCCGTCCGTCCTTTCTTAGGATGAGGGCCTTGCTTCGACTGATGCATTGGGTTGGCTTCAACCTTCTCAACTCTTTTCCTCTTCTTGGCTATGATAGCATCCTCTGCATTCATGAAATTCTGGGCTGAATGAACTAGTTCAGCCATGGTTTGAGGCGCCTGTTCATATAGCTTATGGATAAATAAATCAGAATGAACTCCATTATAAAATGCTGCCAGGAGGAGTTTATCCTCCACCTCATCCACTGCCAAGGCATTCCTGTTGAAACGAGTGATGAAGGACTACAAACTTTCATTCTCCCCTTGCTTTATGGTTAGCAAGCTAGATGAAGAACGTTTGTGCCTCTGCCCTCCAATAAAATTGTTAACGAATAACTTGCTTAACTCTTCGAAGGACGTCACTGTATTAGGAGATATTTTGCTGAACCACACTCGTGCAGGTCCTTCGAGGGTAGTAGGAAAAGCTCTGCACATTATTTCATCTGGAACTCCTTGAAGATGCATAGTAGTTTTGAAGGTGGCAATATGGTCAAAAGGATCTCGCGTCCCGTTATACGAATCTAAAGGAGGCATCTTGAACTTAGGCGGCAAAGGATGAGCATTGATGGACGCCATAAAGGGGGAATCAGTTCTGTAAACTAAGTCTTCCACAGGGTTTGTTTTCCTCATGTTTTCCCTCATCTCGTCCATGACCCTTCTCATTTGATCCATTTCCCTTTCCAAATGAGGTACCCTTCGTGAAACGGTACCTCTTGACTGATTTTCAGTTTCAACATTCCTTTCCTTTTCTTGACTTTGGGCTCGTTCTTTGGCATTCCATTCACGAGGCTGCTTCTTTAACTCAAGTTATCTAACCAACTCTTGGTTCTGACGAGTTAACTCTGCCATAGCAGCGGCCATGGATTGCATATGTTGGAATGAAGGTGGTTGCATAGTGGGTGCTGACTGACGGTCGCGGTGAGGGTTACTAGATGCGTCCCTATTTTGTTGAGGGCCTGGACTCGTAGCCTTAGATCTTGTCCGAACCATTTCAACCCTTTATTGGAGAAAGAAATTACAGAACTTAATAAACTAAGTTCAAAAGACAACAAATTTCTTACGTTTCTTTGCCACAGACGGTGCCAACTGATAAGTTCTTAGGAATCAGTGGGCTGAAAAGTCTTCGGATGCTGTTGATCTTGAAGAATGAGTCCTGGAAAACCAAAGAAAATCAGAGAAGACCGGTGGAAGCCGGTCTTTAATCCTCCGATAGTAAAGTTAGTGGATTGAAGTAGAAAAAAGAGCACTTCAAAGACTTTACCAAATTTTTTATCTAGAATTCCAAAAAAGAGAAAAGTCCCATACCTCTGCGTAGAAAGGTCTTTATATAGTGTTAGAAATTAGTTATTTCTCCTATCGTCGTAGAGTTTGGAGGATTCAGAGGGTAACTTCCATAACTGTCATAGGAGTCACCTCATCGGGACCTGTGTTCTGATTCAAACAATATGACTCTTCAACATGACCCTTGGCTCTTAGAAGAGTGTTGAAGTGTAACTCTTGGTGAACCTCACTTCGTTCATCATTAAGGAAGGACGAGGTTCACTGCTTGCTCGTCCTTCATTGGACGAGTGAATGGAGGACGAAAGTAAGAGGACGGTTAAGGAAGGACGAGTGTACCAACCCTTAGTTCTCCACTCTGTACATTGCTATGGACGGCCATATGGACGAGTAATTAACTTGGTATTTTTCTTGCACCATCAGTAATTTTTTCTTTTCTTTTCTTTTTTTACTAGGATTGCATTTGGCATTAGCTTAAAAAGCCAACTTATTTTATTGTTTAGCTTATTTTTGCTATTATTCATGGCTGTCGCTACACTTTTTATGATACTACTTGATGGTGCAAGAAAAACATTGCGTCAGACACTCGTCCATATTGTCGTCCATATCAACATTCAGAACTGAGAGCAAGTATTTGGAACGTTCGTCCTTCCATTACCATTAGTCCTCTCCACTATGTTCGTCCAATGAAGGACGAGTATGCTTTAAACCTCGTCCTTCATCATGGACGGACGAGTCATTATGGACGGACGAATCATCACGGACGAGCAGGCATAAACTCAGCAAGAGTTAAAAACTTGGGTACACATACAGCCAAGAGTTGTATTACTTGAATCTCAACACAGTTCCCGAAGAGGTGACTTTCATGACAGTTAAGGGAGTTACCCTCTGAACCTTCCAAACACTACGACGATTAAGAAAAATAACCAATTTCCAACGCTATATAAAGGCCAGTCTGCATAGAGGTAAGGACACTTTTTCTTTGGTAAAGAATAGGAGATAAGTTAAATATTGAGGGTTTTTCTTTCCTTCAATTGACTGACTTTACCATCGGAGAATCAAAGGCCGGCTTCCACCGGTCTACTTTTCTGATTTCTTTTGGTTTTTCAGGATTCACTCTACTAGATCCAGAGCGTTCGAAGTTCATTCAACCCATAAGTGACTTAGAACTTATCAGTTGGCGCCGTCTGTGGGAAAGAGTAGTTATCAAATTTTGTTTGATTCACTAAGTTCTATAGTTGTTCTCTCCAATCAAGGGTTGAAATGGTTCGGACAAGGTCTAGAGCAACGAGTCCAGGCCCTCAACATAGCAGGGATGCATCTAACAATCCTCACCGCGACCGTCAGTCAGCACCAGCCATGCATCCACCCTCTTTTCAGCATATGCAGTCCATGGCTGCTGCTATGGCAGAATTGACTCGCCAAAACCAGGAGTTGGTTAGGCAACTTGAGTTAAGAAGGCAGCCTCATGAACGGAACGCTGAAGAACGGGCCCAGAGTCAAGAGAAGGAAAGGAATGTTGAGACTGACGATCAATCAAGAGGCACTGCTTCATGGAGGGTACCTCATTTAGAAAGGGAAATGGACCAAATGAGAAGGGTCATGGACGAGATGAGAGAAAATATGAAGAAAACAAACCCTGTGGAAGATTTGGTTCACAGAACTGATTCCCCCTTTGTGGCGTCCATCAATGCGCATCCATTGCCACCTAAGTTCAAGATGCCCCCGTTAGACTCGTATGACGGGACGAGAGATCCTTTTGACCATATTGCCACCTTCAAAACTACTATGCATCTCCAAGGAGTTCCAGACGAAATAATGTGCAGAGCTTTTCCTACTACCTTGAAAGGACCAGCACGAGTGTGGTTTAGCAAAATACCTCCTAACACAGCGGCATCCTTTGAGGAGTTGAGCAAGCTGTTCGTCAACAACTTCATTGGAGGGCAGAGGCATAAACGTTCTTCGTCCAGTTTGCTGACCATAGAACAAGGGGAAAATGAGAGCTTGCGGTCCTTCATCACACGCTTCAATAGGGATGCCTTGGCTGTGGACGAAGTGGATGACAAACTCCCCTTGGCTGCATTTTATAACGGCGTTCATTCTGATCTATTTATTCACAAGTTGTATGAGCAGGCCCCCCAGTCAATGGCTGAGCTAGTTCATTCAGCCCAGAATTTTATGAATGCAGAAGATGCTATCATAGCCAAAAAGAGGAAAAGAGTTGAGAAGATTGAAGCCAACCCACCGCGTCAGTCAGATCAAGGTCCTCGTCCCAAGAAGGGACGAACGGAAGATAGAAGGGATCGAGAAAAGAAAGCAGGCCCTTCAGCATGAAACCAACAGTATACCCCCTTGAACATGCCACTTGACCAAGTTCTTATGCAAATTAAAGACGAGCCTACTTTGAAGTGGCCAGAGAAGATGAAAGGGGATCCCAACAAACGCAATCGGAACAAATACTGTCATTTCCATAGGGATCACGGGCATGATACAGATGAATGTTTTGATTTGAAGCAGCAAATAGAAAATCTCATCAGACAAGGAAAGCTGAGGAATTTCCTTGGACGAGACCACAAAGATGAGAAACTGAAAGCAAAGGTAGAAGAGACGTCACGACCACCACTTGGAGAAATAAGGATCATCCTTGGGGAAAGTCCTACAGGACAGTCGTCCAAGTCAAAGAAGGCATATCTGAAAGCAGTACAAAATGTTCAACTCTCAGGGCGATTACCAGGTGAGAAAACTACGGACGAGCAGACAATTATCTTTACGGATGAGGACGCAGAGAGAATCCATCACCCCTATGACGACGCTATAGTCATCACTCTCCTCATTGCTGATTATAAAACCAGAAGAGTATTGATAGACAACGGAAGCTCAGCTGACATTCTGTATTATCCAGCCTTTCAACAGATGAGGATAGGACGAGATCAGCTGCGACAAGTAAGCTCCCCTTTAGTGGGATTTGGCGGAATGAAGATACAACCTGTGGGCAGCATCTTGTTACCAGTAACAGTGGGGGCATATCCGCAGCAAGTTACCAGGGAGGTGAACTTTCTTGTGGTTGACTGCTCGTCCTCTTACAACGCTATAATTGGGAGGCCAACCCTAAATAGCTGGAAGGCTATAACATCTACCTACCACCTGTCAGTCAAGTTCCCAACGGAGCATGGGATAGGCCAAGTACAGGGAGACCAATTAACGGCAAGAGAATGTTACCTGGCCATATTGGCTGCGGACGACCAAATTCAGGCAATGACGATTGAAGAAAAGAGGGTTGTAGCAGAACCTGTCGAAGCATTGGAGAATGTTCTTTTAGATGATAATGACCCAGAGAGGTGCACCAGGATAGGGGCAGATTTAGAAGTAAAAGTCAAAACGGATCTCATTTGTTTGTTGAGAAGAAATAGAGATGTGTTTGCATGGAGTCACGATGATATGCCGGGCATAGATCCCAGCGTCATTACCCACCGTTTGAGCGTATGCCCTTCCTTCAAACCAGTCCGACAAAAGAAGCGAGTGTTTGCCCCAGAGAGAGAAAATGATGTTAAGGAGGAAGTTCAGAAGCTGGTCACGGCGAAATTCATTCGAGAGGTATACTATCCTGAGTGGTGGGCCAATGTAGTTATGGTCAAAAAAGCGAATGGCAAATGGAGGATGTGTGTTGATTTCACGGACCTAAACAAGGCTTGCCCAAAAGATAGTTACCCGTTACCACGCATTGATCAGCTAGTTGATTCTACTGCGGGCCATAAATTACTCAGTTTCTTGGACGCTTTTTCAGGGTACAATCAGATACGGATGGACGAAGCAGATCAGGAGAAGACATCCTTCGTCACCAGTCAGGGATTATTCTGCTATGAAGTGATGCCTTTTGGTTTGAAGAATGCAGGAGCAACGTACCAACGGTTGGTCAATCATATGTTTCGTCCACAGATTGGGCGGAATATGGAAGTCTATATAGACGACATGTTGGTGAAAACTCAGGACGAGGACAGGCATCTGGACGACTTGCAGGAAACATTTAATACATTGAGGCATTATCACATGAAGTTAAACCCTAGCAAATGTGCTTTTGGGGTGTCATCAGGGAAATTCCTGGGGTTTATGGTCTCTTACAGGGGAATTGAAGCAAACCCTGATAAAATCCAAGCAATATTGAATATGAAGCCTCCAAGCAGTGTTAAAGAAGTTCAATCTCTTACTGGACGAGTCGCCGCCCTCAATAGATTTGTTTCCAAAGCAACTGACAAATGCCTACCATTTTTTAAGGTCCTTAAAAAAGCATTTGAATGGACTGATGAATGTCAGCAAGCATTTGAAGATTTGAAGATGTACCTTACCAAGGCCCCCTTGTTAAGCCCGTCCGTGCAAGGGGAAGAGTTGTATTTGTATCTGGCAGTCACCCCACATGCTGTAAGTTCAGCATTAATAAGAGAGGAAGACAAGGTCCAAAGGCCTGTGTACTATACCAGCAGGGCACTGAGGGGAGCAGAAGGACGATACCCGTTGATGGAGAAAATGGCTTTTGCATTGATAACAGCCTCCAGAAAGCTCAGGCATTACTTTCAGGCTCATGTCATTAATGTCATGACAGACCACCCACTCAAGAAAGCTATGAACAAGCTAGAGGCTGCAGGACGTCTGATCCAATGGGCCGTCGAGCTCAGTCAGTTCGACATAAAATATCAACCGAGGCACACCATAAAAGCCCAAGTTATGGCAGATTTCATTGCAGAGTTTACTTCGGATTGTGACGAGGCGAACGAGAAAGAAAACACTGAGTGGGTAGTTTATGTGGATGGCTCGTCTACTCAACATGCAGGAGGAGTAGGTGTAGTCCTACAGTCACCACAGGGAGATAAATTAAAATACAGGGTTCGTTTGCAGTACCAGACAACTAATAATGAAGCTGAGTATGAAGCTCTTCTCAAAGGGATAGAACTGGCCAAGTCTGTTGAAGCAAGATCACTCCTCGTCCTGGGAGATTCTCAGCTAATCATAGGTCAAGTGAATGGCACATTTGAAGCAAAGGAAGAACGGATGAGAAAATATCTAAACAGGGTGATGCACCTTGTCAAAAATTTTGAAAAAGTGAACTTCGTTCAGGTCCCAAGAGAAGAAAATATGGAGGCAGATGCTTTGGCAAAAGAATCCTCAGCTAGTGAAGCCGTAGACGAGGTAGATGAGATTCAATACTGCCAAGCATAGACATTCCAGAAGTACAACAAGTAGAAGGCAAGACGAGTTGGATGACTCCACTTGTATCGTACCTAAAAAATGGACAACTCCCTGAAGAGAAGGACGAAGCAAGAAAGCTAAGGGTGAGGGCAGCCAGGTATGTTCTAATGGATGAAGTTCTTTACAAAAGAGGTTTTTCCCAGCCTTATTTAAGGTGTTTGGCACCGGACGAGGCAAACTACATAATAAGAGAAATCCACGAAGGAGCATGTGGCAATCACTTAGGAGCTAGATCACTTGTCCACAAAATCGTCTGTGCAGGGTACTATTGGCCTAGCATGCAAGCTGATGCTAAGGCCTACGTCAAGGTCTGCGACCAATGCCAAAGATTCAGCAACGTCCCTAGGCAACCATCAGAATATTTGACCCCAATGACGGCCCCTTAGCCCTTTGCACAGTGGGGGCTAGACATTCTGGGTCCATTCCCTCTAGGTGTGAGGCAAATGAAGTTCCTTGTGGTTGGAATTGATTATTTTACCAAATGGGTAGAGGCAGAACCCTTAGCTAATATTACCCAACAGAATGTCAAAAACTTCGTGTGGAAGAACATTGTATGTAGATTTGGTGTGCCCAGGGTGTTGATATCAGACAACGGATGACAATTTGATAATGCACTTTTTAGAGATTTTTGCCTACATTTTGGAATACAAAATCACTACTCCTCACCGGCCCACCCACAAGCTAATGGTCAAGCAGAAGTTGCAAACCGATCCTTGCTGAAGTTGATCAAGACTCGGCTTGAGGGGGGCTAAGGGAGTATGGCCTGATGAGTTACCAGGTGTGTTGTGGGCGTACAGGACGACTGCAAGAACTCCCACAGGGGAGACTCCTTTCAGGCTAGCATATGGAGCAGAAGCGGTTATACCTGCAGAAGTGCATATGGCTAATCATAGAGTAACAGCGTATCGAGACAAAGATAATGAGGAGCAACTCCGTTTGAATCTTGATCTCATAGACGAAGTAAGGATGGATGCTGAGCAAAGGATGGCAAGGTACAAAAACCTTATGGCTAGACAGTATGATGCAATGGTGAAGCCAAGGCGTTTCAGCATAGGAGATCTTGTCCTGAAAAGGGTCTCCCTGGCAACAAAGAACCCAGCTTACGGGAAGTTGGGACCAAATTGGGAAGGCCCCTACAGAGTCATCAATTGCAAAAGACAAGGATCCTATTACTTGGAAGCGCTGGATGGAAGGAAGTTAGAACATCCTTGGAATGTGGAGCACTTGAGGAAGTACTATCAATAAAGTGTTAACATAGATCAACATGACTTTGAACGAGTCTGAAGACTACATAAACTATTCTACATAAAAGACTATTTAATTTGTCTTATTACTGTATCAAAAACAGCTTTATGGTTTGGTTTGTGTTTGTTTTTCTTTTAAGGCAGGCATTAGTTTCTTAAAACATGCCTCGTCTATGAACAATGTATTGTGAACAATATTTGTGGAATGTACATAATGTTGTGTAGATCCATGATTCAAGCACTGCTTTTTGTTCATGATAATTTGAAAACAGCTGAAAAGCTCAAGACGAGAAAATTCTCTGGACGCAGAGATGTAATCTCAAGATGAAATAAAGCACCCTCGTCCAAATCTAAGGACGAGGTAGAGCTGACATCAAATCAAGAGCAAAACTAAGGGATACCCGTCCATAAAAATGGGGGAGGATAAAAAATAAAAACAATTTAATTGTGCCATGGACGAAAGACAACATGAGCATTTTAATCTTATGTAGAATCACCCATTTTAAAGGTGTTTCATGGACGAAGTGAAGCACAAACAAGTCTAAGGACGAGTAGTGCCCATACACTTAACCATTTTGAATGAAGTTTTTATTATCATTTTACATGAATATATGACAAATGGGAATTCCAATTAGAACGGTTTCAAATTTGTATATGAAATATAGACGGGTAAAATGAATCAAATATAAAGTATAAACACTCGTCCATAAAGCAAGTAGTACACATTTAATTGTTTCTTAAGGGCGGACTAGAAACGTCCTAAACACTCTTTTAAATGTTTCATCAAGATTCGTCCTTGAACATGGACGAATTAAAAGTACTTGAGTTACATTTACTTAAAAAAAAATAATAAAACTACAGTCATTGACATTTTTTAAATAGAGGCATCTGGATTGGGGTCGTCCTGGGGTTGAGTGGTAGCATCGTCCTCAATGTTGCCGTCCTCAGGGTCAAGACCAAGGAGAGAGCTAGTGGTGGCAGGGTTTAGATTCAGCATGATGGAGCTGAAGTCCACTTCAGGAAATTTTTCAGTAGCGTCCATCCTGAAGTCTTCAAACCCTGCTGCGTAGTTGGTGTCCAAAGCATCAGTATACTGCTTGGAAGCTTTAAACTCAGCCACCGCATCTTCCTTAGCCTTAGAAAGGAGAATGCCTTGCTCGTCGATCCTCTTCTGCAAATCCTCAAGACGAGCATCTTTGTCTATAGCATTAACCTTAACTCCTCAACCAACACCTTAAGATCTTTCATCTCCTCCGTCGTCTTGGCAGCTACCTCAGCCCATTGCTTGGCATCCTCCTTCACCTCCTGTATCCTCGTCTCCAGCAGAATCCTCGTCCTATCCAACCCAGTAGCTTGTCTGGACGCAGCTATGAACTTAGACATGCCCTGGAAGTTAACAGCAAAATAAGTTTAAAAACAAACACACAAATAAATAAAAAGTGTACACTTAGTCAAGACGAGGGAAAGGTTTTACCTTGAAGAGGTCGTGAACACCTGAATGTTCAAAATCCTTCAAGGACATGTCATAACAGGCGTTAATGTCCTCGTCCGTCACAACGCTTTTAAAACGTTCCCAGGCCAAATCTTCGTTTTCAATAATATTGGAGGGGGCCCTCTGGGATGGTTGAGACGAGGAGGGTGCGGTCTTGGACGAAGGAGTCTTAGACGGGGTAGACTCCACAGGAGTGGACAAGTCAACCTCGTACACTTTGGCAGGTTGCTGAGAAGACGGAGTAGGTTTGATCACTTGGGACTGCTCGTGTTTAACTTTTTTACCTCGCCTGCTGGGGAGGTTCTCCAAGTTTAAATTTTTAGAAATAGTTTTTCTTTTTTCCCCAGCAGAGGGACGAACCTGGTGTTCAAGCTCAGGACGACTCCCTTCTGCACCAACTTCCTTTCCTTTGTTGCCTCTCATGGTGGCCATTCCTGTAAAAGGACGAAGAGGATTTACTTAGAAGAGTAAAAACAAAAGATGTAAGGAATATAAGAAAATTTACTTACTTCTTCTAACCGTGACCTCGTGTGCAATGGTAATGTCAGTAGGGTTAGGACCTAAACTCCACTTGGCCAGTCGTCTAAGGGTGACCAAAGAGTGAAAATCCCTGTCTACGTGTAGACGAGCCTTGTGGACGCGGTCACGGTGTAATTTACTCAAAGAAGGCCGTCCAACAGCTATTAAAAAAAAAAAACAAAACAAACAAGAAAGGATTAGATGAGTTAATAAGTCAAAAACAAGTAAAAAGGGGAAAAAGCTAAGGGACTTACCCTCAGGACGAAGGTTCCCTAGGTCCCCAGTGAAACGACCAAAAGAATCCTGGCCAACGTCTATAGGACTTCCAGCCCAGAATCCAGAGACGAAGAAGAACTCCGTCTTCCATTTTCTGTCAGACGAGGCCAGGGACTTAACCAATTTACAGTCTTTACTCCTGGCTGTGAATTGATAAAAGCCAGGAGACTGGTGAATTTCGGAAGGTTTATAGCAGTAGAGGAACTCGTCCACAGTAATAGGACGGTCTCCTCCAAACACTTCCTTCCACAAAATCTGCATAGAGACAACTAACCTCCATGCATTTGGGTTAAATTGACACACTCCTAAACCTAACCTAAATAACAGTTCTCTGATAAAAGAATTTAAGGGAAACCTAAGACCTCCAAGAAGGTAAGCCTCATATACACCTATTCCAAAACGAGGGTTGCAGCACCACTCTCCACGGACGGGTAATCTAGGATTGAACTCGTTTGGGATTTGGTACCACTCCCTAAGGTTGTTTAATCTATCCTCGTCCGTCTTTGAAGGGATATCTACAGCGCAACTATATACAGTTACCTCCGTCTCGTCCAAAGGATTAGACGGAGGGATGGAAGACGAGGTACCTACCTGGGACCCTACAGTTTTCCTAAGGTGTTTTTGTATTTCTTCTAAAGGAACCCCAGGGACCCCTGAGACATATTCCTCGTCGGTAGTGTTTCCCCTACTGCTGCTACTAGTGTCACTAGAATTATTACTACTCCCATCATAATACTCGTCTATGGCTCTTTCTGTACTATTAATAGACGAGGAGATGGTAATTCCAGACATTTTCTAAAAAGGAAAATTTTTGAAAACCTAAAAGACGAGGGGAGAGGAAATACCTGGATCTAGGACGTACTGAAACTATAGACGCAGGAAAGTCTTAGACGAGGCTCTAGACGAGGGATGTCAAGGAGGAAAAATCTCAGAAGTAAGAGGGTAATGGGGGCATTCCACTATTTATAGATGGTTGACCTGAGCATATGAAACGACATGACGAATCAGACACTGACACGTGGCCTCCGTCTCGAGAAACTGAACCGACGAAACAAATCACCAATCACGTACTGACACGTGGTATATTTGATTATTAAGGAAACTCACACGTCCAGAAGAGTAAATCACTACATATTCATGGACGACACATGGACAAGGGGGCAACTGATGGTGCAAGAAAAACATTGCGTCAGACACTCGTCCATATTGTCGTCCATATCAACATTCAGAACTGAGAGCAAGTATTTGGAACGTTCGTCCTTCCATTACCATTAGTCCTCTCCACTATGTTCGTCCAATGAAGGACGAGTATGCTTTAAACCTCGTCCTTCATCATGGACGGACGAGTCATTATGGACGGACGAATCATCACGGACGAGTAGGCATAAACTCAGCAAGAGTTAAAAACTTAGGTACACATACAGCCAAGAGTTGTATTACTTGAATCTCAACACAGTTCCCGAAGAGGTGACTTTCATGACAGTTAAGGGAGTTACTCTCTGAACCTTCTAAATACTACGACGATTAAGAAAAATAACCAATTTCCAACGCTATATAAAGGTCAGTCTGCATAGAGGTAAGGACACTTTTTCTTTGGTAAAGAATAGGAGATAAGTTAAATATTGAGGGTTCTTCTTTCCTTCAATTGACTGACTTTACCATTGGAGAATCAAAGGCCGACTTCCACCGGTCTACTTTTCTGATTTCTTTTGGTTTTTCAGGATTCACTCTACTAGATCCAGAGCGTTCGAAGTTCATTCAACCTGTAAGTGACTTAGAACTTTTCACTACTTATAGGTCACACTTTATTTTTTCAACTAATTTTTACTTTTATCTACAGTACTTTTAGCAAAAAGTTTTCAATTTCAATTAAATAAACTATTCCCAAACAATATTTATTATAATTTTGGTTATATATTTAACTAAATATTCTACCATTGAACATTTATTATGATTGTGTTTAGTTTTGAAACTTAAAGGATTAATGCCGCTCAGTTGAAATTTTAGGGGCTAAAAGCGCTTAGGAGGTAAAATTTAGAGACTAATAGTGTAATTTTGCCAAAAAATATTATGCCAAAATTCTATTAGAAAGTATAAAAATATAATAAAATTTAAATTCAATTTAATATATATATATATATATATATATATATATATTATAATAAAACGTGTAAAATTTTTCTTCTCACGTAAGGTGAGTTTCCTTCTCTTCATGAGAGTCTCATTCTCATACTCTTGGTGAGACATTACATTGCGATTTCCTCCTTTCTTTAATAGTTTTAGTTGTATTATACTTCTTTTACTCTTTACGTACTTCAAGTATGGATTTAGATTTTGTTCAACAACTTCAAAACATTAAGTTGACGGAAGATGAAGGGGTGGTTATTAGGGTTGGATCTGTTCATAGGGATAGAATGTTGGAAGAATGCTCATTAAGTCTGTTGGGAAAGTTCCTCACAAACAAGTCCTATAATCAACGTGCTGCCAAGGCTCTACTGCGCTCTGTATGGAAGATGGATTCTGATGTTCGAATTGTCGACGTTGGTGATGGTGTATTCCAATTTAAATTTACCATGGAGAGCCAGTTGAAGTGGGTCCTTGCAAATGGTCCATGGAGTTTTGAGGATCATCCATTGGTTTTGTGTAGATGGGAGCGGGGTATGTCTGCTTCTTCTGTTTGTTTCACTTCAATTCCAATGTGGGTCCAGATTTGGGGCCTCCCTTTTGATCTTTTATCTGAGGAAGTTGGCAGAGATATTGGGAATGGACTGGGAAAGGTTGTGGAGGTCGATTTAAAAGCTTTCTCATTAGATCAAGCCCGCTTTCTACGTGTAAGGGTTGAATTGCCGTTGGAGAAACCACTACGTAGGGGTGGTGTTGTTGCAAGTCCTGAAGGAGATAAAGTTTGTATTGGATTTAAATATGAACGCTTAGTGGGACTCTGTTTCAAGTGTGGGCGATTTGGGCATGAAGCACGTGGCTGTCCTTTTCATGTTGATCAGCACAACGAACTCCCTTATGGCGAATGGTTAAAGGCTGGTTTTCGTAAAGCCAATGTTCCCGTAAACTCTGATCGAAATTCTGTGAGAAGGGAGGTTGATTCACACCGTGATGGTTTACTGCTGCCCAATGTTACAGAGACTGCAAACTTGAGAGACGTTCATGGCGGAATAGTTTCAGGTCAGTTGCACCGTGAAGTAGTCGATGGAGGTTCACCTGTTGGGCTGTCTGGTGGGGCGGTGGTTGAGACGGTTGGAAAGGATGGAAAAGGTACCATTGTGGCTGGGAAACTTCTTTCGGATTCTGTGGCAACAATTGCTGATCTGGATCAAGCTATCCAATCAAAACCGGTTACTTTGTATCCTAACTCAATCTGTGAGGAGCAGTTGATGGATGATAGCGCTTTTCTCTCGGGGTTGGTTGATGTGCAAGTTATGGATGAAGACTTAACTACTTGCAAACGTGTTTCCTCTAAAAAGCATGATGTGGTGACTGAGGTGCCGTGTCTATTGGGCGATGGCAAAGGAGATAGGGCTGAATGCAGTGACCCGGTTAAAAACAGGCCCCTGAAGAGTGAAATTAAAATGAAAAAAGGCTTGTCCTCTTTACAAAGCCCACCCGTTCTTAATCCAGGTTGTGTTACAATTACTAAGCCCACTGGTTCTTGTGTTGCTGAAGAGAAAAGCAAAGGAAATATCCCTCAGTTGGATGGGCTCAAGAAAAGTTGTGTTACTGAAGAAAAAGGCAAAAGCAATTATTCGGATGGGCTTAAGAAAGGTACATGGAAGAGGGCTTCTAATAAGTCTCGGCCTGGGGTGCTGTTGCCACTTTTAAGTGATGCAGTGAAGACAAAGAGGAGGAGTATGGAGCTTTTGGGTGATGCAGTGAAGACAGAATGTGCTACAAAGAAAAGTAAGGTCAGTGACAATGTAAGTTTTCAGTCTCTTTCTAGGGAGGAAACGATTACATCGGCGGAGGTTGCTATGCAACCCCGCCGGGCATTATGAATCTTTTAAGTTGGAACTGCCGAGGGCTTGGGAACCGTCGGACAATTCGTGCCTTAGTCAAGGTAATCAATAAACAAGTTCCCAATATTGTATTTTTAATGGAAACAAAATCTGGTCTGGATTGGATGTTGAAGGTACGAGATTGGTGTAAATATAAAAATGGTTTTATTGTTCCTAGTAGGGGAAGTAGTGGGGGTTTAGCTTTATTTTGGAAAAATGAGATAAGGCTGGATATTCAAACTTATTCACATTCACATATTGATGCTTGGGTGTATGGGGAGGATGGTATTGGTTGGTGGCATCTTATAGGTTTTTATGGTGAACCTGATACTTCTAGGAGATGGGAGTCATGGCAAAAACTCAAGCATTTACATGGAACATCCTCTTTACCGTGGTTGGCAATTGGGGATTTTAATGAAATTACTAGCATGGCTGAAAAGGAGGGGGGAAGTACTAGAACAAGGCAGCAAATGAAATATTTTGTTGATACTATTAATTGTTGTGGTCTTAAGGAAGTGCCATTTACGGGACCTTTGTTTACTTGGTTGTATTTAAAAGAGGATGGGTCTCAAATTAGAGAGAGGTTGGATAGAGCTTTGGCTACGGTGGAGTGGTTTCATTTATTTCCTATGGCTAAGCTTACCAATCTTTCATCATCAGTTTCAGATCACTCCCCTCTTGTTCTTCAATTGGTTGCAGAGCCAAGAAAAAAGAGGGTGGGGCGGGTTTTCCGTTTTGAATCAATGTGGTTAAAAGATCCAAGGTGTGGGGCTATTGTGGAGGAAGCTTGGGATGATGGCTTGTTTGGAGGGTCGGGTGATGTTCTTAATAGATGCTTGGAGAGTTGTCGTACTAGACTTGAGGTATGGAATGGTGCAGAATTTGGTAATGTGGGGAAGACAGTGGCTGAATTACAGAAAAAGCTAGAATGGCTAGAGTTGCAACCTTCAAATCCGGATATATTTAGAGCTTTAAGGAACACTAGAATTGAGTTGAATTGTTGGTTGGATAAAGAGGATGATATGTGGAGGCAAAGATCTAGAATTAGTTGGATGCAATCTGGTGATAGAAATACTAGATTTTTTCATGAGAAAGCTTCAGCAAGATATAAAAAGAATGTCATAATGGGTTTGATGGATGAGAATAGTGGTTGGTTGGAGGGTGATGAGCATGTGGAGAGGATAATGTTGCAATACTATGAGATGCTTTTTACTAGTAGCTGTCCTTCGGAGTTTGAAGAAATTCTAGATGCTGTTCAACATAAAGTCACCCCTAGGATGAATCAAGCTCTTGTAAGGGAGTTTTCAGAAGCTGAAGTGAAGAATGCCCTTAAGCTAATGTATCCTTTGAAGTCTCCTGGACCGGATGGCATGCCTCCTCTGTTTTATCAGCACTTTTGGCCAAAGATTGGTGGTGTGGTTACTTCTTCAGTTTTGGCTTTTCTCAATTCAGGTATCATTCCGCCAAATTTCAATCATACTCATATTGTTCTTGTACCTAAATGTAAAGAACCAAAAACTGTGACAGATTTTAGACCCATTAGTCTTTGTAATGTGGTTTATAAAATTGCATCAAAAGCCATTGCTAATAGGTTGAAAAAAGTTCTTCCTTCTATTATTAGTGATTCCCAAAGTGCGTTTGTGCATGGTAGGTTAATCACTGATAATGTTCTTGTTGCCTATGAGATGATGCATCATATTAGTCAAAAGAAGAGTGGAAAAGTGGGTGATTTGGCTCTAAAACTCGATATGAGTAAGGCATATGATAGGGTAGAGTGGATATGGTTGGAAAAAATCATGCATAAATTGGGTTTTGATGATAAATGGTGTGCTTTGGTTATGAAGTGTGTCACTACTGTTACTTATTCTGTGAAGATTAATGGAAAGCCTAAAGGGCATATTATTCCAAGTAGGGGAATTAGGCAGGGTGATCCATTGTCTCCTTATCTATTCTTGTTATGTGCTGAAGGTCTTTCTGCTCTGATTAAGAAAGAAGTTGAGAATGGTAGGATGGGGGGAGTAGCAGTATGCCGTAGGGGTCCCAAAATATCTCATCTTTTCTTTGCTGATGATAGTTTGATATTTTGTAGAGCTTCCATGGAGGAATGTGAGGCCCTTCAAAGGGTATTGAGGGTGTATGAGGGTGCTTCGGGACAGCAATTAAATTGTGCTAAAACTTCTCTGTTTTTTAGTGCCAATACTTCTTTTGATATTCAAGAGGCCATTAAAGAGAGGTTTGGGGCCCAGGTAATTAAGCACCATGAAAAATACCTTGGTTTGCCATCATTGGTGGGTAGGAATAAGAAAAACACTTTCAACTCTATTAAAGACAAATTAAGTAAGAAGCTTGCTGGTTGGAAAGAGAAGTTATTGTCTAAGGCAGGGAAAGAAGTGTTGATAAAAGCTGTGGCTCAAGCTATTCCGACGTATACTATGAGTGTGTTCAAATTGCCGGACTCTCTTTGTGAGGATTTGACTAGTATGATTCGAAATTTTTGGTGGGGACAAAGAAATGTAGAGAGGAGAATAGCTTGGATGAGTTGGGAGAAATTATGTTCTCCAAAGAGTTGTGGTGGAATGGGCTTTAAAAAACTTAAGGAGTTTAATTTGGCATTATTGGCAAAACAAGGATGGAGACTTCAACAAGGTCATAACTCATTGGTGTACAAGGTTTTGAAGGCTAAATACTTTCCCACATCTGATTTCTCACAGGCAGTCTTGGGTAATAATCCTTCTTTTACTTGGCGAAGTATTATGTCTGCTCAACCTCTTGTTAATTATGGGTTAAGGTGGAGACTTGGTAATGGTGAGAGTATCCGGATATGGGGTGATAAATGGCTGCCTAAGCCTTCAACTTTTATGGTCTCATCTCCTAGGTTGTTCATGCCACATGATATGAAGGTTGGTGAGTTGATAGATAAGGAAGAAGCTTCATGGAAGATCGGAGTTGTAGATGCCTTGTTCTTGCCGCATGAAGCAGAGGCCATAAAAGCCATCCCTATAAGTTCTAATCTGCCTGAGGACAAACAGATTTGGGCTTGGAGTTCTAATGGAGCTTTTTCGGTCAAAAATGCCTACTGGGTTGTGTCACAAATGTCTCTAAATGATTCCATGGGTTCATCCTCTGATGGCAGCCAAGAACGGAGCTTTTGGAAACAGATATGGAAATTCAATGTGCCTCACAAAATAAGGCATTTCACTTGGAGAGCTTGCCGAGACATCTTACCTCTCAAAACTAACTTGGTTAGAAGAAATGTTTTGCAGGTTGATACTTGTGAGGGTTGTAACGTTGGAGCTGAAGATTCAATCCATTTTTTCTGGAATTGTAGCCGTGCCAAGGAAGTTTGGTCTGCATCGAAGCTGGTTTTTCCTGCCGTGATGGACCAACTATGTTCTTTCAAGGACTTACTCTGGTGCTTGATGATGGTTGAAAAGATCTCATCAGAAAGTATTGAGCTGTTGGTGACCTGTGCGTGGGCGATGTGGAGTAACAGGAACTCTATTCGTAATGGTGGAACACGCAAAGAAGGAAGAGAGATCCTACACTGGGCGATGCATTACTTGGATGAATATCATGTTGCTGTGGATTCGATACAAGCTGCTTCTGAACCTGTTCAACACGTTACAAGATGGAATCCACCACAAGCACCGTGTTTCAAGTTCAACGTAGATGGCGCTTTATTTCCAGAATTGCACTCGGTTGGTGTTGGTGTTCTCGTACGTGACTGGAGTGGTCAATTTGTGGCAGCAACATGTAAGCTAATTCACGCACCACTAGGTCCACTTGAAGTGGAAGCAAAGGCTGTTGAAGTTGGTTTACAATTCGCAAAGCTACTGGGTGTTTCAGATTTAATTGTTGAATGTGATTCCCTCATTGTCTCAAGGGCGTTGAGTCACTCTTCCTCTGCTCCGGCATCGATTGATGCAGTGATAATGGGTATTAGATCGGCTGCCATGGAGTTCTATAACATAGTTTTCTCTCATGTAAAGCGTGTTGCAAATTCCCCAGCCCATTTGTTAGCTAAGTATGCCAAGGGCATAGTTAACCAGCATATTTGGATGGAGATTTGTCCTACTTTCTTAGAATTAGCAATAATGCATGATGTAAACTCTGCTTTTACTTGATTAATATTAGAAGTGTGCTTCCTATCAAAAAAAAAAACGTGTAAAATTGTGAAGTCCCAAAAACCCAACTCTGAAAATCAATCCTAAACGCCATTCTCATTCTCCTCTCTCTTCTCTATTTCTCTACCCTTTTCCTTTGCCAAAACCCAACCCTGAAAATCAATCCCAAACGCCAAATGCTTCTCCTCTCTCTTCTCTACTTCTCCCCCCAACTATCGATACTTCCCTAACTTTCTCTTCTCGCCTCCCTTGGAAACCAAATTTAATTATTAATCTGTATCTCCAATATTCCTCCACAATGTGAACCCTATACCTAAGGCAGCCAATGTGCTAGACGGATTCAGCTACACAGCCAATTAGGATAAATGATTCCCCCTCTGTCATTCTCTTTCCTATTTGATTGATCTGCTTTTCATGAAATTCTCTCTCTGCGATTTTCTCTTAATCTCATTTTTTAAGTTTTAGTTGCAGGCAATGATGATGATGCCAATTACTCAGTCCCACCGCCAAGTGAATCCTAGCAGAGGTGTAGTTGCCATTTCGGTTATCACTGTTGGCATCACCAGGTCTATCTCTATCTCTCTTCTTTTAATTTTGGATTGTCTAATTTGTTTAATAAACAATGGAAAGTTTGGAAACTAGTAGTTCTGATAGTTCTTCATTGCATGAGAAGAGAAAAGAGGCCAACCCCATCACCCTTAAAGTGTTCGACGAAATGCCTCACTTATAAAGATAGTTTTTGACCTTAAGCATAGTCCAAGTTCGTTTTGGATTGTGTTTATCAGTGAATAACTAATGGACTAAGAAAGCTAAGATATAATCTATAATCAATTCAATTTAGTAGATTCTTTTTTAATTCTCAAATATAAATTTGCTTGCTTATTGTCTTCCTTGATTTTGTACTCAACTGAATATGATGGTTTAGATTGATTTTATTTGGTATGCATTTATTTGTTTTAAAGGTTAGTATTTGTAGTTTGTGGGCAAAAGAAAGAGATTGAATCACATTTTAATTCTCTATTATTGATTGAAAAAAAATAGTCTATAATTTATAAGATCATTCTGTAGTGGTGGCTATTTCAAGAGATGCTTTAAGTTCAAATCAATATTTTGATCAAATTGCCTAGCCAAAGCATTTGAAGACTATAATTATGAAAAGCAATAACTTAGCCCTCAAAAAATGTTTGAATTTTGGCTGTGTTTAAATTTTCAATGTAGATTTAACAATGTTTCTTTCTCATTGTAATTTGTGATTTATGTTAATGATGATTTTAGGGTCCTCCACCCATGAAAGTATGCAAGATTTATGTTTCTTTCTCATTTTGTTTCTTCCAACCCAGATGGATACAAGAAGAGAGAAGTTTTGACGCTAAGGTTGATAGTCATAAGTGGAGAGATTCCTAATCCAATTAAGTTTCCAATATATATTCTCTTTGGATCTGCTGATTTTTCATACTCTACATTGTTTTTGGGCAGTACTGGTAACTAATAAGTTTAAAATGCTCATTTTCTTTTTTAGTAGCTTTAATTGTGTGCTTTCTCCTTCATATCTCTTTTATGTTGTTGACCATTCAACGAGGCCATTTATAAGTGAAATGAACCTTCAGTGTATTCTTGCATTGCCAACACTATGTTAGTTCTATTTTTTTAGTCTATTACATCAATGTTGGTGTGTATCATATTTCTATGTTTCTTATTTTACTCATTGATTGTTTAGTGGAATAAGATACCGAAACATTGACCATGTTCATGAATTTAATTAGTAATGTAAATATGAAAAGTTGGCTGTGTAATTTTTTTTTTCTTTTTTTTAGTGTGTAGTTGATGCATTGCTATCTATATAAAAGGTCCCCAAATCTGACCATTGTTTTCCCCATAGAAAACAAAAACACAGATCAGAATCACATCATAACCTCTATTTTCAACTACACATGGATCCAGCCCATTGTATTTCAAGTATGTTGGCAAATACATAATTTTTTAATTTTTCAAGTATGTCAGCAAATACAAAACCCTATATTATATTATAAATAATGTTTTTTTAGAGATTATTTATTACAATCGCAATTCATAGCTGAAAATTTGTATTGTTTGGTATGTGATTTTGCTAATGGACTTTGGCTTTAGGATTTTTTTTTATGTCAAGTTCTATAAAAGGAGCAATGTGATTTTTTCCTATGATTTAATTTGTAGTTTGTATTGGTTGGTATGTGATTTTACTAATAGTGGCTTTAGGATTTTTTTTTGTCTAGGTTATCTTTGTGTTTGTTCTCTATGTGTAAAATTTGGTCTATGGATCCAATTTGTTAAAAAGATTTCTTCTTCAAAACGTTATTTTTTTGCACTATTCTTATACATAAAATTTGCACTATATTACATCTAAAATCTACACTTTTTTACAACCAAAATCAACCAAAATTTGCACTGCATTTCACTATTTCACAAAATCTGCACTATTTTGAATAACTTTCTGCATTGTTTTTAAATAACTTTATGTATTAAGTACTTTTTAGCACCTATGATAAAACCAATTTTATGTTTCATATGTCAAGTTCTATAAGTGGAGCAATGTGGGTTTGAGGGTTTTGTTTTGGTTATCTTTGTGTTTGTTCTCTATGTGTTTGTTTAAATTTCTCAGTAAATACATAAAACGTATTGAATATATATATCAGGACTGCCTTGGATGATCTTAATTTGAATTCCTTTGATATTGTTTCCTTCATATTCAGAATCAATAATGATTAGATTACTAGGACTCTCCTCTATGTGTTGGACAGTCTCCTCTATGTGTTGGACCGAACTTTTTACTTTAGCTCACACATTTAGTAGCAACCCTCAATTGTATTTGTTATGAAGGGAGGTATTACCTATGTGATTGATAGACAGTGTTTGGCCATTCCTAACTATGACTTGGATGATTTTCATGTTCTAAATGCTTTGTTGTACTTTTTTATCTGCTTTTGTTGTTCTTTTCTGGTTGTAGTTGGTTTATTCAATTTGTTCTATTCTATTTCTTGAATGTTGGCTGAAAATTGGATTTTATTGTTTTGCAGATAGGGATTTGGCATTTTGTTATTTGGCTTATTTGGAACTGTGGATCCTTATCCATGTAAGACTCTTAGTACGATTGCAGGACGAGAAAAGCCAAGTATTTACCAGTCTTCTCATTTATTTAGTACTGTTTCTTGCATATTATTGGTAATATGATACTAAAAAGAATTTGAAATTGGAATGTGATTGCATATTTAAGTTTTCTGTTTCTCTCAAACTTGGTTTTATGTTTGGTTTAATTGTTTAGTTAATGACTATAATCTCAAGTATGGATGAGAATTCTACATCGTCAAGAAAGTTTTTGACTCTGTTGTAGAAGTTGACAAAGTAATTCAGCTTGATAAAATAACGAAAGTATGTATTTTTTTATTTTAATATGGAAAAATTACAAATTTGATATTTAACTTCTATATGTTGTAGTAGATTTCTCAACCTATTCTATTGACAGGCTTACATTAGTGGTACTTCAAATGAATGTGACAACTTATCAAGTGAACAAGATGGTGATTTTACAAAGTTTCAAAAAGTTGATGTTGAAAGCAACTTACAACTCACACCAACATTTATAATCAAGGAAAACAAAAGGAGTTATTCATGACCATTATGAAGTAACAAAGGAAGAAAATACAAATAATACTTTAAAGTTGCCTTTCAATTTATTTCAAATATTAATTAAGTAGTTCTTTAAATTTGTGTTTCATATATTTATTGGATAATTGAGGTTGTTAAGGATTAGAATCTTAGTTTTAATTTAAATTAAAGTTTGATTTATATTTTTCATTACATAATTTAATGTTTCATATCAAGGATAGAAATTTTTGAGGCTAGAATCCTAATGGGACAAATAATTGTTAACATCTACGTACATAATAGCTTTCTCGTGCATTGCACGGGTTAGTAACTAGTTATCATAAATGAGCTGAAATTTTAGCTAAATATTATCATATTAAATAAGATATAGATTTATAATTTTAAATATCGTTAACAAATTATATGGATTTTGATTAATGAGTATATGGATTTTAGCTATATTTATCTAATTAGCGGTAATTCCGAAACGATATTTTTATATTAAATGATACCGAAATATCTTGTTTCCTTGATGAAATTGAAATGGCTTCATATTAAATGGGATTTACTTATACACACATCACTTATAAACCACTTGTCGCCAAAAACACCATGGATGGGAGTAATAGACCTCAAAACTTGGTGTCGAATGGTGACATGGTTTTGGTCATGAGTCTTAGACCGTATCCCATTTAAACGAGGAACTTGTTTTGTGGATTTTAATTCCTATTTGGCCTCTTTCTCTTCATTTGCTTGTTGTGTACAACAAAAGCTTGTAAATTAAACCATGTTCTACCTAGTTTTAAATTCGATATACACATCATCACACCACTAGCCTTGCATTCGTATTATTTATTTATTTATTTTTTTAGAGAGATTCAACTTATGACGTATTCTTCTGTTTATAGTTCTTTATCATCAGACCAAGTCATCGGTTAGTTTTTGGTGTAGGTGAGGATTGAATCTTAAATTTCTTATTCAAACGTTAAAAACTTTATCAATTGAGCTAATTGAAACGTACACATTGTAGTCATATTATTAACAACACACACAACCAACAAAAATTAAAATCTTCGCCATCTCAATAGCATGAAAATTCTAATGTTTACAAATGGTAAGCATACATATTTATCACATTATTAAAAACCCTTATTCATTAAAAAAAAAAAAAAAAAAAAAAAAAACCTTGTCAAATACCACACAGCCCTCCAGGTCCCCCAAACACCATGGTTTGCACGTAATCTGGACCCTGATCTCCCAAGAAGTCCACATTGTAACATGCTTTGCTGCTAACATAAGTTTGAAAAGAGAAGTCAATATCATCTTCAATGTAACTTGAATTGATAGTCTTCATTTGTGTAAAAGAACTTGATTCTGCTAAATTATTGTTTGGAAAGCGACCATTCCCCATAGGTGGACTCCTCGAATCTGTTGTATGTGTCATGCTGCCAAATTGAACAAAGTTTCCTTCATTGGATAACTGAGGGAGAATCTCCTTTGGCCAATATCCTATTTTCGTAAGATTGTGCACTATTAACCACCAATGACCACTCGTTTTGTCCTATATCAAGTAAAACAAACGTCAACAGTTCTGACTGTTTTGACATTATCTTTAAAATTTAGAAGAAAAAGTCATCCTGATTTGCTTCAGATCATATATATATATTTATGTTTTCGTCAAATTTCTAGTGAACCAAACATAGCCTTAATAATCTAATTCACAAGAGCATTCCAATGGAATTATCAATAAACGTTTCACAAAATAAAATTGAGACATTTAACCTTTATATTGTGTCTCTTTAATTGGAATCATTGTTGCTGTTGTTTTTTTTTTTTTGGGAATGTCAACTATGTGCTAAACAATATGACAGGTCTTCGTGTTTTATAAATTTTTTTAATTATATATCTCTTAAAATAATAAGTTAAGTGTATCTATGGTTCAATTATAGGGAATTAGGATGACCTTTTACTTAAGTTTGATACCTCTCAGTTACAAAGTTAACAGAGGTACTCTACTAACCATTTTAAAGTTAGATACTAATTTTAAAGGCAACAATACAATAAAATTTGGATATGAGTTTTTCTATTATTTGAGGAGGAATGAGTTTTTATTTTTTATTTTTTATTTTTTTTATCTTTTATTTTTGGGAAAAGAGGAGAAGGGGAGTCTGGTTCAAAGAGTAGAAGATGTTAACCAAGTGATGCGATGACATTTGAGTAATTGATCAGAGCCATATGTGCTTAATTGTATACTAGATAAGCTTTCCATTACTCTCAGTTATTGAACAAGCAAGATAATAAAGTCTCAGAAAATTTTTTCTCAATCTTTCTCTTATTTCCTATGTACAGAAACTCATCAAACTCTTTCTTAGAAATTAAAATTCCAAGTTCCAAGATTGAGCATTTTCTTTAGAAATTCAAATGATATTGTATCAGTGAATGCAAAACCAGTTACAAGGAGAGTAGAAGTCAAAAAAATATATGCATTTTTTGTAATAAAATTAAAAGTCCTAAAAGGTGACTGCTACACATATTTGGAGGATGCTATTTTGCAAAAACAGTGATTTATTAGTTTTCTCTCTATCTCCTCAAATAGATATTTACTTAAATAGAATTAAAGATTTGTGGATTAGAGTCTTAGAGATTAAAGGAAGGATGGAGCAAATAAAGAAAATTAAATACGCATAACAGCTTCAGCGATATATGTATAGCAAATAGCGATGGCTAGAAACGGAAATCACTTAAATTAGAATGAAAGAAAAGCCATAGAAGTAGCCAATGAAGCTTTTTTTTTTTTTTTGCAACATATATATAGCGTAAGCAAGTTTGGCTTCTATTTGGTTGTGACTAAATAGAGTATACTTACTACTTAATGCCATCATATATAAAAATAAAAATAAAAATAGATGAAAAACCATTTCATTAAGGTTTGAATCTTTCCACTTTCTCAAAAAAAAAAAAAAAAGGTTTGAATCTTTCCTTTATCCTACTTTCATTTTTAACAAAAATTTTCATTAAGCGCCCTAATTGCTATTCAAAAGTACAAATATATTTTGGTTGTAGTGTGAAAAGATATTGAATGGATAATGAATGGACGCTTTTATTGTCTAATTTACTTACATCAAGCAATAATTTTAAAAATATAATTTTGAGTAAAATAATATTTATGATTTATGAGAAATTAGTAAATTACTATAAATGTGGTTGATTTTGAGCATCTTATAGGTTTTGGGCTATATAACGAGACTTAGTCATCTCTTTTTCCTTAACCATTGTCCTATGATATCAGACGGATTCATTTTGATTAAAAAAAAAAAAAAACATTATTTGTCAAGTCAAATACATTGATAATGTTGTTGATTTTCCATTAGAAATAATTTCATCGGAAAAATAATACCATAGAGGATTTATTTGAGAAAATAGTCATGTATCATAGTATGATTTCTCACATTAATGGACAAGGTATTACCTGAGATTTTATCAAAAAAAAAAAAAAAAAAAGGGTATTACCTGAGATATCATAATATCAGTAACGAATAGTTGTCCTTGATATATGGAAGTATTGCTGTAAGGAGCACCAAGGAAAATACTAGGATGCACTTGTACAAACCCTGAGCACAGAATATTGAAACAACCGGTATCCCGATAGTTGTCTGCCTGTAAATATATATAGAAGTGAATATTCAGAAAGTACTCATAATAGGGTATAGGTGCGAGAGAAAATGATGTTGGTTCTTACTGTCCAATATGCAGTGAATCGCGTAAGGGTATCATTGTATATTCCTGGGTGCACCTAAATAATCATTAAAAATTATGAGATTTTCTTTTGAATTAAGAGGAAGAGGGAAATATTACCCAATAGGGAGCTCCTAAAAATATTTGATGACATGTATTTGGGCAATGATTTCATTTTGCCACACCCACAAAAAAAGAAAAAAAAGAAAAAAAAAAAAGAGAAAGAAATCCCATCTCGCATATATGTTTATTTATCATCAAATTATTATCACTGAAGTGTATTATGATTTATGACATATAAAAGGAAAGGTTTTTATTTATTTATTTATTTTTTTTATGAACAAAAAATGAGTACCGCTCATGACGTGACTTGATGTCTTCCGTGAAGCATAAAAGGAAAGTTATAATATTATGGTTATTATTAAAGAGATATAGACCTACAATTTGTCACTTACTCCCCAACCAGCTTGTATGCTATTAAGAGCAGCATGTCCATTGGGTCCACTTTGAACCCAAATTTGAGCCAAACTGAATTGTTCCGCACTCACTGCTGGATTTTCCAAAGAGATGAATGCTCGAGCTCCATGATAAACTCCTTTTTCCAATGATGGGAAAAGTGTAGCATACTAGTAACAACAATAAACATTTAATTATCAAATATATCTAATACTAATGATCCTCAGTATTAGAAAGCATGTATAATCATCAAATTTACACCTATCAAAAAAAAAAAAAAAAGTAATTATCAAATATATAGACTTAGTACATTTTTGGATCCTAAAGTCTGGTGTTATTTTCATAATTTCATTTTGATATTTTTCATTTTGAAATTTCCACTTCTACCCTTCAAGTTTTATTCTATTTTCATATAAATCAAACCGTCTATTTTTTATTGTAGCCTGCTAACACATGGCATTATATATAGGTTACATAGCTTAATTAACGCCATTTACGAGACGCTTAACAATTTGATTACTAAAAAAAAATAAAAATGATACCAAAACTAATATGGAGCATAATAAAATATGATGGGTCAAAAATGACCAAAATTGAAACACACCGTAACTTCTCATAAAAATCAATTAAATATATGATATGAACATTCTTTTCTTCTTCTATTTATTTATTTATTTATTTTTTTAAATTATTCTTTTGAGATAATATAGACAAAAGACATAGGAGATGGAGAAGGAAAGAGTAGAAAGACAAGACTTACAACACTAGCAATTACAAAAGGGTCTAAATTCTTTTCTATCTAGTGAGTGCTTTTGTAAATTGCACAAATGATCACTTTTGTATATGATGTGGTCAATGTCATTGATCCTCTATCTCTCTCTTTTTATATATATATATATATATAGAGAGAGAGAGAGAGAGAGAGAGAGAGAGAGAGAGAGAGAGAGAGAGAGAGAGAGATCTTTTTGGATAAAAAGGTAAGTGTAGTATTATTAAGAAATTAAGGCTCCGCTTGGGAGTTCATAAGGGAATGGAATGGAATGGAATGAGATAATCATAAGGGAATAGAAAGGAATGGAATGTATTTAAGTAAGGGAAAGGAATGGAAAAGAATGGAATGGAATGGAATTAAGTAACTTTGTTTGGATGTTTTAAAATAAAGGAATGGAAATGAATAAAAATGAATGGAATGTAAGTAATCATGTTTGGGAGCAACATGGAGGGAATGGAATGGAATCATTTTATGACAATTTTACTATTAAACCCCTGTTTTAAAATAAATGGTTGAATATATAGGGGTATTTTAGGAGTTTTAGTAAAAAAATAATTAAATCTAATTCCATTTCCTCTCATTCCTCCCAATTTCGGGGGGAATGAAAATTTGAGATTTTAAGGAAATAGAAAGGAATGGGTGTTCCTTCCTACCCATTCCATTCCCTCCCACTTAAACTCCCAAATAAGGGAATGGACTTTCCATTCCCTCCATTAAAACTCCCAAACAAGAGAAGGGAAGAATATTCTAAAATTATTCTTTTTATTCCTTTCCATTCCATTCCATTCCCTCCTCCCAAGCGGAGCCTAAGGAAAAATTGGATTGGAATACATTATCCAAATCACTAGGCAGTTCTTCTACCTATACATCTGTGTTTGTAATTGAAATTGCTCTCCTGGCTAAGGAATAAGCCAACCTATTACCTTCTCGTCTAACATGTAAAAATTGGCATTACTGCAACAACGCCCCAATCTGTCTAGTCTCCTTGATCACCTGACCAAATAATGTATTACACCGACCCGAGGTAGCCAAAGCTTAAGCAACTTAAAGATAGTCTCCTTCAATGATCACGTTAGACCGACTAAGCTCCTTAGCAAAGACCACTACCTTTCTTGCTACCAAGGCCTTTGCCATTTCTATTGATTGGGGTAGGCAAATCCACTGACTTAAAGCAACAATAATACACCCTTCATGATCTAGAAACACCACTTTGATCCCCATACAATCCAAGCCTTCAAATAAAGCAGCATCCACATTGGCTTTGTAGTAGCCTAACGGTGGAGGGTGCCAGTGAGCTTGAGGAATTCCTAAACTAACTCTTTTGCTCGATCACCAATTTCATGAAGTTGCCAAGCGGGCTGATGAACTCTCATACGATTGTGTCTATGCTAATCCCCAGGCAATTGTAGCAAATAGAGCTGTCCGATAATTTGAACCTTCATTGAATAAAACCTCCACAAGATCACAAAAAGACCGACATCGTTTCTGGATCAAGAACTAAAAACTTGGATTAGACCACTAAACAGATCGAGCCTTATCACATAACCAAAGGCAATGCAAGACAGTCTCTGAAAATTCATCACAGCGGTCACAAGTGTTATCCACAGGTACATATCATGCTTTCAAATTCTGCTTTATTGGGAAGGAATCCTTGACAGCACATCATAGAAAATGACACACATTGTTAGGGACCTGGATCTTCCAAATCTTCTTCCAAAACTTCTGAGAAGAAGAGCTCGGCATGCCGTGAGTGTCATCAGTAGCCAACAGACGGTATGCACTTCGGACACTATACTCTCCATCCACTGTGTAGGGCGAGATCAACCTATCCTCATACCAAACCTCACTCACCTAGAACCTACTAACCATCTTGGCTTCCCAAGGCATAAAACAACTTTTAAGCTTACCGGGGTCCCAAGTTCTCTTATTTCTGTGGAACAAGTCACACACCCTTTCTAGCCTCAAATTAGCTCTAGGAGAGCAAATTTTGTTGTGAGTGGGATCAGGCAGCCAATGATGCTGCCACACATCAATTTTTTTACCATCACCAACCCTTCAAATAGCCCCTTTCACAATAACTCCCCTAGCTTGCAATATACTCCTCCATGCGTAAGAACACTTAGGATGAATTTGTGCTTCAAGAATACTACTAGTTGGGAAATACTTAGCACTGAAAACTCTATATAAAAAGTGTCCTTGTGAGCTTTGAATCGCCAAACCTGCTTAGCCAGCAAAGCATGATTAAACTTTTGAAAATATCGGAATCCCATGCCTCTAATGGATTTAGATGAACACAACGTACTCCAAACAATCCAATGGATTTTCTTGGAGTCCCTATTACCCCACTAGAACTTTCAAATCATAGCTTCAATATCCTTACACAGACCAACCAGAAGCTTAAAAACTGTCATCGAGTAGGCTGGGATAGATTGGACAACCACTTTAATCATAACTTCTTTGTCTGCCTGCCATAAAAGCTTCTCCTTCCATCCTTGCATTCTTGACCAAATTCTTTCTTTTATTTGAATAAAGTAAGCTGTCTTATTCCTCCCAATAAAAGATGGTAACCCCAAGTATTTCTCATAATGCTGCATTGCCGAGACATTTAGAGCCACTTTGATCGCCTCTTTTGTTTGCTCACTCGTGTTTTTGCTAAAAAAGAGTGTTGTTTTCTCCTTATTGATCATTTGGCCTGAAGTGGTCTCATAATAAACTAACAACTCTTGAATTTTGTTGCACTCCTTTAGGATAGATCTGCAAAACAATAGACAATCATCTGTGAAAAATAGATGAGTCAGTTTAGGCCCATTTCTACAGAGTGAAAAACCCCCTTATCTCTCCTCTCGTGGCCGCATTATCATTTGGCCTGAAGTGGTCTCATAATAAACTAACAACTCTTGAATTTTGTTGCACTCCTCTAGGGTAGATCTGCAAAACAATAGACAATCATCTGCGAAAAATAGATGAGTTAGTTTAGGCCCATTTCTGTAGAGTGAAAAACCCCTTATCTCTCCTTTCGTGGCTGCATTACTGAGCAAATCATTTAACCCTTTCACACAAAACAGAAACAAATAAGGGGTTAGAGGATCCCCTTATCGTAAACCCCTTGAAGGAGTAATTAGGCCCTTCGGTTCACCATTCACCAGGATAAAATACATGACTATGGTAATGCACTCCATTATCGAAGCCACCCATGACTCTTCAAAGCCCATCTTCAGAACGATTTTTGTTTTCAAGAAAAGCCCACTCCACTCTATCATAAGCTTTGCTCATATCTAGCTTCAACGCCATAAAACCATTCTTGCTTGTGTAGTTAGTCTTCACATGATGCAAAGACTCAAAAACTATCAAGATATTATCAGTAATTAATCTATCAGCAATAAAAGAACTTTATGTTTTTTGAAAGAATAGAATTGAGCCAAGGTTTGAGGCGATTAGCAATCACCTTGCTAACAATTTTATAGATCACATTATAGAGGCTAGCTAATAGGTCTGAAATCCGTCACCTTTTCTGGGTTTTGAACTTTTGGAATCAAAGTAATGAAGGTATGATTTATAGATTTCAGTATAGAGCTTGAATTTAAACTGGACAACATAGCTTGAATAATATCCATACCTACATCAGACCAATAAGACTGAAAAAATAAAGGGAGCATACCATTAGGGCCTGTTGCTTTAAGTAGGGCCATCTCTATGATTGCTGCTCCCACCTCCTCATTGGTATATGGTTGAGCTAGAGCATCCCTCATTTCATCACTAACCATGACTTGAACACAATCTAGCACATGCTCAAATTCTTGTGGGTCTGAAAAGGAAAATAAATGTGTAAAAATTATTCAGCAAGGTTAAACCACCTCCTTATCCTCCTGTCATACTCCATTCTCATCCCATAGTCCCTTAATAAAATTCCTTCTCTATCTTTGAGTAGCTAATCCATGGAAAAATTTTGTATTTTGATCACCATGTTTCAATCACTTAATCCGAGACCTTTATTTCCACATCTGTTCTTCCTTATCATACAACGCATTTAACTCAAATTTTAGCTTAGACACCTCTCTAGAATCCCCTGACCTGGCTGAAAACTCGTCTGCTCTCCACAACCTATCTTTTACTTGCTTTATGTTTCCATGCACATTGCCAAAAGATTCCAGGCTTTTAAACGTTTCTTGCATCTCTATAGTTTCCTAGTTGCTTTAAACATAGGTGTACCTCAGTAGTACAATCCCAATCCCTAGAAATAACCTATCTACAAGCTGGATCCGTAGTCCACATAGCTTCGAACCAAAATGGCTTCTGTCTCCATTGTTGTTATTCACCATTAGCAGCAAGAGACAAAAGAATTGGTTGGTGATCTAAGGTAAAACAGTTCAAATGCTTCACTCTACCAGAGGGGAATCTAGCTAACCACTCATAGTTTGCTATTCCCCTATCCAATCTTTCCCATATCAACTCCTCCCATCGTCTCCCATACCATGTGTAATTCGGCCTTGTAAATCCTAAGTCCACAAAACCGCATTGGTTTGAGACATCATGAAAGCTTTGCATCAAGTTATGTGCCCTAGGTACCCCACCCTTTTTATCCTTCACCTCAAGTAACTTAATAAAGTCTCTAAAGTAACACCAAGGTAGATTTGGTTTTGAGCTCAACATACGTAACATATTCCATCCATCATCCCGTTTACTTGTATCTGGTTCCCTATAAAACCTAGTTAGTCTCCACGCACTCTTCGAGCCATCATTAATAATAGAATCAGTATGGTAGATTGAAAAACTATCCACCCAAGCATTCGCACTAGCTCTCCAAAGGAGAGCCAATCCACCACCCCGCCTAGTAGTCGGCACATTGAACCATCAAAACCAATTTTGTCTCTAATCCATCTTATATGCTATATATTTGACCATGTTTCTAACAAAAACAAAATCATGGGATCTTGTGCTTGCACAATATCAGCAAGCTCTTAAACTCCACGATGATTCCCAAGCCCTTTATAGTTCCATGCTAAGAGTTTCATTGCTGTTGGCAAGGCTGATCATCAGCTGCCACTGTTGAACCTATCATTGTTGGCACCCTTTTCTTCAAGCACCTATTTGCACCATTGGAATCCTCCTCAAAGCCCTATCTAGCACGTTTTGTAAGCACTTGCTTCCTCCTCTCTAGTGACCCTTTTGCACCACTTATTTTTCTGACAACCCGAGTGGATTTCTTATTCAAGGGGGGCTGCCTTTCAGATCAGTTTGGGCAAACAGATTCTTTAGGTAGATTGTTGACTCCATACCTTGGAATTCATTGTACATGGCCTCTCAGCAGCATTTTCCTCCCCCTCCTTGTCCTTGCCATCGAACTTTGTCAGTTCTTTGTCAATGTCCACCAATTGTGTTTGAAACTTGTAAGGTTGAATTTAATCAACTATCTAATTGGCTTTATTCCGTGACCAATTTGCTTGTAATTTAGCACTTAGCAACCTTATATTTAGGTGGGAAAATTGTAAGGGTAGTGTGTGAGAAGATGTGAAGAAAAGCTCAAGAGTGTGCAAGAAAAACAGAGGCTCGCGGCTAGGGCTTGCGGGTGGATCGCGACTGGCAAGCTGCGAAAGGCAGGCACATGAGAGGCACACTAGGAAGCTGAAGGGTCGCGCCAGCTGTCACGCTACAGGACAAAAGTTCCAGTCTGGCCAGGCCGTTACATCGCGACTTGAACTCGCAACTTGGACAAGCCGCGAGACCAAGTCGCCAATTTGCCCTATTTGGCAAAAACTGACATTTTGCATTCCCTTCTCACCCTACTATATAAACACCCTTGTACCCATCATTTTGAGAGAACTTCCAGAGAGAATTTTGTGAGAGAAAACCCTAGAGAAAAGCAAGATTGCCCCATCCCCAATCTTCATTTAAAGAGACTCTACAAATTCCTCTACTCTCTTCCTGTCCATTGTCATACCCTTGAGAGGTCATTAACCAAACCCTTATCTCACCATACCTACGTCTATGAGAAGGTCCATTTGGTGCTTAAGGAAGCAGTTTGGAAAGGAACCAATATACATTGGTTGATGCTATGGTCAAGTAGCAAAATTCGGCAAGCTAAAGAAGAAATAGGTTCGGCGTAACCTCGTTGGAGCAAGAAGCTTGGAGGGCTTAGGTACTTGGGTAGATTAGGCTTGGAGGGTCTTCTGTTGTTCATGTATCCTAACTATATTCTTTAGTGGATTTTATCACCGCTTGGAGGGCGGCGGAGAGGTTTTACGCCGAGGATTTCAATTTCCTCTTCGATAACACATCGTGTGTTGTCCGTGTGTTTGTATCTCTCTTTCCTTTATCTTTGCCTTATATTTACTGTTGTTGATGTGTTTATACTTGGCATAGATTGTTTTATCAATTCTATTATAAGCTTGTTATCATATTTCGCACATTAATTGTTTGATATAAAGCTTGAATTGGTATTTTTGTATCTGGGGGTCTAAACGTTCAAGGGTGTTTCATACCCATATTGAACTTTCAATTGGTATCAGAGTGGGTACATTTGCTGTGGTTTCAATACCTAAGCGTGATCCTTGACCCCTTGTTGAGATGGATAGGTCTCAATCTCTCACTGTTCCACCATTTTTTGATGGTAATAATTATGCTTTTTGGAAAGTCCGAATGAGAGCATTTTTATGCTCTATAGAAGATACTGTTTGGGATGCGGTTGAGATAGGTTGGACTAAACCAGAGGCTCCTAAGGCCAATTGGGATAAGGCTGCTCTTGCAGCAGCCAATGCTAATAGTAAAGCTTTAAATGCTATTTTCTGTGCTATGTCTCCTGATGAATTCCACAGGATATCTCACATGACTGTGGCCAAGGAAGCTTGGGAAATTTTGGAGACAACTTATGAGGGGACTAAGAAGGTGAAGGACACAAAGCTTCAAATGCTTACCACCAAATTTGAAGAGCTCAAGATGGGTGAAGATGAATCGTTTGATTCATTCTATGGGAAGCTCAACGAAATTGTCATTGCCAAACTCAATCTTGGTGAGAAGATTGAAGATACCAAGGTGGTGAGGAAAATTTTGAGGTCCTTGCTTGAAAGTTTTAGAGCAAAAGTCACAGCCATAGAGGAGAGTAAAGACTTGGATGAGATCAAAATTCAAGAGCTGATTGGGTCTCTCCAAACATATGATCTGGGACTGCCTTCACACAAGACGAGTAAATCATTTGTTCTCAAAACCATCACCGAAAGAATGGATGATCCCTCCGAAGAAGATGGAGCGGAAAAGGAAGTGGCATATCTTGTAAAGAACTTCCGTAAATTTCTGAAGATGAAGGGTAGTGGGAAACCATTCAATAGAGGGAAATTCTCATCTTCAAGAGGTGATAAGAAAGAGTTTACGAGGAAAGAAGGTAAGGAGTCTCAATCCCCTTCGGACATTGTGTGCTTCGAGTGCAACGGACATGGACACTTCAAAAAGGAATGTCCAAATTATTTGAAGACAAAAGGAAAGATTTATGCCACTACTTTGAGTGACTCAGACTCATCAAAATCTGACTCTGAAGAAAGCTGTGACGGAGAAGAAAATTACTTAGCATTCATGACCATTGCACATGTGGGATCTTCAGATGATTTGAGTACTCTTGTGAATGAGCTGGGTGAATGTTCTGATGAGGAGTCCATTGGGATTGTTGAAGAATCAGAAGGTGAAGAAGAAGAAGACGCATCCAGCCTTAAAAAGAATTACGCAATACTTCTTGAGAAATCAGGAGAGTATACAAAGGTGGCAAGGGCAGCTGTGAAGAAAATGAACAGAGCTGAGGAAGATTTCAAAAGCCTGTTGGTTAGATATAAGGAGGCAAAGTGTGAGATTGAAGCACTTAATGGTGAGCTATCAGAAGCTTACATGAAGGTGAGGTTTCTCGAGCAAGAGGTAGTACAAGCTCATGCCAAGGTAGATAGGGTCTCCTCCAGGAAGCTAGATGATGTTATTTCATCTCAAAGACATGCTTTAGACAAGTCCGGGTTGGGATATACCGGAGGGAGCAGCTTATCAGCCAAAGTCACCAAGGAAGTAAAGTTTGTCAAAAACAAAGAGACGGCTGTTGATAAGTCTACTCCAGAGATAGTTGAGGTTGAGAAGAAAATGAATGTGGCTAATCAACAGATGTTTAACAAGTCCCGAAACCAATCTGAAGTCAGATTTGGAGCTAGAGGAAGATCTCTCCCAAGACAGTAGTAGGGTCCTAGAACAAACTATATTTGTCACTATTGCGGATTGCAAGGACACACTAGACCAAACTATCAAAAGCTAAGAGCAGACAACAATGCGAGTGTACCTCGGTCCCGAGGAAGAAGAAATGACTTGAGGGCTTGGGGTGGTGAGCAATCAAGGAGCCAAAACCGGGATTCCGGAATGACGGATGTGATGAAAATGATTGGCGCCTTCACCACTTGCTTGGAGAGCTTCAACAGAAGGTTTGAAAGTCCTAACTCCCGCACCCAATCCGTCAAGGATATCACCCCAAACGCACGTGACGTGTGGGTGACAAAGGGTACTCATGCATAAGCATTATAACATGTCCATGCATCAATTCTTCCTATGCTTTGTGGATATGATTGGTTACTTGTGTTGTGTTTTTGAGTATCTGTTTATTTTATGGTTTGTTTGTGTTCAAAATACTTTCTCATTTTCTTGTTTATGATCATTCTTCTACTATTTTTGTGTCAAAAATCCAAAAACTCATAAAAATTTGAAAATCCAAAAAGTTTGATCACTTTGTTGAGTTTTGTCTCAAAGCAAGTTTAGCCTTGTACCTTTGTACCAATGGCTTTGTACATTTAACGAGCTTAGCTTGTCTCTCATGCACTCATATCATTGTGGAAGAAATTCTGAAATCTATGTGATTGTTGTAAATAGATCTTCAACCTTATCATGAATGATTAGTGAATGGTTTTGTTGATCTTGAGACATGCATAGACTCATGCCTATATATCTTCCCACTCTTTATTTTTATGTTTTAAAAGAGCTCTTTAAATGTAAATCTCAAAATGAAAAGAGATATAGAGCTGCAAAAGCCTGTCGCACATACTAGTATTTGACTAGGAAAAAGGAAAAGCAACCATAATGTAATGTATGATGCTCAAAAAGCCAAAGGCTATCTCATAAATTGAAATATCAAAAGTTTCAGGCATCTATCTCTCAATGAGAGTTTCCTTACTAAAAAATGGCAAATGATATGTTGTATATGGAGCCAAATGAAAAGTTTCAAAGAGTTGTTATCAAGTTCTAGTGGGAGGTCATATATGCATGCTTTTATAATTGACATAGGTCACATTATCTAGTGCTAGTTGTGTATGTCTTGATTGAATTGATCATTGAAGTTTCACATTGGACTAAGGACTATCTCATTTTTGATATCCACACACAACACACAAGTCTATGTTCAATGAATGCCATATTCATTTGTGTGATTGTACTTGATTAAATGTGTTTTCACATGCTCAATCTTTGTTGGTCAAACACAAAAAGATTTTTGAGTGTTTTGTTTTGTTTTTGGAAAGTACTTTGTTTGTACAAAAATGTGAAATTTTCTTTCAAAAACAGTGTTGCCCTGTTTTGGCGACTAAGTCGCGGGTCAGAACAGTCGCAAGCCTCAGTCGCGAGCTCAATCAGAGATTTTCGTGACTTACTAGCAAGTCAGTACTCTAGTCGCGAAAAAGACTTAGAAAATTTTTGAAAAATTTGAGTTTTGCTCTATTCGCGGCTCATTTTGGCGGCTTATTTGAGGGTGGAAGGTCCAATCGCGAGAGTTACTCAGAGATTTTCGCAGCTCAGCTCGCGACTCCTTCGTGACTAAACCTTCCAGTCGCGAAAAACACTTAGAAGATTTTTCTAGAATCTTACCTTCACAGTGTTTCATGGCTTGATCTGGCGACTTGGTTAAGTCGCGAAAAACGTGTGTTTTGAGTTTTTGAAGACAGTTTTTAAAATTGATTTTCAGTTTTCCCTCGACTTTCAGTAACTGTTCATTGACTTCTTCACTTTCTCTCTCAAAGCTTTCGATTTCTCACTGAAAAAATCTTGCATCTCTGCATCATTTCTGCACAAAACTCCAAGACTAAGGTATGGGTTTTCTTTCCCTCATTTCATTCTTACTATGTTATCCATTACCTTCTTGTGTTGAACTTTGCACATGTGCTATGCGATTTTTTTTGTGTTCATTTATGGGTTTGCCTAAAATGGTGATTGTGTCTGTTTAAGGTTATTTTCTTTTGTTGCTGAGTTTATTTTATATCTTGTTTGTACTCCAGCATGTTTGTCTCTAGTTTGAGCATTGTTCATTTGATAGAGTTTCTCATTCTCTTTAAACATATTGGTTTGAGATCTATGTGGTACTCTCTGTATATGGCTGTGGGTCATTTGTCTATGGTTCTGTGGTCTTTATAGTTTTTGTGTTTATGTGTGGAGTGTGTTTCATTTTAGCCATTTGGTCTCTTGTTGTTGATTTGATTCTTGTGTTTGTGATTAAAGTGAAATTTTTCTCACATTCTTAACTGAATCTAATCAAGTTGTTGTTGATTCCCTGTGGTATTGCATATGGTACTTTTCTGTGTGTTTGCTATCTTACAGATGTCTCGACAATCCTCGAAAGGAAAAGAGGTTATGTCAGAAGAAGAAATTGTACCTATTGCAAAAAGAACACGGTCCTCCTCACAGCCATCCACTGAACTCAATATTGAGTTATTCCGATCTCCTCAGCACCAAGATGCCTACTTCAACATTTTTGACCGGGGAACTCCCATAGTGGAACGGGAGGTCAGATTTGACACTATGGACACAACTTTTGTCCCTCGGATCTTCGAGACAAAAGATTGGGCAGCTCTATTCGGAAATTTTGTTGATCCAATGATTGAACTTGTGAAAGAATGTCTCGCCAACACAGTTGATCTTGAGACTGAACTACATTGTTTGGTAAGAGGAATGGAGTTCATCATTAATCCAGACACCATTGCTGAACTTCTCAAAATCACACGACTTGCGGATGCTGACCTTACTCTGTATGATGATTGTACTCCAGCAATTCAGGACATTCTTCAAATTCTTGGTCCTGATCATGACATTTCCAGCACAGGCACATTAATTAGTACTTCCAATTTTTCACCTAAGTTGACTACATTGAAGCTAATTATGTTTTCAAACCTCCATCCGTCGACCAACACGGTGTATATAAATCTTGGAAGGGCTTAATTTTTATGTGATCTCATCACTGGCACCACCATTGACATCTGTGCCCATATTTATCACATCATAAGAAAGACAGCAACCAGAACAGTAGCACGAGGGTGCCTTCCATTCTGTAGTCTTATTATGAACTTTGTTCTACGTGAAGGTGTTACTCCTCCCTCAATTGGGAACGTGATTGCACGTCCTCGACCAATCTCTATGTTCACTCTATAGGCCAGCAAGAGTCACTCATCCAAAGCTCCAAAGAGTGCACATCTATTTTCTCCTACTTCCTCTACTTCTGAGCAACCGGGCACTACTCAACCACAGTCTGCCCCTCAGCCTAATAAGTTGCAAATGCTCTTTGATAATCTTCACAAACGTCTTACGGAAATGGAAAAGACCCTCAGAGATGGCCAAAAAGAGCAGTCAGAGAGATTGGTTGCCATGCAGGACCAGATTGATGTGGTAGCAGCTTAAGTTGATGGTATTTTCACAAAGCTGAAACAGTGACCCTTTTGCCATTCCGGTCAAAAAGGGGGAAAATCTTTGGGGGCAGCTCTTGAGGGGGAGATTTCTTCATCATTTTTTTTAGTTTTTTTTTTTTTTTTTTTTTTTTTTTTTTTTTTTTTTGTATATAAAACCTTGATAACTCAAAATAATGTGTTGGTAGTTGTTTATTTCAACACTTATATAGTATGATGTGATTCAGCTTTCAGCACTTTATGTTATTGTTTTGTACCCATTGATGCTTTTGTAAGTTTTGAGGGTTGTGTCTTGTTATTATGCACTATTTTGTAGGCTTGTATGGTTTGTGCCATGTATTTGCAAAAACTTTGCATATGCAGCCTTTGTGCTTTGTGTTTTGGTACTTGTTAATGCTTTGCATTACCTTAAGTACAACACTATTGTGCCCGTGTAAGATTGTTCCTAGATGCATATATGTTTGTATGCATTGGTTGAGTGTTGGATTTGCAAATGATTCTCTTCAATTGAGTTTATCATTGTTGCATGTTCGGATGTTCATTCCTTGTGTGAATGAACATTGTAATCACTTTTGCTTAAGTGACTACTGGTGTTGATCTTGCCATGAATTATTGCTTTTATGCCTATGTTCATTTTTGCTTGATCATGCTTATTTTGCTCCATATGCATATTAAGTTTTCTGCATACAATGATATTGCTATGTTATTGTGTTTCAGGAGTTATTTATACATATGTTCAAGAGCTTTACAGAATCTAGAGTTAGGTGTGAGTGAGTTTTCCAACTGTTCCCAACTCATGTTTAAGTCTAGAGTCTGTTGTAGGGTTTTGTCACGGAATAGCCAAAGGGGGAGATTGTAAGGTTGAATTTAATCAACCATCTAATTGGCTTTATTCCGTGACCAATTTGCTTGTAATTTAGCACTTAGCAACCCTGTATTTAGGTGGAAAAATTGTAAGGGTAGTGTGTGAGAAGATGTGAAGAAAAGCTTAAAAGTGTGCAAGAAAAACAGAGGCTCGTGGCTAGGGCTCGCGGGTGGATCGCGACTGGCAAGCCGCGAAAGGCAGGCACGTGAGAGGCACACTAGGAAGCTGAAGGGTCGCACCAGCTGTTACACTACAAGACAAAAGTTCCAGTCTGGCCAGGCCGTTACGTCGCGACTTGAACTCGCGACTTGGACAAGCCGCAAGACCAAGTCGCCAACTTGCTCTGTTTGGCAAAAACTGACGTTTTGCATTCCCTTCTCACCCTACTATATAAACACCCTTATACCCATCATTTTGAGAGAGCTTCTAGAGAGAATTTTGTGAGAGAAAACCTTAGAGAAAAACAAGATTGCCTCATCCCCAATCTTCATCTAAAGAGACTCTACAAATTTCTTTACTCTCTTCCTCTCCATTGTCATACCCTTGAGAGGCCATTTACCAAACCCTTATCTCACCATACCCACGTCTGTGAGAAGGTCCATTTGGTCCTTAGGAAAGCAGTTTGGAAAGGAACCAATATACATTGGTTGATGCTATGGTCAAGTAGCGGAATTTGGCAAGCTAAAGAAGAAATAGGTTCGGCGTAACCTCATTGGAGCAAGAAGCTTGGAGGGCTTAGGTACTTGGGTAGATTAGGCTTGGAGGGTCTTCTGCTGTTCATGTATCCCAACTATATTCTTTAGTGGATTTTATCACTGCTTGGAGGGCGGCGGAGAGGTTTTACTCCTAGGACTTCGGTTTCCTCTTCGATAACACATCGTGTGTTGTCCGTGTGTTTGCATCTCTCTTTCCTTTATCTTTGCCTTATATTTACTGTTGTGGATGTGTTTATATTTGGCATAGATTGTTTTATCAATTCTATTATAAGCTTGTTATCATATTCCGCATATTAATTGTTTGATATAAAACTTGAATTGGTATTTTTGTATCTGGGGGTCTAAACGTTCAAGGGTGTTTCATACCCATATTGAACTTTCAAAACTCTTGGTCTAAGAACACCTATGTTGGCTTACCAATCCCGCCCTTAGGAAAGCACACGTCCTTCGGTTCAAGTCCATCACCTTCCCGTTCCTGTAACTTACCATCACCTAGTCGGGTTGGTCCACAGTAATCAGCTCATTGCCCTCCTCTATTGAATGAAACCGCTCATCCCCAACCCCACTATCTGCCACAGACATCCTTGGATCAACCCTAGAACCTGATGGCACCTACTTGTAACCCTCATCCACATCATCCCTTTCTGGGCTTTGACAAGTCGCAGCATCTTCCTTAATCTCCTCCTTGTACCCAGTCACCCTAACCGCATATTTTTTTTCGTCAAATTTGGGGTGTTTGCTCGCAGCCATGAACGAAACTATTGGTCTGTTGTTTTCACCGCCCCCTTACTTCTCAAACCATCGAGACAATCCTTGTCATGGTGGGTGAGACGACCACACCATAACAAACACTAGGCAGTTGCTCATACTTGAAACTAACCCAATTCACCTCACCACTCCGCAGCACAATCTTCCTACCTCTGCAAAGAGGTTTTGTGATGTCAATACCCACCCTTACCCTCATTAAATAGATTTCTTCACACTCATCACTACCAGCATCCGTCCCCACAACCACCCCCGCAATCGAAACTACATCCCTGGCCACTCTCACATTTAGGTTGCTACTAGGGAAGTCATGAAGTTGTATCCAAAAGTCTGTCCTATCGAAAACTAGGTTCTTCACGTCTGAGCTCCTCTCCACCGTCCTCCCATCAGTACTTTCTGCAAATCCGACCACTTTGCAAACACAAATAACACCCTATGATTCCCATGTCCCTTGCCTTAAACCCTTTCTTGGTGTGCTAGAGAAGCTTAAACGTTCAGGCTATGGCCTCCATACTCAACACTCTCCCTGTGAAGAATCTTGCCGCAAGCATGTACCGCCCTTCCGTCTCGTTCTCTTGAACTTGGTATGTACTCCCTTTTGCCTTAGATAGTGAGAAGCCCTCCCACAATTCTGTTAGACGCTCCATCCCAAAGTCCACTCGGTAATACTACAGCAAAAGAAGAAGAGAAAATCGGCAGCCTCACCTGAAAGTAGGCACTGAATTCTACTATCCGTTAGGGTTTCTAGAGAGCCGTTGGCAGAAAAACTTTATAAAAGTCGTGAGAGAGGATATCTAATCTATACTACTATTTAAGAGGTTATACTTGTTTGGACTGGATTTTTTTTTTTGTTCCAAAATACCCCTATTCCCTAAGTTCAAGAATGAACAAAACTAAAGGATAGTCTGGTAAAAATATACTTCTAACTTTTACTAAAATATTGTCTACAAAATAGGATCACAATTTTATTTATTTATTTATTTTTACAATTTCAAGCAAAATAAATCCTAAATTTTAGGATTTTAGAATCCTCTACTAATAGCCTACTGACCAACACGGTTTTTTATTAAAAAAAATGTTTTAGGTATTTTTATTCCTAAAAGTTTGCCTATTATTTAGAAGCAATTTCCTCCACAATTTTATAATTTTATCTTTAAAGATAACTTCCCTTGTATTATTTTTCTCTTTCAAACTTTACATATATAGCAATTGTTTACAGAGTCATCATATGAACGGTTGGTTTTTTTTTTTTTTTTCCTTCTCATTTTACTTTGTATTTTGCAATTATATTCTAACACAATTGATTCTCTATTTTCTGTATAGTGATGAGATGGTGAAGTTGAAGTAAATGCAAACGAATTTAAGAAACTTTAAGAACCAAAAAATTCATTGATAGAATCCTCACATGAGCAGTTGGTACATTTTTTTTTTCTTTCTCATTTAACTTTGCATTTTGCAACTATTTTCTAACAAAGTTGATTCTCTAATTTCTGTATAGGGAAGAAAGGGTGGAGTTGAATAATACAAGAAGCAAATAATGCCGTGATAGTGAACCTCTAAGTTTCATCTTTAAACTGGTTTATATACGTCAATATAGACAGTTATTGGATAAGTGGTTAATTATATATATTAGCCTCATCACATGCGCTATGCACGTGCGATGGGGCTTTTTATTTTTATTTTTTTATTTTTTAAATTTAATGTAATTTTTCAATTTGAATTTGTCCATTGTTAGTGAGGTTACACATTAAAGAATTTTTAAAAAAATTAAAATTTAGGATTTTGAAAATGAGTAAACCGTTGGGTTTAGTGTGTGCTAATTTTTAGAAAAAAAAAAAAATCAAATGTGTGAGATATATTTTTTTGGAGAGAATGTGTGAGATATATTTAAATAGAGAGTGTGTGCTAATTTTTGGGAAAATAGTTTCTTCAGTAATTTTTTTCTTTTGAATTTTGTTAAATTACAATTTCAACTCTATTTTTTATTTTTAAGAAATAAAGATTATCTAATTAAATTAGGGATATTTTTGACATTTTTGAAGCCATTACTAACTTTTTGAATCCTCTTAATATATAAAGATAATATGAAAATGATTAAGGTTAGGTTTGAGAAAAGTTTGGTATTGAAATTAACGACATTGACACTTAAGAGATCTAGATTAAGTCCACACTTAAAATAATTTGTCTCACTAAGCTTGAAAGGACGTTTCAAACTCATCTTTTTGAGAGATGACAGAACATAGAAGTGCCACAAAATCCATGAAGCCATTATTAAGGAAAAGAAAAAAGAATTTGAGCACGAAATAATTCACACAAAAATAATATGTATTACCTATAGTAATAAAAAGAAAGTGCATATAAACAAGAAACATACTTGGTAATACGGATAAATGGCATCTAATTGGCGAAAGTTTTTTGAATGAGATTTTGAGAAAGAATTTGTATTTCTTTGTTGATTAGATTTAATCTTCATAATAGGTACCATTCCTGGTGGGCAACCCTCGTCCTGAATGCCAATTTCCGAAAATTTACCAATTGGTATGTCGTAATTTTTTAGCACCTTTCCTGAAAAACTTGGAGTCATCTGCAAAGTTAAACTAATTTCATGTTAATTGGTTTTGATGATGCCGAAAATCTCACCAGTGAGTTGCACGATGCTTGTACGCTCAAAACGACACCTGCACAACAAAAAAGAGATGAAGACCTTAAGAGGAGTACCGGTGTGGTACCGGCCAAATACCCTCCGAAGGTCAAGTTAGAACTTCTCACAACTCTAAAGTGCTAGAGCGGGGTCAATTATGCGTACCTTGGCTTGTGAGGGTATTGGGGTTTTTATAGTAGTAGAGGGTGGACCTCTCTTCCTTGGAGTAGAAGTCTTTTCCTTATAGGAATCTTTATGAGCGTAGATTGCGGAATCATTTCCTTATAGGACTCTAATATTGAACGTGGAAAGCAAGTCATCTTTTTATCATTCATGCGTGGTGATCAAGTCAAGAATACATTGGAGCCGTCAGCTTCGCCTACTGCCTCGTCAGGGTCGTCAGCTTCGCCTACGACCTCGTTAGGGTCGTCAGCTTTAGGGTCGTCAGCTTTGCCTACTCCCTCATCAGGGTCGTCAGCTTCGCCTACGACCTCGTTAGGGTCGTCAGCTTTAGGGTCGTCAGCTTTGCCTACTCCCTCGTCAGGGTCGTTAGCTTCGCCTACTGCCTCGTTAGGGTCGTCAGCTTTACCTACGACCTCGTCAGGGTCGTCAGCTTTTAGGGTCGTCAGCTTTGCCTACTCCCTCGTCAGGGTCGTTAGCTTCGCCTACGACCTCGTTAGGGTCGTCAGCTTTAGGGTCGTCAGCTTTGCCTACTCCCTCGTCAGGGTCGTTAGCTTCGCCTACTGCCTCGTTAGGGTCGTCAGCTTTGCCTACGACCTCGTCAGGGTCGTCAGCTTTTAGGGTCGTCAGCTTTGCTTACTGCCTTCAGCTTACTACCTTCAGCTTACTATCTTCAGCTTACTACCTTCAGCTAACTATCTTCAGCTTATTGCCTTCAGCTTACCCTTCAACTTACTACCTTCAGTTTACTATCTTCAGCTTACTCCCTTCAGCTTAATGCCTTCAGCTTACTACCTTCAGCTTACTATCTTCAGCTTAGAGATTGATAGCTTCATTTTGCGTGATGTCTTCAGTATACATAATAGAGCTGACGGGTTGTTGGAGATCAATAACTTTTATTTTTCCAATTAAAAATTCCCCTTATCAGATATGATAATATTTCAAAATTTTACTTTTTGATATACACTCCATAATGATTGTTCTTTATCATCATACCAATATACTAATAGATTTTTAGTATAGGCAGGGTTTAAACCCTAAATATCTTGTTTCATAATAAGAGACTACCAGTTGAGCTACTAAAACCTACAAAATATACATATTTTAAATCTAATGTTTACTTGCTTACCGGCACCTTTTATAAATAAAAATTAAAAAGTTGATGAGAAAGAATACCCTTCTTATATTGTTATTCTAATAGTGACAAGGATTGGAAAGATTTAGAACTTTTACACTTCTTTTCTTTTAAAAAAAAAAGGTCTTCTTAATAGGCGTGTTGTGCAGTGCATGTGAAGAAGCTAATATACTTATTTCCATGAGGGGACTAATTCAAAAGGAAACGTCCCTAGCAATGCATTTAACTCGAGTACAATTATGATTGTTACTTGGGTACGTGCATATAAGGGTTTAAGTGATAATCTAGAAGTAATGGCATTTTTTATAGTGCTCCAGGCAAGTAGTTCGAACACCACCTCTTCCTCCTCTATTATCTATTTATAGGGGTGTCAATTTGGGTTAGTATGTCGGGTTTGTGTCTTATCAAGGTAAGTGTATTCGACTAAATGCCTCAACCTGAACCCGATCCATTTTATAATCATGTTATAACTCTTCAACCCTAACCCAACTTGTTAATGAAGAGGGTTGACATAACCCGACCCACTTGACATGCTTAATAAATAGGTCGTGTTGGGTTGACACAAATGTGACACAACCCATTTCAACCCGCTTAATATAAAATATAACATCCATACAGAAATAAATTCTTTACAACTTGAAAGTAAACCATACACTTCAAGTTACTTTCAAATTTTCAACTCACATTCAAGATAACATAGATCAACAAAAATAAAACTTCGATCTAAAAATAAGTTCTTTACACTCTAAGAGAAGTGCATACACTTTAACCCAAATTCAAAATAACATAGTTTAATAAAAATATAACATCAACAGAACTCACTAAATGCTAAGTATCAATATTGAAAGTGTTTGTGTAAACAGTAGACTGATCATGACTAGAGAAAGTTTCAATTTACAACTATATCACTTGTAAGTTTTTGTAAGTACTCCATTTTCTTTTAAGTTTAAAATATAGGTTGAATATAAAATATATTTGAGAAATCTAAAATAAAATGAATATTTATTTGTTATACGAGTTAAATGGGTTGTGTTAAAAAGGTCAGTTCAGGTTGATACAAATAAATTAGTGTGTCACATGTGTCTATTGCGGGTCATGTGGGTTGACTCACTTATGACACGTTTCTTATCGTGTCATTTTTGAATCGTTGTTTATGACCCAAACCTGCTAAGGCCTAGCCCAAACATGCTAAGGACCGACCTTAACCTGTAAAAACCCATGTTGTGTTTGCGAGTTGGGTCAAACATTGGCACCAATATCTACTTATCAAAAATAAAAATAAAAGAGGCTTTGTGAATATGCAATGATTTCAAGCTAGTTCAACCATATATTAAATGATAATCATGTCAAGAGACTTGTAATTTAGTTGATACATTCTTATTTGTTTCAATGAATATATATTCAGGGTTCAAATCTCCTTTCTCGTAACTATTGAATTATAAAAAACGATAACCCTTATATTTATCTAAATTCATTATTATTTAAAATAGAGTGTCTACATATGAGAGAGAGAGAGAGAGAGAGAGAGAGAGAGAGAGAGAGAGAGAGCAATAAATCATTGAATTTTTATTTTATTTTTTCACTTATACAATAACATTTTCTTGGGAAAATATTAATCTATTTATTACCCCTATTTCAGGTAATAAATTGTTAATTTTAGAAACAAATGTTACCATTAAATATATATATATATATATATATATATATAGAGCAATGCTACAAACACAATAAATTTCCCAATTTTTTTCCACAACTTGTTGAATTGGCAAAATATAATTGTTGGCAACATCAATTTCATATGGGACACCACTATTATCACTTTGTTGCACACCAATTATAAACTGCTATCTCAACAAGTGTGAAATTTGTTGTCAAATACTATTGTGTATGTAGACTTTTTTCTAATGCATCTAGTGACACAGAAGTAGGGTTCTAGATTCATTATCATATTTGTAAAATGGATTATCATGGTAAATTATAGTTAGCTTCACCTATAAAGACTCATGTCATCGAGAAATTGGGTAAGAGATTCCGGTTTAAAACATCTCTGTACAAAAAATCAACTAGTGTCTTGGCCTAATGATATAAAAACAATTATCATAGAGTGGGTGAATTCCAAATGTTGAAATTTTATTTTGCATATATATATATATATATAAAGAAAAATATTTATCATGGATTTTAACCTTAAACTTTGTGGATAATTTTTTTTATAATTATTATTTATAGTACAAGAATGGAATCCTAATTATTTACAAATTAAAAAAAAAAAAAGGATACCAAAATATTTGGCATTTAGTAAGTACCTGAATTTTGTGATTTTGAAGTAAAGGATGATCAAAAGCTGGTTGCTTGTATATGTCCACACAATCAAATTCACGATCATCACTTTCCTGTACATGTCAATGAAAAAATCTCAATTCTTAAAAAAGGAAATGGTTAAAAGATTAGAAATTTCATATAAGTATTCTAATTTATTATATTTCCCTGGTATTGTTGTAAGAAATGCCATATTTCTGGCAAATTATAGGGATAATGCATGTCTTTGTTTTCCAAGAGTCCAACTATAATATTAACATCATTTTCCTTTTTGGAATTAAAACTTTTTTTTTTTGGAAACGCAATTAAAACTATTATAGTCATATATGTAATTGATTCCTATTTTTTGTTTTTAGGATTAAGATGTCATGGAAATCTTACATTTTTATAATTATTCACTATTTTATCTAACTTGCATTAATTACATAATAATAATAATAATAATAATAATAATAATAATAATAATAACAATAATAATAATAAAATAATTTCTAAATCGGTTTCTTTAAAAAAAAATTTAAAAGAAAATGAAGAAACCTAAGTACCAATTTAATTAATGAATTTCCTTAATATCCAACTATAGGTTGTAGTTGTACACAGAAGCTGGTTTTAATTTTGACTTATTAATATAACATATATAACACCTTACAAGCCAAAGGCCTTGTAGCTGAATTGGCATCTCCCCATGCATAAAGTGCTTTGCGGTCTAAAGGGGAAAATGTTCGAGTTGCGGGGTTAGTAGCATGCTATAATTATTTATAAAAAAAAAAAAAAAAAAAAACCTACTAGGTTTTTCTTTTTTCAGTGGCCACATCTACTACCGCGGATGGAGGCATGCTTAATTCAAACAAACCCCACCCCCCCCCCCCCCCCCCCAAGCCGTTGTCGCCGCCCTCTGCCTTCCCCAATTATATATATATATATATATATATATATAAGTATTAGTACATACTCGACACTAATTTTAGTAATTTTGTATGATAAAGTTATACTTTTCCCCCTTTAATAATATCATTAATTATTTTAAGAGTAATGATATTGTCACAAACATTTCTACAACATTTTTACAAATTGTTGAGGTAGCAAATTCATATTGGTTTGCACTTGGCCTACCACTTACACCACTTTTTTACTTACTAATAACTACTTATTACATAGGCAATTTGTAAAAAAATTTATAGTTCTAGCATTCCTCCTTGTAAAGACTAAAAAAAAAACAAAAAAAAAAAACCTATAGATCTAAAATCTAAAACAAAATATACACGCCCGAAAAATTAGTACTACAACAAAAATTACCAATAATAAATCTAAAACAAATTAAGACCAATTAACCAATTTTATCCAAAACAAACAACCCGGCCCTTTAAAAAAATTATTTAATACTTATCTAGTACCAACATCAAAGTCACACTCCAAAAAAAAAAAAAAAAAAAAAAAAAAATCCCACAAATGGCTAAGTAGCAATAGAGTCAAAGGTTGGAACCATTGCACATAACCAACAACAGAGTCACCCCCTAACTCAAATCCTGACTTTGTCCGTATCTACTACCTCAGTCCTTGATTGCTCACCATAGTTGCTTAATGAAGTGTCTTATCTCTTGGTCTTAGCTACCACCTTTTAAAAATAAAAAATCAATATTTTTATATTTGTATTTATAATAATTTGTTTTCCATGAGATTAGTTCAAAGTTACACATTAAGTATAACTGGTTAAGAGTTATGTACTTTTTGTTGTTGCCTACTTTGGCAAGAAGACCCAATAGCAAGCAGAAGCCCAACAATATAGAAGGGAATAAGAAAGAAGAGTTAGCAAAGTGAGAAGAAAACCATTAAGCCTGAATGGCAGGTTTAATGGTCCATGGGCCTATAAAATAGTAGAAAGACCCAAAGGAAGCAAATGAGCCCAAGGGAGCCCAAAGAAGGAAGTAGTAAGTCCATGGGAATTATAAGAAGTGGAAAGCAAGCAAAAATGGGCCGGAGGAGCCCAAAGAAAGGAATTAGTAAATGAGGTAAGTACAAAGGCCAACAAGCCTCGAAAGTAAAGAATATGGCAATTGGGCCAGGAAATCCCAAAAGACATAGCAAAAGCCTATGGGAATGTAAGAATGGAATGGGCCAAGGATGCCTAAAAGAATAAAATGGGCCAAGGAAGCCCAAGATGGTATGAGGATTAACCCTATAGAAAACACTAGGCAATGTGAATCGAATAAAAGAAAAGTGCATGGTAGGCCCAAAAGAGGCCCAGGAAGTAGAAGCCAAGTGGTAACATAGCAGAAGCAACAAACTGGCATGGTAGGAACACTATTTGACCCACAAACCAAAAGTAAAGAAAAATAGGGCCCGAACTGAAGGAAGAAAGGCCCATACCCAAACAAGACCTAGCCTAAATAGTGAAATGAGGTGCAAAGAATGAAGACTGAGTGATTCATTCATGCCACAAGAGGTTAAGAATGAGTAGCAAAATGTGTAGCAAAGGCCAGACAAACCCCCAAGCCATGGCAAACACATGAACAACAGACAAGCTAGGACTCACATGGAAGTGGAGCACGCACAAGGCTCAGGCACCACCCATTTGTGCCTAGCCAATATAGGGGCGGTGGACCATGGGTTAGAGGTAAGAAAGGGTATAGTTTGGCGGTGGGGAGAAGGGGGAATCTTATTCTGGGGTTCTCGCGTAACCTTTTTTAGGGGAAATGTCTTGCTGGGATGACATACTACCCAAAAGAGGGAAAGATGAGCTGGAATCACTAGGTGTATGCCATAGGAGTTAGTAAGAGAGAATACCCAACCCTTATCCAGATGGGAATGCCATGGAGAGCAAGAAAACTAGACTCTTTTGTCTGGGAAGGGAATGTATCATGGCTAGCACAGGACAGTGGTGATGGCTGGGCAGCTAGTGGGTAGTTTGGAAAGGATACCCACACTAGGACAAAAGTAGTTGAAGGGTAAAACAATAAAACTTATCACTGCAGATAGTATAAAAAGGCCTTAGCTGTGCACAATGGAGACAACAATGAAAGGAAGGAGAAGCAACAAGTAAGAAGAATAGCAAGAAAGAAAAGAAACGAAAAAACATAAGGAAGAAAAGGGAGAACATAGGAATTAGAAAGAAAATGGAGAGTATAGAAAAACAGAGAGGCTAAAAAAGTGAGGTGAGGAAGCAAGAGTGTGATAAGGGCTTGCACCAGTAGGCTATTCCCTTCTCTCCCTCTCAACAGCCTACTCTCTAGTAAGATTAAAAGGATTTGAGGATAAGCCATTTAGGCCCATTCTCTCAAAGTGGGCAATTTCCATGGCAGGATTTCCTTGTGAGATTACTCACATTGAAGAGTGGTTCCCTTCCTAGATTTAAATTTCATAAGGAACCAAGCACGGCAGACTAACCACTCCTTTGTTTAAGTTGATCAAGCATTGACATTGTTTCTTTTCCACTTATTATTGTCATTAACCTATTTTTGTTGTACCCATATTACTGTGTTTTCTTTACAAGGAAAGTGGTTTAATCACTGTCAACAAATATATTCTTCTCGACTTGATATATTATGCCCTCCTGCTATAACATTTTTGTAACAGCATCTTCTGCCATGGGCACGTAACCAAGATCTCAGCAAAGGGGTCCTAGCTTGCGCACAAGCTGGCTTGAGGTGAGTTTCAATCAGGCCAGTCCCGACTCTCTTACCCCAGAACTATTGGGCCATAACGTAGCAGGAAGCAGTCCAACCAAGAAGTACCAAAAGGCTCACCACACTTTTTAACACTATTGATTTACAACAAAACTAAAGGTATAAATTATTGTTTCCACATCACTCACTTTTTTCTTATTATCTTTTCTTTTGTCTCCCTTACCCTCGTTACCAATAACATTAATCTCCACTGTTTTCACTTCCTCATTTCCAGACGGTGATAACATTAAACTCATTTTGACTGCTACCACAGAAATTAACACCTAGCACCACTGTCCTCTATTTTCTCCCTTCGAGATGGTGATGCTGTTATGAGAATGAAAATAGGTCTCTAAATGAACCAAATTGATCATGAACAGTTTGGACTTAGCTCGATACAAAATATGTTCATGTTTGTTTATAAATAAGCTAAGATTGAGTTTTAGTTTTAAGCTTGTTTAATAAACGAGCCAAGTGAATACAAAAATAAAATAAAATTTCACGAACAAGTTCATAAATATTAATGCTCAATACAAAACAAACTGAGTCAAGACTTGTTTATAGGCTTGGTAATAAACTTTATATGAGCCCGACAAATAAACATATACATATATCTTACTATGACTTTAAGTAATTACAAGTTAGGACTTACGCACTATTTATTTCATTATTGACTTTTTTTTTTTTTTTTTAAATAGTCATTTTTCTATCTCATTTTCATATGTTTGATCATGACCTTAAAAATGAGATAGAGTTGTTTTTAATAGTTTCTATATTGCCTTTTAACTTCCTTTATTTAGAATGGTGTGACATAGCGTTGTTATTTGGAAAATTTTAGTGAAAAAAAATCTCTAAAAGATAAGTCATATTTTTAATAGATTTTTCCATTGACCAAAGATAATTTTTCTTTGACTGATTTTTTCTAATGCTACCAAATACAAGAAAATGCGAAAATTGTCTTCGTAGAAATTTTTTCAATAAAACAAACAAGTGTTAGGACCACTCTTCTAAAATAAATATGCTTGATAATAAACTACATATGAGCTTCATAATGTACTTGTGTTACATCTCAAATCTCAAAAGTTTGATATTGAGCTTGAACTTGGGTTGATTAATGAATCAAACCGTACTCAAGCTTATAGACTTTATAACGAACTCAAGCTTGAACATCATTTATAGGCTTGGTTAGAGCTCAAGCCAAACTTAAATATTTAACTTTACTTGTTGATTCTAGCTTAAAAACACTCACTACTCAACATAGCTCAATTCTTTAATACAATAAAACTCATTTTGATTTCTAACATAGAAACAAGCATGACTGTTTCCTTCTTTAAGTTAATAATATTATACTTGTTTTTCCTCAATCTACTTTGCTAGGTTCTAAATATTTAGGATTGAATGTTTAGTTTCTAAATTTATGTATGTTGGCAAACCGAGAACAAAAACATTGTCTAGATTAGGTGTTATACATTGCTTAAGTTTGTTCAAGTCAAGATTCAAGAACTATCAAGCTGCAAAAAGAAGAGTTTAGATTCTGTGAAGTTCAACCTATCAAAAAAAAAAAAAAGGTTCGACCGATTGAAAGTCGTATTCTGTAGATTTTAAATCAGGCCCAAAGCCTATGAAAATGTTTAGGGTTTCACACTACTAGGTATAAAAGGAAAACCCTAATTACATTTTAGAAACTCTTGGAAGTCTTGTGACTTACTCCAATGAGATCTATGAGGTTTCTGCAACCTTTTAACTCTACAAGAATCTACTAGAACACAATCTACAATCAAGAATTGGTGGAAACAAGTGGCTACTTAAAGATCTACTACTAATGGTGATTTAAAACCTTTGAATAGGATCTCAAAGTCACAAACATGGGTGTTTGTGTTCAGTAAATTCAAACAGAAGAGTTCGTGGAGTTAGAACTACACGTGGTTGTATGAGTAAGTTCTACAAGAGGTAGTTTTATATTTTAGGGAGAAAATCTATTGTAAACTTCCATTCTATCATAGTGAATTTGTTTACCTTGAGGATAGCTAGGTTAAATCTTTCTCAGTTTTTTTACTTTGAAATTGTTGGTTTCATTGGTTTTCTTAGGTCATCATATTGCTATCTTATTTACTTATTTGCACTAGTAATATGGTTGCATGAGTTTAACCTAGACCTGAAAAATCAACCTAAGTAACTATTTGGTTAATTAATTATGTTAAACAATCTGAGTTTATAGGGGTTTAAACATAACAAACATACATTTTAACAAATTTTGATAAATTATCCATTCCAAACAAACTATTTTCTATTCTCACTTTTATACCTAGAATTTTCGTGCTCTTTTAATGTCAATTTCCCAATTTTTTGTCTTCACTTCATATTCCCCACTCTCTTCTCCATTTCTATATCCTTCTTCCATCATTTTTCAAAAGAGATTAAATTCTATAAGGACGTGGTGTAAAACCCATGCTTTACTCCTCCAATCCTAATATGCCACATCATCTTATCACATATTTAAGAATAAGCACAACCACACCTAATTAATTCTAATATCCATATATAAATTCAATCAAATTGAGAATTTATTGAGATGTTATTATGTATAGTAGAATGTATAGAATTTCAAGTAAAATGCTGATGTGACAATCACTTATTGGATAGTGTAAAACATTGGTTTTACACCCCATCCTTACCAAATTTGGACTCTTTTAAAAAACCCAAAACCATATACTCTTTTGGCACATTGCTAGTCTGACGAAGCACCAATACTTGTTTCTGATGCAAAAATGACATCTAAACTAGAAAAATAAATATAATGTTATATTAATATGGGTAAACACGAAGATTGATTGAACCAAATTGACTTAATTTGGGTTATGTGGGTTTGGTTTCTAAAAAATACTTAGATCTAATATTTTCTGAAACTACCTTTCATCCATATCAAAAATATATTGAAATCCCAATTTGGGTTAAAAAGATAATCAATTGTGACCTAAAAAATAAAAAAATTCTCACTTGATTAATCCAAAGCTATTTTGTCAATTCAATATAAATATCTCAATAGTGTATTGCTTTGTAAGAGTGCAGCCAAAAGCCAATTTATCAATGAGGAAACCCAGCCTCACTCACACCAAATTCATGCCCTCATATTAATTCTAAGCAATATTAGATCACCTAATAAATTTTTACTGAATTCCTTTAGGAGTATCCAAGCCATCCGGTAATCAAACCCAACTACACTTAATCAAACCCAAACCATCCACTGCTTAAACCTATTACTCCAGTGGTCTATAGCAAGTCCTTGCCACAAACCAATATCGGTGGGTTGGTTGGCATGTTTCCTTTCCCAAAACCTGAACCACCCAATCCAACAGTGAAAAACACCAAATCCAATGACATCTAAGTGTTTTTAGGCGATGATTTAGTGGAGATCTATTAGATTCAATGAGATGCCCATTAGATCTGGTAGAGATCTTTATTTGTATTTGGCTAGATCTCACCAGATTTGGTGAGACCTCCGCAGGATCTAGGAAAAATTTTGTCGTTACTCCATTATTTCTAGTTTTGAATGAACCAACTGCCACCCGATGCATAATCCAACTCATCCGAATTGAATCCCTCATAGGTCGACAGCGGGTCTAAAGCTTCTCAACAAGATTTGGTAGGGCTAGTTGCAAGTTGGGCACAAACTAGACCCAAACTAACATGTGATGAGATATCCATTAGATTTGGTAGAGATCTTTATTCGAATTTGGCTAGATCTCACCAGATTTGGTGAAACCTTTGCTGGATCTAGGAAATTTTTTTGTTACTCCATTATTTCCCATTTCGAACGAACCAACTGCCACTTGATGCATAATCCAACATGTCTAAACCGAATCCCTCATTGGTCGGTAGCGGGTCTAAAGCTTCTTAACATGATTTGGTAGGGCCAATTGCAGGTTGGGCACAAACTAGACCCAAACTAACATGTGGACACCCCTAATTCATATTTTGTGAATCACATTGTTGGATTACATATTATATATTCTTAACATACACATCAAAGTTCATGCCAATTGAATATTAATTACCATTCAATCCATAAATAATATTTTATGCATAATTTTAACATACATAAACTTATAGTTTAAACATTTGATTGATGATATAGTTATTCATTTTTTATTATCTTGAAAATATGCAAGCATAAAGTATGTTAGAAAAAAAGCAATCTAACGATGAATTTGTCAAATTCACATCCAATAAAAAAATATTAAGTAATGTAACATTACTTAATATTAAACTAAGTATATAACTTCAATCTTTATATATACTTTTTTTAGGGAGATATATACATATATTCTTAAAGCATTCATCCAAATAAAACATGTGCATATATATATATATATTATTATTATTATTATTATTATTATTGTTATACATACTTTTATTTACGTTTTTTTTTCCCCCTCTCTTTATTACCACCCAATGCTTCAATAAGAACAATAACGTTGTGTTTTTTTACAATACTCTCAAAATATGCGACATATAAAATCTTTTTTTTTTTTTTTTTTGAAGACATCATAAAAGCTAGGTAATGATTAGTGAGTAATTTTTAAAAAGTTAAATATGAGTACCTGAATTTGCTCTGTTGTGGTTGTTCCTTCTCCAATTGCGTAGTAGCCCAAACAAAAACATAGGACTAGTAAGAGATATAAACCCGTAGAAAATCTTAACCCAGCACTCGCCATAGAAAGTTATTAGTTGTTTTGATTCATATCCCTCTTTTTTCTAACTTATAAATATATGTAAAGAATTATATCTAACCTTTATTTAAGATAATCAATAAATAAAAATAAATGTATTTATGTCATTATTGCATGACAATTAATTAATGCTTTAAATGCAAAGTCTTTGTAGCTTTAGAATTTTCCTTATTATTTTTGTGAGAGAAATGCTAACGAGTGCCTTTAGGATACTGGTTAATAATTCATTTAAATAAGTTTTTATAGAAGATGAAAAAAAATAATTAATATTTTGACAATTTTTTTCATTTCTCATAAGAGTGGTATCAAAACTTTCCTAAAATGAATTATTAATGAGTGCCCTAAGGGCACTCGTTAGCATGACCCTTATGAAATTAAATAATCATTATTGTTACTAATTGTCGTTTATTATGAGTATACTTATATGTAAAATATTATATTATTAAAAATTTATTATGATTGTATTTATTTATTCTTTTTTGGCAAGACATCATATAATTATTTTTATTTGGAAGACATCATAAAAGCTAGTTAGTGATTAGTGAGTAATTTTTAAAAAGCTAAATGTGAGTACCTGAATTTGCTCTATTGTGGTTGTTTCTTCTCCAATTGCATCGTAGCCCAAACAAAGACATTGGACTAGTAAGAGATATAAACCCATAGTAACTCTTAACCCAGCACTTGTCATCGAAAGTTATCGGTTTATTTATTTATTCACATCTATCTTTTTTCTAACTTATAAATATGTGTAAAGAATTGTAACTAAGTTTTATTTAAGATAATCAATAAATAAAATTAATGTATTTATTTCATTATTACATCACAATTAATTAATGCTCTAAATGCAAAGTCTTTGTATTTCTATAATTAATACTTATTAAAATACACACAAAAATAGTAATACTATTTTGTGCAAATATAAAATAAGATAATCATTATTGTTATTAATTGTCATTTATTACGAGTATACGTATATGGGAAACATTATACTCCAGTCTTAGTTTGTTTGTCTTCTATTCTATTTTGAGATGTCCCAAAATATTATCTTGATTCTAAAAATAAAAGCTATTAATTTACTAATATTCCTAGTATACCCTACTTTATTTTCAAAACTATTTGAAAAGAAAACTAACAAATATTTAAAAAATCAATCTAATTGGAGCACCTTTTTAGTTGCCTCATTAAGAATAACTCCTTAAAAAAAAAAAAAAAAACTGATAAATTTATTTAAGGTTAGTTTTGCAAACTTATACATTTTTATAAGGTTGACAAGAAAATAAATGATGTTCTCTTAAAAAGTTTGACTTTTCAAACATGACAAACAAATTGGGATGGAGGGAGTATCATTAAAAATTTATTATGATTGTATTTGTATATAGAATTAAATATTCTACAATCTAAACAAAATGTGATGTGTCAAGATTTAATGGGAATTCAAAATATAGAATGAAATTTACATTCAATTAAAAAAATATTTAATATTTTTCTCAACCCAAAAAAAAAAAAAAAAATGTACTGAAAAAATGTGGAAAATTGTAAAGTCTCACAATTTTATGTAGCAAAATATTATGTGGTCAACCAAAAGGCAAACTTTATATATATATATATATATATATATATATATAGGTTGGGTTTAAGTTATACCTAGTGTAACTCTAACCGATGGGGTGCAGGCCAAAGACCCTCCGAAGGTTAAGTTAGTGAAAGAATAATCACCAAGAACTCAATAGTGTGAAAGCTAGGGATTTTCCACATACCTTGAAGAGGTGGAGTTCTAGTGCTTATATAGTGGTGTAGGGTTAGATCAATATCCTTTACATGTAGGATCTTTCCTTACAGGGAAGATCCTAGAGTTAAGGCCCCCAAAACTTAGGGCTCCTCTTACCATGAGCATGCAGTAGGGTCTTTGGGCATGGTGTGCAAGTTATTTCCATGTAGAGACTTACAAGTGAGGAAAAAGCAAAGACTGGCGGGACCGACTATGTTCAACCGTTAGCACGGTTATTCATTCACTAGTGTGGCCATCCATCCATTGGCATGGTCGCTCCGTTTGTTGGTATATGAGTTCTCATTATACAAGGGTTTCATAGGGCCTAACGTACTTCTCTGTTGGCACATGTAGTCCTTCGTTGGATGGTCTTTACACACGAGCCAGCTGTCGGTTTAATCGGGTGATGCCTAGCGGACTTCTTAGGGGATGGACGGTTGCCGACCGAAGAACCTTGAGCGACATTCATTCATTCTGATGGATGGGGAAGGCTTTACTAGAAGAAAATGCCCTTATTAGCTACCTCTTACTCTGTGGTTCGTTGGGACTGCCGACAGACCTCAAAGTACATGATAAGTATTAATGGTTATTTAATTATCCTGTCCTAGAGTTTGTTCTATTAAATAGGAGCATGAATGTCTTTTAACCAAGGCTAATGAGATGCGTCGCTTCATTTCTCATGTCCCTTCGTTTGATAAATAGGTCAATGCCTTTTCGGACCTTTTTGTTTATGTTTTATTCTGAATTCATCAGAGCTCTCGCTTGATCATCTGCTTTCGCGATTTGTCCTTTGTTTCTGTGCTCTCATACGTCGGTTTAGCAATCGTATCGTCGGCTTCCATGTAAGTTTCCTTTGAATATTTTTGCTTTTCGTCCTTTGCCCCCCTTTTTTTAATCCAGCCGTTTGTCTAGTACATAGCCTTCGTGAGTGAATGCTTAGATTTCACTCGTTGCTTGTAGGATGTCCGGCGATAGGCGATAGATGAATGGCTGCTCATTGTCAGTCCATCTAGATGAGGGCGATGATGAGGTTTGTTCATTGGGTTACACCCTAACGACGAAGTACCTGACAGGTTCCCAAGAGAGAGAACCTCCAGCCCATTTCTCTAAGGAGGAGATGGAGTATGAAGAGGGGGGTGAGGGAGTGGATGAAGGTGTAGAAGATGACGAGGAAGAGGATGAAGGTGAAGGAGGAAAAGAGGGAGAGGAGGAAGATGAGGCTTCTAGTTTGTTTGGCGATGACTATAAGCCATTTATCCTCCCCAAGATTTGGTCGGTGAATGACTTTCTCTCCAAGATCTTTGACAATGTTTTGGGCAGACTTCGTCCTCAGTTTCAAATACCTAAAGATATACCTTTGAGGAAGGTAGGAAAGAAAGAGAAGTTCTATTCTAGTAGAATTGTAGATGTCGACTTTTATGAGGCCGTCTTCATTACAAGTTTGAGGTTGCCTCTAACTGAGCTTCACTGAAAGTTGGTTGACTACTTAAGTGTATTCGTTAGTCAAATCTAACCCAATGTATGGAAGATTTTCATTGGGGCCGAGGTGCTACGGGGGCAGATGAGTGGGGTTTGTCGCCAGCTTACCCTTGAAGAGTTTTTCTATTGCTATAAGCCTCATTAGATCATGGGCTTAAAAGGTTTCTTTAATTTCATCATTTGTAAAGCCATCGCTAAATTTGGTATCAGATGTGCCTGATTCCAACTGTAATTGGAAGAGTAGGTACTTTTTTGTTCAAGGCTTGAATTAAGTATATAGGCCCGATGAATGGGATAGCATAGGAAAGGAGTATGATAACACATGTGGCATTTTAGACGAGGCTGGTGAGTCGTCTATCGTAGTTTGATCCGTTGTAGCTTATGCAAGACTTGGTCTGTTGGTGTCTAGCACTTGTTTACTAATTTTTCATTCTTTTATTTTTCAACTCAGGTGCACCTGACGATTAGCGGGTACTAGGAAGACTTCTTGCAGCATATTCTTGCTATTCCTATAGGGGAGAGGAGTTAAAAGAAGTTAGTTACACTTGACACCCTGCACACATTTTGTGGTAGACCAGTCCAGATGGACGAGGCCAGAAGATTAGTCACTCAATCCCGTTTGTGTAAGTTTATCGTCATTCATCTCTTTTAGTTAAACTGTCAGGGTTTATCTGACCTGTTGCCTTGTGTTGATGTTTTAGAGATGGATCTAGGGAAAAAGAGGTCCATTGAGGTAAAGAAGGCAACGGCCTTATAGCTTAAGTCTAGTGGCGCGTCTGCCCTTTCAACTAAGTTGGGGTAGAAGAGAAAAAACTTGGGTGACGGAGAGCGCCCTTTAAAGAGGACGACGGACCCCTTGTTAGGTGCTGGTGTAGGCTGCTTGTGGAAGACCTCTGACCCCCTTTGTTATGCAGTGGGTAAAAGCTTGATGACTTCCCAGGTCCTCATTGCTCCCTTAATTGTCGACGCCGAAACCATGGCTGCCCTGTCTGTCCCTCTACTTATGAAGGACAAGCAGCATGCCATCTTGGTGGTCCAATCCTTTGTTAGGGATGCAAACCTCGAAGAATGCTATGAGCACTAGATGGAGCCTTTGGGGGATGTTGGTCTCTTTGACTTGACGAGGGTAAGTCCTTCTGCTTTATTCATTTACTTTCTCTTTTGTCTTTTCCAAGTGTAACTAACCGTCCTTTGTTCTTCAGCCTTTAGTGAGGATATAGGCCCTTTAGATCGGGTGCGCCGCCCAAGAGGCAGTTGTTAATTGTCTAACGACTCGTTTGGATGAGGGGGCGGACTAGCTGAAGGTGTACAAAAAGGCCATTTATTCCCTTAATGGGGAGGTTAATGCCCAAAAGGTCAAAGTGAGCCAGCTTGAGGGTGCTGTCCATTAGGTCGAAGAGCTAACCAAATCCAACACCAACTTGACAACTAAGGTTGCTGCTTTCCAAGAACAAGTTAACAAGGCTGGGGCCAATGTCGTCAAGGGGTTCAAGGATTCTTTACCCTTCTTCAACTTGCTGAGGGCTTAATGTGGTGAGGGCTTCGAGGAGTTTTGCAAGCACGTCATCCTCCTTTACCCTGATTTGGTCTTCTTCTTTGTTTAAATTGATACCTCCATCATAATGACCCCTCACGGAGGTGACAGAGCCATTGATCTTAAGGACGATGCTGATGATACTATCAAGGGAGAGATCGTTGTTCCAATGACTGACGACCAAGCCCCACTTAACAATCAAGCCCCTACCGATGGTCCGCCTGCAGCTGACGCCTCTTCTACTTAGTATATTTTTGTAATTTCTATTTATGCTTTTAATTTGAGAACGATCAGGGTGCCTTGTTTTGGTATGAATACAATGTTTAATTAATCGTCAGGTTTTTCCCTTCCTTTTCTGATTTGTCATTTCTTTTTTATGTTTTTGTCATTTATGTTTGAATTGAATGCTTGCCCATTATCTTGATCCCGTCAGGCACCTGGGGCCCTTAGGGGCTAAGTGCCCATCATTTTCACTTTGAGGGCTCGACATCCATCACTGTCCTTGGTTGGTTGTCTGTCATGGATAAGGCTTGGTTGATAGGACTTAACATGTCTCGAATGACTGGGTACCCGTTAGGGACCTTGTTTGTCGACACACTTTGTAAAATAGGACTTGATTTTTAGTGACTAAGCACCCCCCTGGTGTCTTTAGTTAACAGTCCACCTCTTAGGTAGGGTTTGTACCATATTTTTGAATGGTTAGGCACCTGTCGATGCCTTTAACCATCCGTCCATCCTGTAAGTAGGACTTGCATTATATTTTTGAAATGGTTAGGCACCCATCAGTGTCTTTAACATTTTGTCCATCCCGTAGGTAGGACTTGTGTTAAGGTCATAATTTATTATAATTGGCTAATCTTTTCATAAAGTACACTTTACTTGTAATTGGGTAGATCTAAGATGGGTTTAGTACTTCAAGAAACATGTTGTTCAAGTCAAGTATTAAAGACATGAAAATTGGTCTAAGAAACAAGTGAAGAAAAGCTGTTCATGAAGTCTTGAATGATAGCTTAACAAATGCCTGGTATTGAGATTTAATGTGAAGCTCGATAGATAGCTTGATAGTAGCTCAATCTATCAAAAATTATGATTTCAGAATTTCTAGATCTAAAATTTGGCCTAGTCTTGTATATTTGTTTAAGGTTTCTTTTCTCACAATCCTATACATATATAAGGCTTATTTTAAGAGCCGTCACTCATGAATATAATGACCAAGAGACTTATTTTCTGTGTGAAGCTACTATGTTTGTACGCCATAGGATTTTGTAACCAAGTGCTTCCTGGTCTTCATTGTTGATTAAGTGAAAAACTTTACAGCCAACAATATCTATTCAAGTTGCTAGAGTTAGTAACGTACTAGGATCCATGTAAAGGGTTAGTCACAAATTGGAGGTTTATGCATCAAAGGAAAGAAGGTTACTATAATATCAAGTCCAATTAGGTATTGGAGCAACGATTCAACTGTAGGTTGGTATTTCGGAATAGGCCAGGGTAGTTGGTGAGATTTCTTATACTTGTAACTATTTGATTGTTGATTAGTGGATTCTTGAGAGTGGTGACCTTAAAATCACCTAATGGGGTTTTTGCCTTATGAGGTTTTCCTCATTTTTCAACAAATCACCGTGTCTAATTTATTTTCTGCTACACTTAGTATTTTTGGTGATTTGTTCCTGCCTTCACGATTTGCATGCAATTGAACCAAATTAATTAACTTGGGTAATTGAATTAATTAACCAGGGTCAAGCTATCTTAACCCAACAACTTCTATTATATTTTTGGAATGGTTAGGCACCCATTGGTGTCTCTAACCATCCATCCGTCCTGTAGGTAGGACTCGTATTATGTTTGGGAATGGCTAGGCAACCGACGGTGTCCTTAGCCGTTCGTCCATCCTGTAGGTAGGACTTGTATTATGTTTCTGAATGGTTTGGCACCCGTCAGTGTCTCTAACTGTCCGTCCATCCCGTAGGTAGGACAATTATTTTTTGGAATGGTTAAGCACCCGTCAGTGACCATAGTCATTTTTCCATCTTGTAGGTAAGAATTATCATTTTTATCAAACTCTTTGTTGTAAGCACCATTTTTCGAGAATAGTTTGTTTATTAAAAATAACCTTAATAAAATAAAGAAAAACAAGAATTCGAATGGTCTTTTATGAAAAATAGAAGCAATAACATAGTTTGCAGTTGTTGTACTATTGGTAGTGTGTTCTTAGGTGTTCGGCGATCCAAGGGTGGTGTAGTCTTTGCTTGTCGAGTGTTTCTAGGTGGTAGATTCCTTTTATGTAGCAGTCAACGACCCTGTAGGGTCCTTTCTAATTAGGACCTAGCTTGCCTTGTGTGGGATATTTGGTGGTCGTCGTCACTTTCCTCAGGACAAGGTCTCCTATGTTGAAGCGTCAGGGTTTAACCTTTTTATTGTAGTGCTTGGCCATTAGGTCCTAGTAGAGAGCCAACCGTTGTTCAGCTGTTGCCTTGACTTCATCCAGCATGTCTAAATGTAGACATTTCCCTTCTTCGTTCTTCTATTCATCATAATGAGCTATCCTATAGCTTGCTAGCCCAACTTCTGCTGGAATGACAACCTCATTTCCTAATGCAATGTGGAAAGGTTTGTCCCCTATTGGCGTTCACGTCATTGTTATATATGCCCATAAGACACTTGGTATTTCATCTGGCCGTATCCCCATTACCCCCTTAAGCTGAGTCTTGATTATCTCAAGCAAGGGTCAATTGGCACGTGGGTGAATGGGCAAAGAATAATGGTTCTTAATCCCTAGTTCCTAACAGAAGTCTCTAAAGGCATTGTTATTGAATTGTTTCCCATTGTTAGAGACAAAGACCCTAGGGATTCCAAACCAGCAAACTATGCTTTCCCAGACAGAGCTTCGAACATTCTTTTTTGTGATGGTGGCTAGTGCCTCTACTTCCACCCACTTGATGAAGTAGTCAATTCCTAAGACAAGGAATTTGATTTGCCGAATTATTGTAAGGGAAAGGTCCCAGGATGTGGAGTCCTTATTGGGTGAAAGGCCATGGGGCGCTCATCAAAGTGAACGATTTCGACGGTTGTTTGGTAACGTTGTTGAAACGTTGGTACTTGTCACACGTCTTTACGTAAGACTGGACGTCCTTTTCCATTGTAGGCCAATAGTAGTCTACTTGTATGAGTTTGTGAACTAGCGATCTTTCCTCCACGTGGTTTCCACATACCCCCTCATGGACTTCCCTTATGACGTAGTCCACCTCGTCGAGAACTAAATATCTTAGGTACGAGTGTGAGAAAACTTTTTTGTAAAGCACATCTACTTTCAGCACAAAATGCGATGCCTGTACATTCATCCTTTGGGAAGCATTGTGGTCTTCCAGTAGCATTCCATTTTTGAGGTAAGCGATGACTGGAGTAATCTAGTTAGCTTCGTTGGGTGTTACCTGCACTTTTGTTTCTTCAATAGTAGGGTAGTGATGTGTGAAGGACAGTACCTGACTACCTATGGTCATGTGTCTTGCGGATGCTACTTTAGTTAGGTGATCCACTTGCTCGTTCTCTTCCCTCGGGATCTGCATAAATTTTGCTATGAAATTATGATATAGTTTTCCTTTTGATAAGATTAAGGTACTTTTTTATCTGTTCCCCTTTGGCCTTGTAATCCCCGTTAACATGTTTGATGATGACTTATGAATCACTATGGATGACTATTGATGAAGCCCTTGTAGCTTTAGCCAAGTCAAGGCCTGTCAGCAAAGCTTTGTACTCGGCATCGTTGTTGGTTGTCGGGAATTAGAGGTGGGCCACACACTCTATCTCGTCCCTTTGTAGAGATTGTAAGACTACTCAGACCCTGCTAGTATGTTGGTTGGACGATTTGTCTATTCGGACTACTTATGGTACTACCTTCCAACCTTCGTCCCTCTTCATTGTGAACTCAGTGACAAAGTCAGCCAATGCCTGCGCTTTGATCGTGACCCTTGGCCGGTACTGTATGTCAAACTCACTTAGCTCAATAGCCCATAAAACCAATTGACCTGTTGCCTCTAGATTGTTTATTGACTTCCTTAGGGATTTGTTCATCTGAACTACAATGGTGTGTGCTTGAAAGTATGGCCTAAGTTTGCGGGTGGCCGTGATTAATGCAAAGACCAATTTCTCCATGGGGGGATATCTTTCTTCTGCTCCTCTGAGTTCTCGACTAGTGTAGTAAACAGGTAAATAAACGTGGTCCTCCTCTCGAATAAGAGTTGAGCTAATGACTGTAGGGATACTGCTAGGTAAAAGGAGAGCTTTTCATTAGGTTTGGACGAACTGAGCAGCAGCGGGGATGCTAGGTATGCCTTCAGTTCATCAAAGGCCTTCTAACATTTATTGGTCCATTCAAATGCCTTCTTCAGCATTTTGAAGAATGGAAAACACTTATCCATCACTCTAGAGATGAATCAATTGAGAGCAACAACCCTCCCATTTCAACTCTACACTTCCTTGATGTTCTTTGGGGTATTATCTCCAATATGGCTTGAATTTTGTCTGTGTTGGCCTCGACACCCCTTTGGGACAACTTGAAGCCAATAAATTTTCCCAATGATACCTCGAGCACACACTTTCTAGGGTTAAACTTCATGTCATAAAGACAGAGGGTCTCGAATGTCTCCCAAAGGTCGTCCAGGTGGTAATCTTCCCTCTTACTTTTCACCAACATATCATTTATGTATACTACTATGTTTCATCCGATCTGTGGGGCGAACATCTTGTTCATAAGCCTCTAATATGTCACTCCTGTGTTCTTCACCCCAAACAGCATGACCTTGTAGCAGTAAAGTCCTTGGCTCATAACGAACAAAGTTTTCTCTTAATCGGGTTCATCCAACTTGATCTGTTTGTAGCCAGAAAAAGCGTCCATGAAGCTCAATAGTTGGTGTCCAACTATTGAGTCCATGAGGAGGTTAATCCATGGAAGCAGGTAACTATCCTTCAAGCAGGCTTTGTTTAGGTCGGTGAAGTCGATGCACATCCTTTATTTGCCATTTGCCTTCTTGACCATCACTATGTTCGCCAACTGTGGACACAACAAAGGAGTTGGCACCTAGTTTTGCAATGATCTAGGAACCATGAATATAGCATCCTTTCAAGGAAGGACCATTGATCTTACTACCAGAGATATGAGTTCAAAGTTTAGGTACATTCTTGGGAAGGTGTTAGGCATCCAAGACTGCCCAACCCTAAAGTTGGTCTCCCATCATTGTGTCTTACATCTTAAACTCGATAAAATCATGTTCAACACTTATGTCCTAAAGTCACACACATACTAACATACATCTAAGCATACAACATGGCATCATTATCTAAAACACACACATATCCGTCCATAAAAGCATAAGAAACCAAACCAAACATATACACCCCTAGCATTCATATAACATGTGAAAACACTATCATGTCATAGATAAGGTGGTAACTTAATCTTGGCAACAAATGCATCATTTATCAATTAAACACAAAATGCAACACAACAACACATATACATGTTCATTAAACAAAACATAACAACACATATGGAATGTGAATGTATGACTTACCTTTACTCACCTTTCAACAACTTTGCACCTATGGCCTCGTGCATGGGCATGTGAATGCATGTTCATGGTATCAAACTAAGAAACAAAAGATGAAACCCTAATCTAGCATATCAAAGGTAAATAATAATAAAAACATGTGAAATAGAGGCATTAGATACAGATATACATAAAAAGAAACTTAAATAGGAACATTTGAGATAAGAAAATAAAATGAGACAAAAGCAAAAGACTAAACTAGGGTATCTGGGGAGTGGCCTGCGTACACATATCGAAGGCTACGTATGCAGGCCAAACACTTACATACACAGGAGAAGGCCCATATATGCATGCATAAGGCATGCGTGTACAGCTCTGCTCGAAACCCTAACCTAGAAACAGCAAAGCAGAAAAACAGAGCACAAATGAAAACCCTAATTTTAACAATCAAACATGCTTAGGATATAAAGAAGACTATAAAACTAATCTAAAAAAGACATATATAAGCATAAATAAAGAAACAAACAAAAGTAAAACTAAAAAGAAAGATAGAAAAGAAAAATGAATGAAAAGAAAGAGTTAGACTGAATACCTCAAATGAGAAGCTTTATAAGTTGATTTTAACCGTTCCCCCTTAGTCAAATCTATCATAATTCAACAAAAATGTAATTACCAATGTTAAACTAAAAGGATTGGGGCCAGAAAATGTCCCAATTAAACAAAATTGACTTAAGGGTGTTTTGTGAAACACTCCCTTTTGATTCACTATTTTCTAGTGAATCTTGTATTTTTCTCATGGGATTTCTGTGTGTTTTGAAAATATGCCATGTAAGACTTTACATAATGGAAAAAATGGGGTTTTGAAACGACTCCCAGATGACGTCGGATTCATTCTAAACCTTGGCCATTATTGCAAAAAACTTGCCTTTTTAATGTCTTTGAAACCCTAGCTGCGTACGTAGGAGTGTGCCTATGTACACATGTTTTGGCCCACATACATGGAATGAGGGCCACTTGGTCATTTTATTTCCAAAAATAGATTTCTACTCATTTAAAAGGTTATATTTTCCATTTTAGCACTCCTCAAGTCAATTTGATATCTGATTGAGCTCTAAACTGGCCTTTGACCTGAGAGTTTGGGCATCATTGGGGAACAGGGGCTCGAGTCGTAAAGCGTACAAAATGCAGTGTCTACAAATGCCTCTCTTTTGATTTATGAACTTTGCTAACATAATCAAAAGAATAAGAGACAAAACATTTTGTTTCGACGTACAACTCAAGCCCAACCCACACACACGACACACATCATGCATACATAGAGCGAGGTGCAACTCTAAAGAGCTGCGTGGGACTCGTATGTCCGAAGTCCACCTTTGTTGCTTGGGAAACAAGCAATGACAAGTTCATTTTCCCAAAACCTATTTTGCCACTTGCAAGCAAATGGTGAATGACTCACTATCCTAGAGTCACATAAAAAGAAAAAGAAAAACAAACAAGGGCACTCTTTGAACTAACCCAACAAACAACAAAAGGATATAGACTTTATGGTGTCCATTCGGGGCTCTTGCCTCGAACTTCTCCAGGTGACTCACTCCTCTTATCTTCTTCACTTCTGTCTCTACCTTTTCTGTTGAGGCTCTTGCCTTAGGTTAACCTTGGTCTCTTTCTCTATCTCTATCTCTATCTTTTTCTATCGTGCTTGCACGTTCAATTCTCGGAGGATATGTGCACGAGTAGTCTTGATGGATCCACTTCTAGTGATGACAATTCGCTGAGGAGTAGTGTAACTTTTGTAGGTGTGTGATCCACTAGGGAAGAATCTTCAATTTCCTCACTGGGGATTCTTTAACTTGGGTCCATCAGGGAAGAATCTTCTACCTCCTCCGTGGGGATGATGTTCTAGATATGCTTGATCCATTAAGGAAGAATCTTTTACTTCCTTACTAGGGTTAGTGTTCTTAAGTTTATGCAATTTGCTAGAAATGGTTTTGGGATATACATGCTTCATTGGGGGGAAGAGTCTTCTACTTCCTTTACTGCTCATTAGGGGGTCCTTGGTGACTTTGTGCCTAATTGGGGCAATTTTGAGATTTTATTTTTAACTGATCATGACTAAACTACACATAGTTCAGTGGTGAGGTCTAAACTACACGTTGTTTAACCATCAACTCTGTTCCTGCCTCTTCATTTTTCCCAACGTTTACCAACCGTTTCTTTCTCTTCATCTCCCTCATCTCTTCACATTCTTCATAACTCTTCAACTTCCCATTTTTTTTCTCTACAAAAACTTCCCTCTTTTCTCTTTTCCTCACATCATCTGATTCTCCCATTTTCTCTCTAGACTTTCTTCATCTCCTTCAATGGCACCTAAGGCCAAGAATACTTCCTACATCCTTTCCTCTGATGCATTTCTCCTCACCCGCTGGAGTGGAGTAGTGAGATTGATAGAGTTTCCTTCATTGACACATCAGCCAGAGAATCACATCCTTATGGCTGAATCTGTAAGTTTTTCAAACTTTTCTCATTTTCAAGTTTTGCTTTGATCTGTTGTTTTGATGTGTTTTTGGCCATGTAAATGTGCGGGTTTTGTTGTGGGATGGGTTTAGATGAAAACTTGAAACATTTGGAGTGGTACGAACATGTTTAAGATTGATTTTGGATGATATATGCTTGAAAATGTTGAAGGACACTTTCTGTCTATGCTTTTGCGTGTGTGGGCTCGAGCTTGCATACGTAGCTTGGACTTATGCGTACACAACTTTGTTCTTTTATACACAACTTTGTTCTTGAGGCTCTACGTACGAGGGTTTGGCCTATATACGCAAGCTCTTGTCTATGTATGTAGGCCTTGACCCATGTACACGAGATGTTTGGCAGAGGCCTTACTTTTCCCATTTTCACTTCTTTTTCAACTATTTTACTTCTATATGCAATCCAAACACCCATTTTTGTCAATTTTGCACCTGAACATCATTGCATCCTTCTTTTTATCTTTATTCTTGCATCGAAAACATCATTTTTCATCATTTTCACTTGAATCAAGAATTTAATGTTATCTTCTTCTTTTGTAGTCCTCATCCCCTTATACTGGTAATGGAAGCACCAACAAGGTGGTGGAGTGGTACAACCTCCTTGTTCCCAAATCCAGGGCTTACATCTGGGAAGCAAGCTTCAAGCCTATCCGTAGCCTTCTACCGGAAAAGTCCTCAAGTGCTACTTTAGTGCAATGCCTCATCAAGAGGTGATGGGATACTACTCAAACCTTCCATATTGTTGAGTGGGAGATAACAATGACTCCCTATGACTTCCACCGCATGACCGGCCTTAGCTTTAAAGGGGCCATCATTAATTTGGATGGTGTGTTAGGCATCCAGCTAGGTCTTGACACATTGAGGAGGAAGTACCTCACTGAGACCATCTGTTACTTTGACTTGGTGTCGGATTACATGCTTCTCCTATAAAGGACTACGGAGGAGCATGTCCGGATGGGTAGGGCTTTTCTTCTATATTTGATAGGAGCTTATCTCTTCACTAATGGTGGGAAAACGGTGTCCTTAACGTGGTTGACCCTCTTTAAATACTTTACGGAAGCACAGAGGGCTAACTAAGGGCAGCTATGTCTTGCATACCTTTACTTTAGCCTCAACACTCTTAGCCAAGGCACCTTGCTGCAACTTGTGGGGCCTAGGAAGCTCTTTGAGGTTAACTTTCTTTCCATCCCTTGTATTTTCTTTTGTAGCTTGTAGTCTTGAAAACTGTATCATCTTGCAAAGTTTCATCTTGCAAACTATACCATTTTGTAAACTGTACCATTTTGCAAACTGTAACATCCTGTATCTAACTTGTGGTTTGTGTTTCCTTTTGCAGCGATGGATTGTTAGGTATGGCCTCATAACTCAGGAAACCAATCTAAAGTTAAGGGAATTCCCTCAAGTGAGGGCCCATCTTGATAGTTAACTTTGGATGAGGTAAGTTTAAGAGTTCTAGTTTTCATTCTTCTTCATGCATTTCCCTTCGGATACTCATCTTCTAACCTTGTATCATTATAGGCCAACTGGACTCCATGGGCCAGCTAGCCCCTTCCTGCTTCTTCGGATTTGGAAGCTATTGCCATCATTGCTTTAGAGATTACCCAACCCTTCGAAGAAGCAGGCTTAAGGGCACTCTACTTGGCAGAGAGGGTGCAGTGTCAAATAATGGGTAGAGATGACCCATCGATTTTGATGGATCCTCTAGAGTTCATGCTTGCCCTATGCTCCATGTCTGATGCTGAGAACAACTTGTAAAGGAGTGGCATTCCCCACACCGAGTTGTAGACATCGTATTTTGTACCCTTTATGACTCAAGCCCCTGTTCCTTGATGTTGCTCAAACTTTAAGGTCCAAGGTCAGTTTGAAGCCCAATCAAATATTAAGTTGACTTGAGGAGTGTTAAAATGGAAAAAATAACCTTTTGAATGAGCAAAAATCTATTTTTGGAAAATCAAATTACCAAAGTGGCACTCGGCCTACATATGCGAGCTAAAGCATGCTTACGCAGGCACATTCTTGTGTACACAGCTAGAGTTTGGGAAGAATATGAAAGGTAAGTTTTCTATAATAATGGCTGAGGTTTGGAATGAATCCCACATTGTCTGGGAGTCGTTCCAAACCCTATTTTTTAACTATAAAAAGCCTTACATGGTACATTTTCAAAACACATAGAAATCTCATGGGAAAAAGCTAATATTCACAAGAAAACAGTAAATCAAAAGGGATTTTTTCTTGAAAGACCCTCAAGATTACTAATCACTATTTCATTTAATTGTGATAGATTTGACTAAGGGAAATGGTAAAAAATCAAGCCTAGGAGCTTTTGCTTTAAGGTATGCTTTAAAAACTTTTTTATCTCTTTTCTGCTTTAATTTTTGTTTTAATCTATTTCTTTTGCTTAGTTAATGATTACATTTGTTTGTTTAGGTTAGTTTTAGGTTTTCTTTCTATCTTTAAGCATGATAGGTTGCTAGATTTTACGCTTTTGGTTTCTACTTTGTTTCTGTGTTGAAGGTTTCTAGGTAAGGATCTTCGTACGCATGATCTAGCTTGTGCACGCAGGCTGAACTCATGCATACACAGACCTGTTCTAGCATGCGTGATACCATTACCTGGAAAACCATAATTCTTTGTTTGTTTTCTGCCTTCACATGTTTTTCTGTATAAGCCTCTTTTCCATATGTTTCAAGCCCCATGATTGTTTGTTTGCCTTTTAACATGTTTGTTGTTATCACATGTTTAGATTGGGGTTTAGGTTAGGATTTTCTTAGTTTTAATGCTATGCCATTTATTCACACATTCATGCATTGATGCAATAGGTGTTGTGTTCTTGAGAGGTGAGTAAAGGGTAAGCTATGCATTAGCAATGTTTATGCATTCGTGTTAGGCTTTTTAGACGTATGATTAAGGTTTCTAGTATGTTAACGTTTTGTTTTTGATATGTTTTGTTTGATAATATGCTTGCTGCCATGTTTAAGTTGCTGTTTTGTTTTAGATGAATGCTAGGGTTTTCTTTTATATGTTTGGATCTCTTTTGTTTGGGTAGATGGATAAGTATGTGTTTAGGGTCAAAGATGCCATGTTGTTTGCTAGATGCATGTTAGTGTGTGTGTGAGTCTAGAATACAAGTATTTGAATATTTTTTAATTAGGGTTAAGATATAGGACACAATAATAGGAGGCTAACCTTAGGTTGGGAGATCTTAAGTGCCTAACACCTTCCCAAGAGCATACCTAAACTCCAAACCCAAACTCTGGTAGTAAAATCAAAGGTCCTTCCTCGAAAAATGCTATATTCATGGTTCCTAGACCATATAATTAGGTGGCGACTCAAATTTTAATTTTCCCTTTCCCTTGCCCCCATAGTGGCGACTCCACTAGGATGGTGAGTTTAATTCCTATGAGTCCTATGTCTTAACTTTAATAAAAATTGTTTCAATACTTTTTTTGCATACACATCACTTGTTTTCTGTCCCTTAACCTTGGTTGGTGATGAGTGGGAAGATGGAAGGCTCCATTTAGGCCCAAATTTTCCGAAGTTCATCCCACCAACTCATAATCTATGTCATCGCCTATAATTGGCCTTGAATACATTAAAGGTTTGCTACCAATCCACTATGGGGTCCACTTAGGCCCTCGATTGGAATTATAGCCCACCTAGCTGTGAGCGACCACTTATCCATCCCTTTAGCCTTAAAGAGTCTACCTATACTAGAGAGATCCTAGATCCTACCGTGAAAGATACCCTTTATATATCTCTTGTTTGTTCAACCATATATCATGTGTTCATCTAATCCTAAAGGACAAATAAATTGTATGAAAATGGAAAGGATGACCCTAAAGCTATGGTATGCCCTAAGATGTTATGGGATAAAATAAAAGATGTTCTCACATATAAGAGGCTTGTCCCTAAATCCAAAGGTATATCTTAGCTTGAAAGGTTCATAAGACCATAACCTAATTACTATCATAGGCCCAAGTGGAAAAGGCCCTTTTGAAAACAAGAACTTTGGGCCTAAAGTAACAAATATGCTATGGACTTAGCATCCAAAATCCTACAAAACCAATATGAACTTCCCTAATCTTGGGCCTCCTTGTTGCAGGCTTAGGCCCAAAATGATGAGAACTTCATGGACTTTGAAAGGAAGGCTACAAAATATTCTGGCTAGAAGGTATTTCAAGAAAAAAAAAAGTGATGAAATAATGAATAAAGAATGAAAAGCCCAAAGATGATGAATACATTGTAGGCCTAAGTTTGAGACAAAGGATTGAAGATTCCTAAGTATATTCTAATGAAAGCCCATGAGAGTAAGGTGAGAGCTTTATTGTAAATCGACCAAAGCCCAATGAAACAAAGGGCAAGGATCCATGAGAGAAAAGGGAGTGATACTGTGATTGGGCCTTCATTAAAATGAACTCAAGAATTTTACAAGAACATCTAAAGAGTAAAAGGAACCTTTTAATTGGGACTTGAACTTAATGAAAATGGGGCTTTTTTTCTAGACATCGCTCCAATCCAAGTACAATGGAAGGTGAGACATCCCAATTGAAGGCTTATCGAGAGGGAAAGATGGACGCTGCAAATGAGAAGGTCTTCATGCAAAATATGCTCGAATGTGTAAAGGCACAAGCTGAGGTCCTCAAGAAGATAATAGGTCACCTTTCCGAAATTGACAAAAAGGAAGCTGAGAAATGGAAGGCTAAGCATGAATGAAATGAGCTAACCTACGAAGGCATCTATCACGTGATGGCAAAAGGGAAGGTCCACCTACCTCTACCCAACTTCAAGCTGCAACTAAAGGATGCTCCGGGACCATGGACCTTCAAAAGGTCTCATGTCAATGAATCAGGAGACGTAGGATCATAGGAGGACCACAACTGGCCCAAATGGCCCTTAAAGGTAGGGACAACCCAAGTCACCCTGGCTCGTATCATACTTGAACACAACTTGGACCCTTCTTCTAACAACGACCAACACCTTGTAAGGAATGAAGGAGATGATGAGATGATAAGCTACTGGAATAGGGATGATGGTGACTGGTTCCTTGACAAGACAAGAAGAAACTTCCCCAACAAGGGCAGAGATTTGTATGACATGACCAAAGTTATGCATGCATGGGAACCTTTGAAGAAAGAAGACGGGTTGAAAAGGAATGGCAACCCTTAAGAGAGAAGAAAGAAAGAATTCATCATGCCTACTATGGGGCCCATTAATAATTGGACTTGGGTTAGGTTTTCTGAGAATATGGGGAAAGAGTTTTGTAATGCAAGTTCCAATGTACTTTTCAATATTTTCAATAAGATGAATTCTGATTTGGCTTACTTTGATGTGTCCCATAACATTGAAATTCTGCATTTAAATGATTCAAATGAAATTAATAAACAATTGGAAAAGAAAAATTGAACCTATGGAACCAATTCTTAAAACTATTAATTTGGACAATGATGAGAATCCATGCTTAATTAAAATTGGCTCAACTCTAAATGAAAAAGAAAAGAAAGATCTTTAAGAACTCCTTACAGAATTTCAAGAGGTGTTTGCATGGTACTCTGCAGATATGCCTGGAATTGACCCTGAGATAGCTCAAAATCACATTGATACTCATGACCACATGGTGCTTGTCAAGCAAAAATTAAGAAGAATGAGGATTGGATGGCTTTTAAAAATCAAAGAGGAAGTCACCAAGTAACTAAAGGTAGGGTTCATCAAACCCATAAACCAAACTGAGTGGATAGCCAATGTTGTGCCCATGCCTAAGAAGGATGGAAAGGTAAGAATGTGTGTGGATTTTATAGACTTGAATAAGGCATGCCCTAAGGATGACTTCCCCATCCCCCACATTGATGTCTTGGTGGATAACATGGTAGGAAGCACCTTGATGTCCTTCGTGGATGGTTTTTCAGGATACAACCAAATCAAGATGGATCCTAAAGATATGACCAAAACCACTTTCACTACTAAATGGGGAATTTATTGTTACACGGTAATGTCATTTGGCCTCAAAAATGCTAGGGCAACTTATCAAAAGATGGCTACAGCCTTGCTACATGATATGATGCATAATAAGGTAGAGGTGTATGTTGATGATATGATATTGAAATCCAAGGATAGAGAGAACCACACCACAAACTTGAGAAAGTTCTTCGAGAGGATCAAAGAATACAGATTGAGATTGACCCATTAAAATGCACCTTTGGAGTAACAACTGGAAAGTTGTTAGAGTTCTTAGTGAGTGATAGAGGTGACTGCTTTAAAAAGAATCACAAAGTATGTCAAAACCACTGCCGACTTTGGTGTGTGGTACAACAATGACACAAATGATGTCTTAGCTGGGTATTTTGACACTAATTAGGTTGGGAATGCTGATTATAGAAAGAGTAGATTAGGGGGTTGTTTTTATAATGAGCAAAAAGCAGAGATCCATCTCATTATCCACTGTAGAAGCTGAGTGCATCGCTACCAGTAGCTGTTGCACCCAACTCCTATGGATGCAAAAACTCCTTCATGACTATGGTATTTGTTAAGAGCATCTTACCATCTACTGTGACAATACCGGTGTGACATTACATGCAAATTAAACTGGGCTATTAATTGGGTTAAGGTCACTCTGGGTTTCCATGCTTTTCTCAAGCTCCTCTGGTTGTTCATGCTCCTTTGCATCATTGTTCACACTCTCATCATTAGCAAATGATTGAGAATAAACTGGAAACACTTCAGCAGTCCCTAGAGTGGAGGTGATCATAATATTTTTCAGTTGTTGATTCAACAGTTTATTTCCCTCTATAACCTTCTTGTTGTTTATGTATATTGCATATAGCAGCATCTTAAGTAGCCTCAAGACAAAACCCATGATATTTGGAATCTAGACAATTAAGACAACAAGAAGAAATTAAGCTGAAATTTAAAGGCTGAAAGTATCTGAAATGGTGAGAGAATTTGCAAATGGAGATTACTTATAGCAATACAAATGTCCTTGAGGAACAAAACATATGCAAACCACATTACAACATTCAAAGTGAGGAAAAATGATAAATTGAATAGCGTAAACTCCACACTCCAGTTCGAATTACTTGTGCCTAAAAAAAGGAAAGAAAAGTAAAATGCTTGTGAGTAGTTCTCTTTAAAAAAAATGAGAGCATCCAAATCTCGAGTTCAAATGCTTTAATTATTTTACTTAAGACAATGCTTAAGGGTGCTACAAAAACACTAACAGAAACGGCAATGCAAATCCATCCCAAAATTTCGACACGAAATTTTTCTTTCATTGCAAAGTGTGTGACAAGAAGGATTAAGGAGAACATGCATTAATGCATAGGTGCTATGTTGCAGTAAGGTGAGTGAAGTAAGACATGCATTCACATGAGCATGCATATATCTTGTGCTTTGATGATGGATATGGACATGCTTGGTTGAATGACATATTTTAATGTTGGGATACCTATCACGTGCTTGTTTGATTCTTACAGGCCTATGTTTCTGCCCTTGTCATATCTTGTTTATTTGTTGTCTTGGATGGGCAAATATGATATGCATGATAGAAGTATGCTAGGCTTGATGTGAGTTGCCGTGATAGATGTATGTTAGGGTTTTGGGATGATTGATGCCATGTTGTATGCTTAGATGTATGCTAGAGTGTGTGAGTTTAGTATGCAATATTGAACATGTCTTTAATGAGATTAAGACGTAAGACATAATGTGTGGAAGCCGACCCACGGGTTGGGTGCCTAATACATTCCCATCTCCATACCTAAACTCCGAACCCATACACTAGTAGTAAGATCAGTCTTTCCACGAAAGGGTGCTATATATGTGGTTCTTAGACCTAAACTTGATGACGACTCCATTATCTTTTCTCCACCCTAGTCCATTCAGCCGAGGCATACCCCACCCACCCCCTAAAAAAAAAAATGAGCGCTGCATCCACACTATGAAGTAGCCTCCTCGATAATGCATTCTCAGAAGATTCATCCCAAGCTAGAGATGCTAGCTTCAACCTTTAATCTAAATTAGATAGGAGTTTTATACCACTAGACTCCTTAGAAGTTTTATGTCTTAATCCATCTATTGTAGGACTTCCATTTAATACCAACTCTAAATTGGGCCAAAAGATCAGCCTAAAGACCCACGTTGTGATATCGATTTACCCTTGGATTTTCTTTTTTCGACTGTTGACTCGTGGAAAGCAAGACACTAGCTCCTAAATTAAATCCAACACCCTCTAAGTGTTTGTTTAGTAAATATTATTTTTACCAATTTATTTTACTATTTAATTTATTTTTATTATTATTCATGGGTACCATTCATGTGTCCTATTGTTCTATTTCAGCTAACTTTTACTTTTATTTATAGTAATTTCAGTAAAAAAATTTTAGTTTTAGCAAAATAAGCAAATCTTAAATAGACCTAACTTATCACCTAAACCATTATGAGAATCATAGTTTCCTTTTTTCAGCCATTTTTGAAATTTGAACCATATCCGAGAAAGGAAAATTCCCAGATATCGCATCTGTTTCCAGCTCACTCTTTTTCAAGTTTGCCTTAGAATCCGTCATCACTTTATTCGCAATTGACAATTGCGTAATCTTCGCATATTCCATATTCTGACTTGTGGCCATCGTCTCCACCCTAATCAGAGTCTCCTCCGTTTAAGGGAGCACTTCTTTATCCTCATGCGACACTAACATAGCTGGAAAATGATCAAACCCCGAAACTATGGTGAACCAAAAACTTCATAGCCCACAACTTGAACAAAGGACCTTCTTGATAAATTAAATTGCGACACCCGCAGCCAAGGGCCATATTGTTGTTGCTCGACCTATAGGGAACCCTTGCTAGGCAACCAAACCTCACACTCCTGTCATCGTGTGTTATCTCACCACACCAATAACAAATTATAGGAAGACACTCATACTTGAAGGACACCACCCCATGGTTATCCTCATCGAAATCCACTCATTGACCTCTACAAAGCAGTTTTGAAATATCAATCTCCACACGTACACGTAGAAAAGTTCGCCCACACATCTCAGAAGCTTCACACCTATTATCAACCTATCCCAACGTAGCACCCAAACTCAAAGCCACCTCTGGTTCCAAATACTAGATTGGGAGATTATGAATTTGTACTCAGAAAGGCACTGAGCTAAACTTTAGGCTCCTGACGGGAGTAGTTTTAGATGTCTTCTGAAAGAGGATAAGATTTTATTGTATGACCATGGGTGGCCTTGGAAAAATTTCTCCAAGTCCGCTTCCAATTCAAAGAAAAAAAAAAAAAAAAACAGGAGCAATTTATGTTATCTGTGAACGGTTTTAGACCCCTTAAAACACAACCAGATTGGTTAGCCTAGATTAATTAGCCAAGTTGTTACTTAGTCAAATTATGCAATTCTAGGTTAAAGCAATCAAATAATCATATCAAGATATAAAGCAGCGGAAAATAAATGAACACAAGATATGATGACCCAGGAAACCACACGATAAAAACCTAGGGAGGATTTGACCTAGCTATCCTCAAGGTAAACCTGAATCCGCTATGCGAAAGAATTGAAGTTCATACAGAAGGACTACAAGCTCCCCGCTTGACTTCCTAATGCTACCCACCAGTAGAACTTACTGACACGACCACATGCAAGCTCCGAATCCACGGACTCCTTCTTTCTTGGATTCTTCAATCAGCTACAAGCACCCCCGCTTGATTATCTTTAAGCTTCAATGGTAGCAACCAAGTTGATCATCAAGATGTAGATAATATCTCCAACTTGAAAACCCTAAGCTTTGTGTAAAGGAAAACTCCTCAAAGATCTCACAAGAGATTTACACAAAACAGCAATGTATGAGCAACAATACAATTGGAGCAACCTTCAAAAACGTGGCTAGGGTTTTGTTTATATACCTAGGGTAAAAACATAAAACCCTAAACGTTTAATGAAGTAGGGCTGAGTTGGAAATTCTGTAGAAAAATCAACCTGTGCGATTTTCGATCGATCGAGTCTATTCTTTGATCGATCGAGCCAGGCCGAAAGTCCCAAGTACTTCTGCAGCCACTCGATTCTAACTTTACAATAATAAACCAACTTTGAGCAAGCCTAAACAAGACTAAATACATTATTTTGATCATAGTTTGCCAACTTTACAAATTAGAGTTCTAAATATATAAAATCCTAAGACCTTAGAACCTCACAAACTCCCCCTTTGGCAATCTGTGACAAAACCCTAATTACAAGCTCAAAGTTTTACAAGTAAAAAGCCCTTTACAAAGAAATGCTCATAAATTTCAAATTCAGCCTAACTACTATCCATCGGTTGCAAGTGTAGACAGCAGCTTAGTTGAATCAACCTGTATATTCCTGAAATACTCAACAAACACATAAACGCATGTGTGACAGAAAAGAGTAAAACAACAGGTATAACATTCTTGTAAGATTCACACAACACAAAATAAAGACATATATAAATGATCAACTCATAAATATAAATCAATAAGCAGTGAATCACAAATCAACAAGAATCAGTAAAAAATATATCAATCAATGTTACTCCCCCTAACATGAATATCCCCAAAAATGATATACAAAGTGAAGCACCTAGATACAATCTAAAAAACTCCACAAGTAAGAAAAATCTCCCCCTAACAACAAAAGTCTCCCCTTAACTACAAAAACCCTGTACAAGTCAAAACTTCACTCCCCTTTTTTGTGACGGAATGCCAAAGAGCAATCATGAGTCGCCATCAAAAGGAGGTGGTGAGGGTGAATGAAGACGCACTAAATCGGCTCGGAGAGCATGAATCTCATCTAGTAAGTCCACCAAAAACTGACCCTGAGCCGCCTAAATGGTCACGACAGTCTCCAGAGTACGACGAACATCAAAGTCTGTCGAAGGAGGTGGAGGAACATCAACAGTAGCAGCATCATCACCAACTGGATCAGGAACATCCTCACCAGCAGTACCTGTAGAAGAAGGAGGAGAAGCGCTACTAGACGGCTCGGACCTAGGGTGTTTAGAACCAGCTCGAAGATGAGCGGCCCTCTGTCTAAGAAAAGACGCACCTATGGGAGCTATCACATGAACAGGCTCAGAGGAAGGGAAGTCACTAAGGTCAAGATGGAGCAAAATCCTATGAATGAAAATAGGATGAACAAGGGCATGAGAAGAAGATGAACTCCTATAAACATCGTTCAAAGAACGAAGAAAAAGATGGGGAAAACTAATAGGAGCATCTGTAACCAGAGCGTACAAAAAGACACACCTCTTAAGAGGAATGGTGTGGACATGAGAGATGGGCCAGATGGAATGACAAGCTATCCGAAAGAACAGATAGTGCAACCTGGAGAGCTTAGCAGAAGTGATCCTAGGATCAAAACCCCATTGGACAGAAGTCCCAGTGATGAAAGACAAAACATCGCTCAGCTCGGGAGACTCGTCATAAGGATAGACAGGATCCCTAACCAACGGTACCCCTAGAGCATCAGCCACTACCTGAGGAGTAATGGTGTACCCTACACCTCGTATCCAACTCTTTACTAAAGTGTTGGAATCATAGACGTGGATAGAGATGTTCGAATAGAACTCTCTAATAAAGGCAGACAGTGGAGGAGGATCAGAAATGTCTAACAAAGGTAACAGCCCCGACGCTCAAAGTTTGCCCTAATGGCAGGATCAAGCTCATCTAACAAAACAGAACGCTCAGCCCAAATCTTCCTCTTAAGGTTAAGCTTCTCAAAAAGATCTTGGTTTTTCTCACTCGGAAACCTCTCACGGTCAAAGGAGGGAGGGGATGGAGAGGAAGAGGAAATGGACCTACGGGCTCTAGTCTTCCTAGGCATGATGCTAAGGAAAGGACAGAGACACAAAAGAGAAAACCAAAAAGACACAAGAAAACAGAACCATGGGCAGACTGCAAATTAGCAACAAAAAAAAAAAAAAAAGAATGAAAATCTATATGATGCATGAACAAATATAATGCCATGATGCATGTACTAATGCAGTGAGCAATTAAGTTTAATTGAGATTAAATTGACAAAATTGGCTTGAGTAGGGAATTTTCTTAACAAAAACCCCCAAAAATTGAACACCACTTGAAAATTTTTAAAACAAAATGATGAATTGAGCATTATAAAACACAACACATAGATTATAATGCTTAATTTCATCAATACAACAAGCCAATTGCATCAAATTTAACTCAATTTAACAAAATCCCCAAATCGGATCAATTAGGAACCCTAGATTTTTCAATTTCACACCAAACTCAAAATTGATCAAATTAAACTATTTAGATCATGTCTATAGCATGTCCCTACAAAAACCCATTGATCAATTGCATAAAATATGGCGTGAATCAAAGGAAAATTCCGAAATAGCAAATTACGAAAATCGCCCCTAAATGCATGAATATATGCATGAAATGATGAAAATAAAATCAAAAGGAAGGGAAAAAGTGTCTTACCGGCTTGAGGAGAGAGAGATCTTGCAAAAACAATGGAGGAAAACGACAAAAATCTCTAGGTGGAGCCTTGCCAACGCAGAGAGAGAGAAGAAAAAGTTTGAAAAGGTTGAATAGGAACTTTGAAAAAGTCAGAACTGAACCTTTTAAAAAGCTTGTTCACGATATTCGATCGATCAAAAATTACATTCGATCGATCGAATAAAACAGTCATTTTAGAACAAACTAAGGAACTTTTTCGATCGATCGAAATGGACAGAGGCTCACTAAATTTTTTTAAAAAAATCCAGTTTTGAAAGACACAAACCTAATTTTTAAAAAACAACTCCTCAAAGCATTAACCAAGAAAAGCAAAATGCATGAGTATGAGATGAAATGCTTTTTCAAAACACCAAAATTTTAAACCCAAATTTTGTCAAAAACAAGTTTCAATCATTCTCCCATTGAATTTTCTCAAGCAATAAAAATGTTGTGCACAAATCTCAAGATATTTTCAAACTTGGTTGGTCAGACCAAAAACACACACACTAGCATGTACAGTGTTTAACAAAGAGTAACTTGTGGAGTGTGTGATACTAGCAAAAACTTGAGATACATGTGAGGTAATATGTGAATAGCAATCAAACACAAAGTCTACACAATTCATCACATACAATTTAAAAGAGACTATCACTTAAAGAGTTACATCCTATAACTCCCACATCTCCTAGAAAAAAAGCTTGCAATTATGTAAGTTTCTTGCATTTTTGCCTCTTATTTGTATGAGATGGCATTCAGCCTAATAGTACACACCGGTTTGAATTAAGTGAATTGGCATCAAGCCTAATAGTACACACCAGTTTTAATTTAATTTGAGGCTACACCTTATGTTCTTTTTGTACATGTGCTACACTTTCTTGAGCACAGAATCTTATGATATGCACTAAGGTGTTCATGATTGGCTAGTGAATAGTGGTGAGATGGTTATTTATGCCTTTCTCAAAAGGATCAAGTCCGACAATCAAATAACATGTGACTTCATGATAAAGACAGAGCGATTAAGAACCATACACATCTTTCCCACACAACATGCACTATAAAGTTTCAACTAGTCAAGTGCAATAAATAAGTTCATCAAAGTTAAACAAGGTACACAAGACATGACATGTGTAAACAGATAGACCAACCTTGTTTTTCAAAAATCAAGAAACATAGTGTCAAACATAATTTTTGCTTTCTCCTTTTCTTTCTTTTTTTTATTTTTTTTTATTTTTATTTTTTTTTATAATAAGAGAAAACAAATAAATCCTAGAATGAAATGCATAAATGTAATGCGGTGCAAATCTTAGAACAAAACAAAAGAAAAACACAAAAACCAAATAACAATGGTCATAGAGGAATGAGCAATGAAGCACAATGACCATGTCAGAAAGACTCAATTAGATCAAGTCTTTTGCATCCAAAACGTTTTAGATGCATCACGAGCATTGGAGTTCTTATTCACATTTGAGTGATTTCCAACTCCAGGATTGGAATAAAGGTTCAAAACCTTTACCAATTCACCAATAAGTGCCATAGGATCTTGTGCTTGTGACACAGACACTTTTGGTTTGTTTGCTCTCTTAGCAGCTTGAAACTTGTAACAGTTAGGACGAATGTGTCCAGACTTACCACAAAAATGACAAACCTAAGCAGGTTTACCATGCATCTTGTCCTTAGAAAGGGTAGGTTTAGTTTCTTTCAGATTAACCCTATTCCTAACCCAGATTTATCAGAATGATACTTTTGAACATTCAGCATGTGATCAAGTTTAGAACTAGCAGATCTAGCAACAGATAAATCATGTTCTAAAGTTTTAACTTTATCAAGCAAAAGCATGTTCTCAGATTTAACATTGTTCAAAAGATCATTAGCATCAAACAGTTTAACAAGCAAATTTTTCTTTTCAAGCTCAAGAGAATCGATTTTCTTCAGGCCAAGTTCTACATTCATAGCATCCCTAGCAGCAATTTTGCAGAGTTTATTGTAGGCCTCTTGGAGATCTGCATCCTCAGAGAGTTCCCTATCAGAATGGTTCTCTTCAACAGATATGCTTTCATTGACTACAGCAGTAGCAGTGAAAGCAATGAAGTTTCCATCCTCATCACATCTGGACTCATCATCGGAAATCTCATTATCGCTAAGGGTTACAGCCATAACTTTACCCTTAGTTCTTAAGAATGTAGGACATTCAGATTTTACATAACCATACCCTTGACAACCAAAACACTGAGGACCCAAGGAATTATTTGAAGGCTGACCAACTTTTTCTTTTGGTTTTTCAAAGTTGTTAACCTTAGTGGGATCATTCTTCCTAAAATTTCTAGGTTCAGCAGTGTAAGTACCTCTTGCCTTTCTATTGGTATTTCTAAGAAATTTTTTGAAATTTTTGGCAAGATAGGCAATCTCTATAGCAGAGAGCTCATCATCAAATCCACCACCATCAACATCATCAACTGACTTAAGAGCCATTGATTTGGATTTGTTCACTTTAGGTAGGTCAGACTCATAGGACTGAAGAGATCCTACAAGCTCATCAACAGGGATGGAGTCCACATCCTTGCTTTCAGTGATGGTAGTCACTTTGGGTCTAAAGTCTTCAGTTAAGGATCTAAGTATCTTCCTAACAATTTTAGGTTGATCATAGACTTCACCCAAATTAAAAGCAGAATTGACAATATCATTTAATTTAGCATAGAATTCATCAAAAGATTCATCATCAGACATTCTAATGCTTTCAAATCTAGAAGTCAATTGTTGCAATTTATTGATCTTAACTGCCTTTGTGCCTTCATGCACAGTTTGGAGGATTTTCCAAGCAATATGAGCAACTTCAACATTAGAAATCCTCTTAAATTCCTCCATGGAAATAGCATTGAAGATGGCATTCATAGCTTTGCTATTGAAGCCAGCTGCTTCTTTTTCAGAAGTTTGCCACTCACTCACAAGAGTAGTGGGCTTCACCCATCCGTACTCAACGGAATTCCCCACTCTCTCATCAATGGATTTCAGGAATGCTTTCATCCTTACTTTCCAATAAGCATAGTTGTTCCCATCAAAGTGAGGAGGAACAAACAGAGAGTGTCCATGCTCCATGACAACAGGGGTCAAGGATCAGCTCAGAGATCAAGAAATCTCCAACAAAAGAGCAACCTGCTCTGATACCACTTGACCGGTTTTAGACCCCTTAAAACACAACCAGATTGGTTAGCCTAGATTAATTAGCCAAGTTGTTACTTAGTCAAATTATGCAATTCTAGGTTAAAGCAATCAAATAATCATATCAAGATATAAAGCAGCGAAAAATAAATGAACACAAGATATGATGACCTAGGAAACCACACGGTAAAAACCTGGGGAGGATTTGACCTAGCTATCCTCAAGGTAAACCTGAATCCACTATGTGAAAGAATTGAAGTTCATACAGAAGGACTACAAGCTCCCCGCTTGACTTCCTAATGCTACCCATCAGTAGAACTTACTGACATGACCACGTGCAAGCTCCGAATCCATGGACTCCTTCTTTCTTGGATTCTTCAATCAGCTACAAGCACCCCGGCTTGATTATCTTTAAGCTTCAATGGTAGCAACAAAGTTGATCATCAAGATGTAGATAATATCTCCAACTTGAAAACCCTAAGCTTTGTGTAAAGGAAAACTCCTCAAAGATCTCACAAGAGATTTACACAAAACAGCAATGTATGAGCAGCAATACAATTGGAGCAACCTTCAAAAACGTGGCTAGGGTTTTGTTTATATACCTAGGGTAAAAACATAAAACTCTAAACGTTTAATGAAGTAGGGCTGAGTTGGAAATTCTGCAGAAAAATCAACCTGTGCGATTTTCGATCGATCGAGTCTATTCTTCGATCGATCGAGCCAAGCTGAAAGTCCCAAGTACTTCTGCAGCCACTCGATTCCAACTTTACAATAATGAACCAACTTTGAGCAAGCCTAAACAAGACTAAATACATTGTTTTGATCATGGTTTGCCAACTTTACAAATTAGAGTTCTAAATACATAAAATCCTAAGACCTTAGAACCTAACAACCTGCATCCCTAATACGAAAGCCTTTAGTTGATCGCCATGGGGGCTTGAAAGTTCGAGCAACCGCATCAATGTTTAGAAAACGTTTAGTAAGGAACTTCACTGCCAACACAAATTCTTGACTATGTTTCTTGCATCCTAAAGCAACATTTTTTCCTTCTCTATTCGATAATGACGGCTTACTCCACGTTCGAGTAATATCCTCCATCTCCAATACTAAAGTGTTTCCCGATTACCCCACAAAAGGGAATCAACAAAGCTTACTAGTACACTTGTTACTAAAAGAACAAACCAGTCAATAAAAGTTGTTTTTTTTTTTTTTTTTTTTTTTTTTTTTTTTTTTTTTTTTTTTTTTTGTCTCTCTCTCTCTCAGAGAAGAGAAAAAAAATTTGGCGGAAACATCATTTTGGCCCTTCACCATTTTGGTATTTATATTTTGGGGTCACAGTTAATTTGGTCTTTACATTTTGATAACGGTCAATTTGGTCCTTGTTATTTTCAATTTGCAATTAATTTGATCCTTACCATTAACGCACTAACGAAAAATGCTCACATGACAAACGGATTGTATTGTTGGCACACCTAATATTAAAATATTAAATATAATGTTGATGTGTCTGAATTTTAGTGACCACTCATTGCTTACATGGCAAAAAAAGCCCCATCAGCTTCTTTTTTTTACCAATTTTTTCCTTTTTTTTTTTTAATTTTTTTTAATTTTTTTAATCTTTTATTTTTCTTACATTTTTTTTAATTAAAAGATAATTTCATTTTACTTTTACGCAATATTCTTCATTGTACGTCCCCCAAACCCAGAATCTGGAGTTACTAAGCAAACAAAATTTTTACCTCATCATTTACTTTACCAAATATTTTTTGGCTCAACACCATTCATTTTTCTTCTTCCTAAACCCATAATCTGTAGTTGGAGAGTTTAACCAAATCTAAACGTTCTCACAAATTATAAACTACAAACCCATATTCAGAAACTGAGCTTCAACATTTCCAAAAACAACTGTTGACATCTCATCAATTAGACATTTCATTTAGTTTTTCTCTTATTTTCTCAACAAAAAAACAGAGGCTCAGTCAAATACACATCCAAATCAAACCCATAAATCAACCCAAACCAAACCCAGAACCAAATCAAAAAATCTTTTGTTGTAGTACCCAATAGATTTGTCATATGGCATCGTGGCATTAGATTGTTTCTAAACTCCAAACACCAAGCGATGCTTTTGGGATGGGCTTATACCCAGTAGATGAGGGATGGGTTTCAGTTGTTGATTTGGGGCCTTTAGTTGATGGAGGTCTAGTAGGTGGCTTGTGAGTCTCGAATGGTTAGCTTTTGGGATGAATATGTTAGTTGATGGTGGGATTTTTTTTATACTGATTCTGTTTGAGAGAGTGGTTGAGAAGAGGGAGATAAGATAACCACGAAGGAAGGAATTGATTGTTCTCTATTTCTTTAGGAGGCAAGTGGGCTTTTTGGTTTCAACTTTTGACATATAAGACTTAAAGAAATTGAGAGGTGGAGAGATGGAGATTTAAGATTGTGGAGACTCAGAGAGATGGAGGGCTCTCTTCAGTGTTTTTTTTATATTTTTATTTTTATTAAAGAAATTGTAAGAAATATAAATTAAAAAATAAATTGTTATATATATATATATATAAAGCTGACGTGGCTTTTATATATATATATATATATATATAAAAGTGCTAAGGTGGCCACTAAAATTCAGATATATCAGCATTTTATTTAATATTTTAATATTAGACTTCAATGTAATCTGTTTGCTACATAGGCATTTTCCATTAGTGAGTTAACGGTAGGAACCAAATTGACTGCAATTTGAAAATAAGAGGGACCAAATTTACCATGGCCCCAAAATGTAGAAACCAAAATGGAGTTTTAGACAAAAAAATTTCTACTAGCTAGAAAGTTTGAGAGGGAGTCAAAAACTCTAGCGTAGAGAAACCCTCAACTCTGTAAGTGATCAAACATATTAAATCAAGCAAAAGATAGTAAATGCTCGTGACTGTGTAGATAAGGGCTTGTTTGGTAAGAGTATTTAAATATAATTTTTTGTTTTGCAATCCAGAAAACTATAGATTCCATACTTGAATTTATTGTTTGACTGATATTTTCTAAATACAGTTTTCAAAAAACTGTATCCTATTTTCCTAGTTTAAAACAAGATTTTGAAAATGGCTAAAAGAGTGTTTTCAAGATATAGAAAACGTTTTTAATGACATAGTTGTAAATAAATTGAAAATAGTGGACCCCACATATTTATCCGAACTCTTTTATCTCTTAAATTAATGAGCTTATCTTTATCACAAAAGAATTCACACACCTCAAATTTGAAACTTATCATTAAAAAAAAAAAAAAAAAAAAAAAAAGGAAGAAGAAGAAATAATCTACAAATTCTACAAGTTACTTTTTATAAATATATATATATTTTTTAAATCTCAAAAATAGAAATGGTCACCCAAACAATTATTTTTTATTTTTAGTCTTTTGAAAATTGTTCTTAAAAGTAGGAGCCAAATACGTATAACATACAAATTATTATTTGAAAATTAGTTTCAAGTGCAATTTTTTGAAAATTGTCTTTATATTGTTTTGAAAACAAAAACAAAAATCCTTCTACCAATTAGACCCTAATATTTTTTTTTTTTTTGCTGAATGACTGTGCAGATAATTGTGAAAGTCTGGAACTAGAATTAGTCAATGATACAAACCTTGATAGATTTATAGAATTAGTCAAATAAACTTGATGTGAACCGGTCCTTGTGGGAAGCAATGCTATTTGCAGTAACTTGATGTGAACCGGTCCTTGGGGGAAGCAATGCTATTTGCAGTAAACAAACCATTATTATGTCACACTTGGTAATGAAGAGAGGGGGGGTGACTTTGCCTCTATATAAGTTAACTAGGAGAGATTACAAATCATATTTTCAACTCCATCGACTATGGGAAGTTTCTCAGTACTCCCACTGGAAGCAAGAAGGTATGGAAAATTTTTTAGCTATTTTTCCTCTTTTGTTTAATTTGTTAAAGAACAATATTCTATGAAAAAAAATCCTCCCTCCAAGTAAATAATTTTTGTACGAGTAGTGTTAGCGATAATACAAATTTTATTACATAACTTTTACAAATTGATGTGTCATATCCAAATTGTTGACAAATAAAAGTGAGATAATATTATGTAAAAATATGACAGGCTAGAAGGAAAAGTAGCACTAATTACAGGTGGGGCTAGCGGCCTTGGTGCAGCCACTGCAAGACTATTCTCCAAACATGGAGCTAAAGTTGTAATCGCAGACATGCAAGATGAATTGGGTCACTCTATATGCAAAGAACTAAATCCTCAATCCACAACTTTTGTCCATTGTGATGTCACCAAAGAAACTGATGTGGAAAATGCAGTAAACCATGCTGTTTCCACCTACGGCAAGCTAGACATTATGTATAACAATGCTGGTATTGGTGGAGAATCCAAATTCAACATCCTTGACAACACTCAGGCTGATTTTGAGAATGTGCTTAGAATCAACGTAGTAGGTGCTTTTCTTGGTACCAAACATGCAGCCCGTGTGATGATTCCAGCTCGCAAAGGATGTATAATCAATACTGCTAGCGTATGCTCAATCATAGGAGCGGTTGCACCGCATGCCTACACAAGCTCAAAACATGCTGTGGATGGATTAATGAAAAATACAGCAGTTGAGCTCGGACGTTTTGGCATTCGTGTAAACAATGTGTCACCCTACGTGGTTCTTACCCCTTTGACAGAGGATTTGTTTAATCTAGATGAGGGTGGCGTTGCCCAGCTTTATGGCAACCTCAAGGGTAAAGATCTCAAGCCAGAGGATGTGGCTGACGCTGCACTCTTTCTAGCAAGTGAGGACTCAAAATATGTGAGTGGACATAATCTTGTCATAGACGGAGGCTTCCACGTTTTGAATTCAGGCTTTTCTATGTATCCACAATAAAGAATAAAATGGGAAGTCTAAATGCATTGCAAATTAATGTTTGTGAGACTATAGTAAATTCTCTATGTATTATTCGGTGCTTGTAAAAAGACTTTAAATAAAACTGGCATCTTTACACGCACTAACTTTAAATAAAACTGGCATCTTTACACGCACTATAGTGGTGTTCATAGTGGTGTTCATAGGCTCTTCCTTTATTTTATATAATAAATCATATGTATTTCTTTTATTTTAATTGTTTCAATGAAGGATTCTAAGGTGTTAGCTACTTGTCTTAGTTTATGTGAAGATGTCTATCCCATAACCAAGAAAATCGAACTTCAATCACCTTTGGCAAGGAAAATATAGCAAAGTGGGATGACTTCCAAGTGAAAGTTGAATTTGCATTGTGACTTTTGACTGGGGAATTCATATTTTACTCCTATGATTGTGTTTTAGGAAAGAAAATTTATGTGAAGTTATAGCCTTGCGGATCGCCAAACAAAAAATTGCAAATATTAAGAATATTATTGCATTAACTTTGGAGAAAAATAATGGTTTAGAATCCGAGTAAGTTGCTTAATACGTAATTGTGGATTCTTTTCGGAAGTATTTAGGGAATTTTCTATTAATTTGGGTAGAAATATGATACAATTTAACCAATAAAAGTTTATATGCCTGTAACATTAAATCAATAAATAGAATTCAATAGGAGTGGAGTAATTGTTTTTAATGTAATTAATCTAAATTGACAATGAATATTACAACCTGGTGATGAATTGTGTTATATATATATATATAAATGTATATATCTAGTGAAAAAAAGTCAAGCTTATTTAGTACAAAAATATCATACCTTCGAGTCATTTTTTTGCGCAAAATAAGAGGTTGAGTTATCTATGCAAAAACAAGCTTAATAATTCGCATTTCGTGCTACAACAAGTCGGGCTTATTTTATCTATATTGTAGTATGTTAGTCTCATTTTTTTAAAAGTCTAAAAATGAAGAAGAGAATAGACTTTTTTTTTTGGTGAGAATCAAAGAATAAAGAGGACTATCTCTTAGTATTTCGCATTTCACTCAAGTGAAGTGATTGTTTAAGAAAAATTATAGGCGAGGAGAAGAAAACATTTTGTATTAGGTTTTATCAAAATTTTCGAATAGTTACCTTGAGCAAAATGCAATCCACTCTAGCGAGATCATGGACAGACTTCAAAAATACGTAGAAAACTGTATAGAACTTTATGCCTTAAGTGAGGGTGGACTATTCTTAATGGCTAGTAATTGCTTTAATAGTACCACGATAAAATTTTATCAATTTTTGTAATTTTAAATCACATGCCAAATAATTATATATATATATATATATATATGGGTTGGGTTCAAGTTACACCTGGTGTAACTCTAAATAATGTTACACTACGCTATAACTTATTAATAAATTTATATTTTGAAAATTCAATCATTGAATTACATGTTCTAAATATGCATGCCAAATTTCATACCAATCAGATATTATTTACTATTCAATCTATAAACTCATCTTTTATACGTTATTTTAAATTACACAAACTCAAATTTAAACAATTGATAGATCGCATGACTATTGATCTTTGATCACTTTGAAATTTCACAAGTATAGAGAATATACAAAGATAATGTAATCCAACGGTCGATTTGTCAAAATTTACATTTAATTAAAAAATATTGATTTGTGTAATTCTAAGTAATGTTACACTACCCGATAACTTGTTAATGAATTTATATTTTCAAAATTCTACTGTTGGATTACATGTTCAGTACGTTCTAAACATACATGCCAAATTTCATACTAATCAGATGTTATTTACCATTTGATTTATGAACTCATCTTTTATACGTTATTTTAAACTACAAAAACTCAAATTTATACAATTGATAAATCGCATGACTAATGATCTTTGATCACCTTGAAATTTTGTAAGCATGGAGAATATATAAAGATAATGTAATCTAACGGTCGATTTGTCAAAATTTACATTCAATTAAAAAATACTGATTGATGTAACATTGCTTAAAGTTACATCAGGTATAACCTAAACCCAACCTTATATATATATATATATATATATATAAACTGAAGCATAACATTTATTATTACTACACTTCTGCTGAGTTACATCAATGGCCATATTAGCTACCTATTTTCAACCATTTCACACCACTATTTCCAACCATGGTGTTCCTTTTACCTTTTTATCTTTCCACTACTCTCAACCTTAATGTCACTCTTCATCTATCCATTTTTCTTCTTTTTATTTTGGATCTTCTTATCACATTCTGTTACTATAAATTTGTCATTCTCTCTCTCATTCTATATATATTTTCCTACACAAAAATGGTTGTTTCTTTCTCTTTCTGTTTCTCTCTCTCTCTCTCTCTCTCTCTCTCTCTCTCTCTCTCTCTCTCTCTCATGTTTTATTTTTGTATGAATTTTTTATATTAGGTTCTAAAGATTTAGGAATTTATGTATTTAGAACTCTAATTTGTATTGTTGGCAAACCATAATCAAAATACGTTGTTTAGTCTTGTTTAGGCTTGCTCAAAGTTGTGCGTTTATGTAAAGTTGGAATCGAATGGCTGCAGAAAGTATTAGAAACTTTCGGCCTGACTCGATCGATCGAAGCTTAGACTTGATCGATCAAATATTGGGCAGAATGTGTTTTTCTGCAGATTTCCAACTCATCCCTAACTCCTAAAACATTTAGGGTTTTATGTTTTTGCCCTAGGTATATAAGGCAAACCCTAGCCACGTTTTGGAGGTTGCTCACATTGCTGTTTCGTGTAAATCTCTTGTGAGATCTAGAGGAGCTTTCCTTTACACAAAGATTAGGGTTTTAAAGGAGGAGATGTTATCTACACCTTGATAATCAACTCAGTTGCTGCCATTGGAGTTTAAAGATACACAAGCTGGTGTGCTTGTATTTGTTGGAGAATCCAAGAAAGAAGGAGTCCGTGGTCTCAGAGCTTGCACGTGGTCGTGTTAGTAAGTTCTACTGGTGGGTAGTAATAAGAAGACGACCGTAGGGGCTTGTAAGTCATATTGTATGAACTTCGATTCTTTCAAAATAGTGGATTCAAGTTTACCTTGAGAATAACTAGGTCAAATCCTCCCCAGGTTTTTACTGTGTGGTTTTCTATGTCATCATATCATTATGTTATTTACTTTTCCGTTGCTTTATAGTTGATATGATTGTGTGTTTGTGATAACCTAGATTTGCATAATTTGACTAAATTAATCACTTGGCTAATTAACTAAGTTAATCTGGTTGGGTTAAGGGGTCTAAAAACCGTTCATTTTATTTTTTGCATCTCTACTTTAGATTGATGAATTTATATGTTTTTAGAACTCTACTTTGGGTTGATGCAATTTGGTTTTGTGTTTTTAAGTTATTATCTTTTTTTCTTTTCTATGGTTGTTAAATGTTATCCTATTCCATATAAAGATAGTTTATAAGAATACAATTCCAATTTTTTGTATAGCATGGCTTGGATAATTTGGTATTTCACTCATGACTATATTTTTTTATTTTAAACTCTTCTTCTTCTCATTTTATTTTCTATTTCTCTCCTGAAAACGGTGATTATTTTCTCTCTCTCTCTCTCTCTCTCTCTTTCTCTCCCCCCTCCCCAACCCACACACACACACACACATATGTACATAAAATTTATTTATTCTTTATTGCAATTTTAATTTAGGTTGATGAATCCTTTTTATAATATTATTTTGAGTTAATATGCCTTGGTATGTGTTTTTTTTTTTTTTTTCATCACACCAGCACCACCACGATGGTAGTTTCCTTTCATCACTTCGACCTTCTCTTGGCTTAAACCTGAAGCCCAAAATCTCACCGAGTCTTTCAATCTCTGATCTTTGCTTGCTCACTCTTAATCTCAAAACCCACTCTTCGATGTACAAGTTAAGAGTGCCCTGCACGGCACATGAACCACAAAATGGTGATATAGGAGTTAAAGGCCTCACAGATCTACCAAACAATAAGGTAGTGGTGGCATGTGAACTCAAAGAGCAGCACATGAGCAAGTGTTTGCAAAACAGAGAGTAAGTGTTGGCTCTTTGTGTTTTTGTGCTCGGTGTTTTGAGGCTTTGTTATCATCTAAGTATGTATGTGTCAAACCTTCACAGAAACCAGAGCCACAAAATGTGTGTGTGTGTGTGTGTGTGAGAGAGAGAGAGAGAGAGAGATGCTATGAAAGGAAAGAGTTAGACAAGAGGGAGAGGGTTTTGGGTTTACCCATTTGATGTACTCTCTCTGCTTTTATTTTTAGCTTATGTTCACTGTTTACTTGATGCTTGATTGGGGTTGTTCATGTTATTGTTGGTTCTGTTTTCTAGTTGCTTCAATTAGTGCCCAGCTGAAAGGGTAACACAATAAAAGAGTTAGATTCAATCTAAGGCAAAACCCATAAAATGAGTAAAGAAATAAAAGAGAAAAGGCTCGTGCTCATGTTAGGGTTCTCTATTGATGTTCTAAATCTACTTCTTTTTGGTTTCTTTACTCTCTGGGTTTTCTGTGGGTTCAAGGGGTTATTTTGTTGGTCTATTTTCTAGTTTTTTCAATGGGGTTATCTAGGTTTTTCAAACTGCCTTTGAGTTGCTTTGTTGGGCATTTTAGGATAGTTGTTTCTAATTTTTCTTTTGGGGAATCTTCTGGATATTTGTGGGGGGGGGGGGGGGGTTTGGATGATAAAATGATAAGGGAGATGGGAAAAGATGGGGGAAAGGCAGAGAGGATGTCCAAGCTGTGTGTGTGTGTCTGAGATATTGAGGTCTATAGTGGGTATTTGTATGGGAGTATGCATGCTATCCAAGCATAAATTGTGTATTGTCCAAGCACGAATTGTATGCAGGCATGTGGCAGATAAGTCCAAAATTGGCTACTTGGGGAATACTCTAGAATCAAATACAAGTCCTTTCTCATCAATCCACCATTCATTTTTGACACTCACCAATAATCAACAGATCTTAAACACACTCAATAAAATGTTAGGATACTTAGACAAACTCATCAAGAGATAAACTTCATGGGACCAAATTAAAATAAATGTGAAACTGTCAACCCAATTAAAACTAGTGACAAGCATTTCTTGATAAATCCAGCTAAAATCCTACATAAAGTGGTAATTCTAAGCTCATTCTACCATCTCAAATGAAGCTCACCAGAGCAATCCTAAAAACTCCAATAATATGTCAGAAATAAAGCACATATTAATGGCAAACCCTAACTTGGCAAATTTCTCATTTCCATAACAATCCGATCAACTAAAGCCTAATTATTTTCCTTTGAATATTAAAATGAAGAGAAATCCAACATGTTTAAAGTCAAGTTAAAATAAACCCTCGAGACCTTTGGGTTCCCAACCAAATTCAAGGTCAGACTAAATACGGTATCTATAGTTGCCCCTTCTTTATCTAATACCTCGATTGCAATTAGAGGTGCTGGATAAAGAATAAAGATGTTGTATTTTTCCGGCATCTCAAAAATCAGGCAAGTTTTTAAAGAATCATCAAATGGATTTATGCTCAATTACCTCTTTTACTTCTCGTAAGATCTCTAGGCATTAACTGATGGATTTCCAAATGGTAGGTTAGCTTTGAGCTTTACCCATTGGCTTCCTATTCGCCTTTCACAATTCACTTCAAACCTGTAACACGTTATGGACATAGTCACAGATGTATGGCATTTTTTTGTTTTTTGTTTTTTGTTTTTGTTTATGTTATTTTATTTTTTAGACAACATAGATGAACATGCAAATACTAGATGCTATGAAAACACAGAAAAATAACGAAAAACTAGGAGAAATGCTAGTTAGACATGAGAAACTATGCATGATAAAACAAAAGATTTTGGGAGATTTAAAATATTGTGATGATGCAACTTTGATTTAAAGGGGAAACCTTAAAGAAGGAGAGTAGTTTTGAAAACAATGGACTAAACAAGCAGTATCGAATTGAATCTCGGGAGAGATACTTTGAAAAACTTGACATTTTAAGATAAAATCAAGGCTAAAGGATCGCCGTCGGATTGAATCCTGAGAGAGATATCTTGAAACACTTGACATTTTGAGATAAAAATTAGGACTAAACGATTGCCATAGAATTCAATCCTATGAAAGGCATTTTGAAAATTTTGACTTTTTGAGACACTTGACATTTGAGATAAAAATCAAGACTAAAAGATCGCTATCGAATTAAATCCTAAGAGAGATATTTTGAAACACTTGATATTTTGAGATAAAATCAGTACTAAACAATCACCGTCAAACTGAATCATGAGAGACACATTTTGAAACATTTGATATTTTGAGATAAAAATCAAGACTAAATGATCGCCGTCGAATTGAATTCTGAGAGAGATATTTTGAAACATTTGAAATTTTGAGATAAAAGCGAGATAGGATTAGGTGACCACCTTCAAATTTGAATCTTGAGAGAGGTATTTTGAAAACCTTGATACTTTGAGATAAAAGCGAGATAGGATTAGATGACCACCATCGAATTTGAATCCTGAAAAAGGCATTTTAAAAACCTTGATATTTTGAGATAAAAGAGAGATAGGATTAGACGACCACTGCCAAATTTGAATCCTAAAAGAGGCATTTTGAAAGCCTTAATGTTTTGAGATAAAAGTGAAATAGGATTAGGCTACCATCATCAAATTTGAATCTTGAGAGATACTTGAGAAAGGGGGATAGGATTGGATGGCCATCGCCGAATTTGACTCCTGGAATAAATTGTGGACCTTTGTCAGATGACCACTATTGAATTTGAACCCTCATAAGATAAATAGGATTAGACGACCACTATTGAATTTCGACCCTCATGATATTAGACGACCACCGCCAAATTTGATTCTCAAAAAGATAGATAGGATTTGACGACCACCGCCGAATTGGAATCTTGATGAGATTAGATGACCACTGATGAATTGGAATCTTGAATTGATAGATATAGAAGGTTTCCTACACCGTGGAAGTTTGGAAAAGGTCCTACATCGTGGAAGTGAGGAGGGTTTTACTGAGCATGTTATTGTGCATCGGGTACCATAAAAGATTTCTACGCTATCAAAGCACAGAGTAGTACCTACACTGTGGAAGTGTGTAAAAGGTTTCAACGAAAGAAACGAGTCCAAATACTTCCCGAAGGTGAAAGTGTTTGAAAGAGACCCTTTGGGGGCTAATTAAAGCTAAATGTGTTTTAACGAGAGAAACTAGTCTGTTAGGACATATGTGGTTCACTTGTTAAGAACATATGTCATTCTTTTATGTAATTAGCTAATCCTTTGACAAAACGTACTTTACTTGTAATTTGGTAGTTCTAGGTGTTTTTAATACTTCAAGAAACAAGGTTTCAAGTTCAAGTGTTAAAGCCATGCAAGTCTATCCAAGAATCAAGTGAGAAAGTACTGAATTTTAAAGCTCGATAACTGCTCGACACCTCCTCGACACCTGACTATCTGTCGATCTCTTCAACTGATTCTTATCGTAATCTTGATAGCTTCTCGACAACTGGTCGATCAATTGAGAAAGCTTCTGTCCCCTCAACATCTTCTCAACACCTCCTCGATAGCTGTATCTATCAAAGTTTAAATCTCGATACCTGCTCGACACCTACTCGACACCTCCTATCTTTCAAGGTTACGGGAATTCAGATTTCTAATTTTCAGCCCATGTTGACATATATGTATAGGGTTTTTTTTCTCACAACCCTAGACCTATATAAGGCTTATTTTAGCAGTTGTCACATAAGAGAATACAAGGAGAACATAAGCAAAAGGAGACCAATGCCTTATTTTCTCTGAAAGAAGCTACTAAGTTTTTACGCCTTAGGGTTTTGTAACCAAGTTCTTCTTGATCTTCATTATTGATGAAGTGAAGAACTTTGCAGCCAATAATCTTCTTCTAGTTAGTGATTAAGTCATGTACTGGAATCCGCACAATTGGTTAGTCATGTACTGGGATTCGTGCATCATCAAAGGGTGGCGTTCATATATTGAAGAGTTCAGAGGCTTTAAAGCGGTAGAAGGTTTCTGCTGTGAGTTCATCTATGGGAATTGTAGAGTCTAGGGACAAAGTTTTTATACTAGATCTGAAACTTCTCTTTACTATAGTGAATTGCTTTTTGGGAAGGTTTCTCCCTAGGTTTTTTACTGTGAAACAAGTTTGTTTTATTGGTTTTCCTGGGTCATCATATCTTGTCTTATTTATTTTTTTCCGCTGCATGATTTTGACATGATATTGATGTTTGTTTGTTTTAACAAGTTTTATTCATAATAAATCTAATTAACAACTTGGGTTTAAAACTTGTTAATTCTATCAACAGGGGTCTAAATTTCCTAACATGGTCTAAAGACTGCTCGAAAGTTAAAATGTTTGAAAGAGACACTCTTAGGGCTAGGTAAGGCTGAATTTGTTTCAACAAGAGAAACTGGTCTGAACAATACCCAAAGGTGATGGTGTTTCAACGAGAGAAACACGTCCAAAGACTACCCAAAGGTGAAGGATTTCATCGAAAGAAATCTATTTAAATACTACCCGAAGATAAGGAGTTTGTTGGTTGTGTTGGATCATTAAGACACCAACCAAGGCTTTAAAAGAACTAAAGAATTGCCTCATTGCAGTCTCTTTGGGTTCCTTAATTTGATGAACTCTGGATTCAATGCTTTGGGAAGATCTTCTCTCAGTGCTGAGACTCTTGGTCATAACTGCATAAAGAATTGCCTCGATGATAAGTTCTATGCGGTCTTGCTGAATTGTGCATGATTGTCACCTATTTAGGCCCTCATGAGGAGATATTTCTCCTTCTCCGAATAGATATCTTGAATTGCACTGGATAAAGGGAATATCATCCATGGTTTGATAATATAAGAAATAAAACTAACTTAGTATTAGGATTAAGACTAAGGCCAACCTTTGGGCATTAGGGTCATGTTTAAAGTAATGACTCAAGCATCCTCTGTTAGGATGAGTTCGAAAGGCTCAAAAAGTATTTAGGGCAATGATGTTCAAATGGTATTCAAATCCTGGGGTTGAGCAATTGAATCTTTTGGGTTTAGGTCTTTTTGAAAATTCCTGGTAATGATTGAGAGAGGCTTGCCTAAGCTATTGCAACCTTAAAACCCCATTTTTCTGGAAATACCTTAGGAAGAAATGAATCACCCTCAAGGATTTTCTGGACTTGAAAAGTTTGGAGGATCTAAAATTCTTGTCAATTGAAATCTTTGAGGGTCATAATTTTTCCTTTCTATTTCAATTGGTTTTGAAAACCAGATTCAAAATTTGGAAATTTATTCATGATCACGAAAATCTAGTTGATTGCATGTACCACAAGAGAGGCTCAATAAGGCCATGTTTCCTATGTGGTTTATGAGTGTATGTGCTCGATGGCTACCATTTACCTTGAATAGGGAACATATTCACAAGCAAGGATTTTTAAGCAAAGTGATTATGCATGGGTTTCCTTTTCTTAATCTCATGAAGGTAGGACCCGATCCTCAGTGATCAATGAGGTCTTTCATTAGGTTATAACGTGGCCTTGGGGTTAACTGGGTGCATGAAATGAAGGATATCAAAGTCAAAACTTTCCACACGTGGGTGATTCCTTGGCACAAGATCCATAGACTAAGTAGTCGCTTTCAATCAAGGACTTCCTTAGGACCGTAATGTAAGGATATGGTTTTCCTAGGCTTACGGGAGGATTTTCTGGCAATGAAATTCTTTGAAAGGTTTCCTAAAGTTGAGGATTACACTTCATCGAGAATCTTTTTGCTTGCCTCTCATGCTTGGATATATCCTCAATTTGAGTCCATCTCTTGAACTTTGCCCATTTTCGTATTTTTGGGCTTTCATTTGATTTTATTTGGCCCATATTTCTTGACTTTTATGGGCTGAATTTTTTTCTTTTTCCCTCTCTTTGCATGGGGCTTCATTTGACTTGATTGGCCGATGACTTTGTCATTTGATTGATTTAAGCTCTTTTCTTTTTCTTTTTCAATTAGGGACTCATTTGATAGACTCAAATATTGGAGGTCAACTAGCATGAGATTCTTGTAACCATCTAAACTTCCCCAGTGTGGGAAGTAATCCTTGGCTGGGTTAAACAAGAAAAGAATTCAACAAGCTCAATTGGGCTAGCAAGGGATATTTCTCTGCAAGCGAGACAGTAGTGAAATGAATGTCTTTCTCCGTCATCTTGAGCACTTACTTCTTAGCCTAAGGAGCTTGAGTGCCAAATTATAAATTCGGGTAATTTTTGAAATAATATTTTCCTTCAAGCTCATAGGGGCTGTCAAGCAATATAATTGTTTGGATAGCTAAAACAAATGCTTTTATCATTTCAAATCCAATCGGTTGGTCAATGAAACTTGAACATATGGTCATTCACTGATTCAAGGTCCACGACAATTTTGGGTAGGACCTCCCCGAAGGGTTGATTGTCAAGAAGAGAATTGAATATGACACTTTGCAAAAGTGGTGAATATTTTATGAATGTAAGGTGTTGAGATGGGATATCATGATGTGAGTCTTTGCAGATCATGTACCCCTCATCCCTGTAAGGGATAACCACTTCACTCGAACAAAGTTTTCTCCACAAAAGGAGTTTTGGCATTGACTTGACACTCTTAAAAGAAAAAACACAGATTTTTATGATTTGATATTTTGATTTGAACCTTTATACTTTAATTTCATTTTGTAAAATCCTTTTCGAAAAGCATGGACAAGATTGCAACAAAGCAAAGCCAACTGAGATGAGAGAAGGTTTAGTTGGGATAGAGTCTGGGACAAGGTGACAAGGCCAAACTTGGGTTCCAATGTTTCCAATGAATGGTATTCCCAATATCCAAAAGCTCTTACAAAGATCCACATAGGAGATGAAGATCTCCACCTCATATAAAGACCTTAGATGTTTGATTCCATATTTCGTGTACATTTTTGGATGAAGATTTTCTAATCTGTGATGAAGATTCTTGTGAAATACAATTAACAAGCTTCTTTTTCATGTCAATCTTTGAGATGACCTGTCAAGGCAACATGCCACATTAGGGACCTAAGAAAGGCAATATGAGAACAAGAAGAACGGATGTTAATGCAATTCTCTGATATTTTGATGGGGCACTATTGCCTAGATGTTGAGCAAGCGAGTGGCTTTTTGATTGTATTATCTACAATGTTTAGGTGTTGTTGTCACTATTCATTAAAGTATGCAATGCAAGTGACATCCCATTGGCTTGATTAAAGGGCGCCCCTGGAAAGGAAACTAAATAGGGTTAGCAACATATCAAGACTATGCCAAACCCATTAAAGTTGGAATTATTTTGGCCCTAATTCACAACCAATTCTAATCCCTTCACTCTTCCACCATGGTTCACAGATTGGCATTCATTATGAGCAAGTTTTGACATTGTATCATTGAAGTAGCCGAAACTGATTTTTCATGCCTCCAAAAATTACCAGGCAAATTACCATGAACAATACTATTGAGAATGTTCCTAAAAAGGAAGTGGACAATGTTAGACAAAGACTTTACTCCTAGCAAGATCTAATAAAATTGGAGACTTTTTACAATTCTCCCCGAATGTAGGCTTGGTTTGCCTTCTTCCATTATCAATCTGGAAATCAAACTTCCGAGGAACGCTTCAAGTTGGTTACAAGATCGTCCTACGATCTTGCCAAGAAATTGCAACTATGGCTCTTTCTAAAGCTCAAGATGCTATCGAGACTATTGTCCAGAAGTCCATTTGAAGGGGAGAGACCATGCAATAAAAGTTGTCCCAGTGTGGCATTTTCCATGGTCTCTCAATCACTTTCACAACTTGGTGAGATTTTTAACTAAAGGGTGTGGAGATTCACATATCAAGAAACCCAAAGACATCCCAAGATACTTGGAGAAAGAGAGGATTTTGTTTAGGAAGACCCTAAGGAACCACCTAGATTGCCCGAAGGAGAAAAGAAATTTGAGGACAACTTAAAGAAAGAAGAAGATTTCGCCTAAGGGAAACCTAAAGGAACCACCTAATCTACCCAAAGGTGAAAGAAGATTTTCTAAAGGAAACTCAAAGGAACCACCTAGACTACCTGAAGGCAAAAGAAGATCTTGTTTAGCGAATACCTAAAGGAAACTCCTAGACTACCCGAAGGTGAAAGAAAGCTTTTTTTTTTAGGAAGACCTAAAGGAAAAACCTATTGAGGAAACCTAAAGAAAACCAAGTTCAAGCTGGTTGATCATGCTTGAGAGATGTTGCATTCTTTTTACCCTTTTAGGATGCTTTGACAAAAGAGCTTGCAAACTGTATGGATCGACTCCAAGTTCTGGCTGAATTCCTCTCTTAGACCTGTAGTAGCTAGTCTTCATAGACAAGATGGATTTTAGTGGTCTTATAGGAATGAGACCACTAAAACCTACCCTAGTATCATGTTGAGAGCACCTAAAGGCTTGAGCTTCTTCTAGTCCATATGGACGTCATGTGGATCATTGATCTCACTGATTGCTCTTTTAATGCCTCAACAAAATTGGATGCTTCTCAAATTTGAGATGGGGAATCTGGGGCCCTTGGTGGCTTCCATAAAGGAAATTGGTCAAAATTATTAGAGTAGACAACCCAACTTATGCTTCTCTTGTTTGATACTCGATAGGCCAAAGCAAGTTCTTGAAAATAAATTCATAGGAACTGACAAAATTGGAAATACCTAGGCCCTTCTCCAATAGAGTTGCCACATGCATCCTTTTAATTGTCTACTCCCATGTTCAATATAGGTGTCTCATGTTGGTTGATTGAGATGTTGCACCCACAAGGTTACCCAAAGTAGGTTTATTGCAGTCTTCAACTCCTTGGAGTGAGTTTGTGAATGAGCTACTCATGGCTCTTGTATTTAGAAATGGTTCCACAAGTTTCCATTATGACCTCAATTGAGGTGAACTTCATTGCCTAAAATATTGGCTACGTCATGAAGAACATGGATGACCCATCTGTCTCATGGAGGTGACCCCATGTGAGATTTGCATAGGAATTCATGACGCTTTCATGGCCATCGGCTTCATCCCTTTTTACATGGGAGAATAATCGAGAAAAATTCTTCCCTAGTATGGCATTTATCTAGTTCTTTGACCATCTAAATGGCCTCTTAAAGATTCTTAGCTAAGATGAACCATGACGGCCTGGTCTTTCTGAGGCTAGCACTAGTAACACACCTCCTCTAAGGGAGATCTTGATCTTATAAAAGTCTTCAAACTAGGCTGAACCTCAACATCCTCCCTATTCTTAAAGGTTTCTTGAGAATCTTGTTCAACTAGTTGATAACATCAACTAGACCTTGAGAGTGAAGTTAAGGTCCCTTAAGAAGCAATACAAGAAAAGATCGACTACATATAGGCTTGATCTCGGGAGCCCACCATCAAATCTTAATTTCCACACTTGGAAGTGATGTCAAGGAAGTTCCATAGTTTTTCTCAAAATATTACTAAAAAAAGAAATCCCTCGGAGATGAATAACTCGTATCTTTTCTTGAGATCATTTCTCTCCAACTTGTGATTAACAAGATTTAACAAAGGTCTCCTCACAAGGCACGGGAACCCAAAAAAAACTGCCCCGATATAGGGGCGTGCCATACCTGACTCATCTATCTTCTACCACCTTAGGTTCAATTTGACCTCTTGGTTAAGACTTTATGAGTGATGGTATGCATGCCCAAAGGGCTAATTCCAAAAGTCCTTTCTTCAATGTCGAGAATCATTGAATCCAGACTAGTTATGAAATCATCTTAACAAGCAATGGGAGGGTTGGGCACCCTTGGGAGTTTATGTCGTTGATAGCCATTTCAAAATAATTAACTCCAAAGACTTCGCTAAAAAATCTTGATGGTAAAAATCAATGGGCTCGGATTGTGAAAGAAAAATCAAGGGTCTTCTTAGTAGCACTGATGGGTAAGACTTAAGTCTAGCTCGTCCTTGCATAGTCGTCCACAAAATATGAACTCATCCTGGAATAGTGGTTCATAGGATGAAAAATACCGTGGTAATTATGCTGTCTCCTTACCCTCAAACACAAATCCTTAAGAGGAACCCATCCAGGTATAGTGAGGCCATCCAGACCTAGTAAGGCCGTCCAGACCTAGTGAGGTTGTCTAGACATGGACAACCCTCAGTAGGTTCCATCTACATGAACCAATGTATTGAACCACATGGTGAGATCTTGACATATTATTATAACTTCTTATTGAATATTTAACTTCCGATGGCAGTTATCCTCTAATCTCAATAAATGTGAAGGAAGTTACTAGACAAATAACTACCTCCATAGCATTATATATACACTCATCCCTGACAAAATAAAGTTAAGTTTTTCCCTTTATATAACTCTTAGAAGTTTGGATATCTATATTCTGAATGAGGGAAACTAATTTCGTCATCGGAGGGTTTGTGGCCAGTTAACCCTGGTCTCCTTTGATTCCTTGTTTTTATCTTTTAGGTCTCAAAAATCATCAAGATCTAGAACATCTAGCTTACTGATTTTTAGAACATTATCAGTTGGCGCCATCTTTGGGGAAGTTCAATTGTCTTACGATTTTTCTTTCTATGACAAAAGGCTGAATGGTTCAGACCAGATCGAGGGCTACCAACCTAGACCATCAAGAGAGTAAGGATGCTTCAAGTAATCCCCATCGCAATCATCAATCAGCCCTAGTCATGCAACAGTCCTCTGTTCAACATATATAGTCTATGGCAGCCACCATGGCGGAGTTGACCCGTGGAATCAGGAGTTGACTAGGGATATTAATTTGAAGAGGCAACGCTACGAGGGGTACACTGAAGGTCAAGCCTAGAATTAGGAAGATATAGGAAATGCTGAACTTGAAAGCCAGTCAAGGGGTACCACGTGAAGGAAATGGACCAGATAAGGAAGGTTATGGAGGATATAAGGGAAAACATAAAAAGGGAAAATCTAGTAAAGGATTTAGTCCACCGAACAGACTCTCCTTTCACGGCTTCCATCAACGGTCACCCCTTGCCTCCGAAGTTCAAGATGCCTTCATTGGATTCATACGATGGAACACGTGACCCATTTGATCATATTGCTACTTTCAAGACGACGATGCACCTTCAAGGGGTCTCAGATGAGATTATGTGTAGAGCCTTCCTTACCACTCTTAAAGGACCAGTACAAGTGTGGTTCAGCAAAATACTCCCAAGTACAGTGAGTTCTTTTGAAGAATTGAGTAAATTATTTGTTAATAATTTCATCGGAGCGCAAAGGCACAAATGTTCCTCGTCCAACCTGTTAACCATAGAACAAAGGGAGAATGAAAGCCTGCGGTCCTTCATCACTCATTTCAACAGGGAAGCCCTGACAGTGGACGAGGTGGATGACAAGCTACTATTGGCAGACTTCTATAATGGGGTTAATTCTGACTTATTCATCCACAAGCTTTATGAGAAAGAACCTCAATCCATGGCTGAACTCGTCCATTTAGCCCAAAACTTTATGAATGCAGAAGACGCAATCATAGCTAAGAAGAAGAAGAGAGCTGAGAGAATGGAAGCAAACCTCACACGCCACTTCGAGCAAGGTCCTCGTCTAAAGAAAGGACGAATAGAAGATAAAAAGGACTGAGATAACAAGAAGGTAGGCCCTTCAGCACGGAATCAACAATACATGCCATTGAACATGCCGCTTGAGCAAGTTCTCATGCAAATCAAGGACGGTCCTTCCCTGAAATGGCTAGAGAAAATAAAGGGAGATCCAAACAAGTGCAACAAGAACAAGTATTGCCGCTTCTATAGGGACCGTGGGCATGACATAAACGAGTGTTTTGATTTGAAGCAGCAGATTGAAAATCTCATTAGACAGGGAAAATTAAGAAACTTCCATGGACGAGACAATAAGGACGAGAAGTTGAAAGGGAAAGTAGAAGAGTCATCATGACCTCCACTTGGAGAAATAAGAGTTATCATAAGAGGAGGTTCAATGGGACAATCGTCTAAGTCAAGGAAAACATACCTAAAGGTAGTGCAGAACATTCAACTCTCTAGATGATCGCCAAGGATGAAGAACACGTACGAATAAGCCATTACATTCATGGACAAGGATGATGAAAGAATTCACCACCCTTATAACGACGCCATCGTCATCACTCTGCTCATTGCTAACTATACAACCAAGAGGGTGTTGGTGGACAATGGAAGTTTGGCAAACATTTCGTATTATCCTACTTTTCAACAAATGAGGTTAGGATGAGATATACTTTGTCCAGTGAATTCGCCCTTGGTAGGTTTCGAAGGAATAAAAGTACAACCTGTAGGTACTATTACATTACTTGTGGTGGTGAGGGCATTACCACAACAAGTATCCAAGGATGTAAATTTCCTTGTGGTAGATTGTTCATCCTCCTATAATCCTATAATCGGAAGACCAACTTTAAATAATTGGAAGGCAATCACGTCTACTTACCACCTATCAGTCAAGTTCCCTAATGAGTATTGGGTAGGACAAGTGCAGGGAGATCAGCTAGCAGCAAGAGAATGCTACTTGGCCATGTTGGCCATGGATGAACAGGTTCAGATGATGAACATTAAGGAAAGAAAAATTGTGGCAAAGCCCACTGAAGCATTGGAGGATATTCCCTTAAACGAGAATAACTCTAAAAGGTATACCAGGGTTGGAGCGGATTTGGAAAAGAAGACAAAGCAGGATCTCATCCAGTTTTTAAAGAAAAGTATTGATGTGTTTGCATGGAGTCATAAGGATATGTCAGGTATAGACCCTAGTGTCATTACCTATCGTCTAAATGTATATCCTTCTTTGAAGCTTGTACGATAGAAGAAGAGAGTGTTTGCCCTTGAGAGAGACAATGCCATTAAAGAAGAGGTCCAGAAGTTAACTACAACAGAGTTTATTCGAGAGGTTTATTATCTAGACTGGTTGGCCAATGTAGTAATGGTAAAGAAGGAAAACGGCAAATGGAGGATATGTGTGGATTTTACTGATCTAAACAAGATCTGCCCTAAGGATAGTTATCCATTGCCGCGTATTGATCAATTGATGGATTCTATTGCAAGTCATAAGTTATTAACTTTTATGGATGTTTTCTCCAGATACAATCAGATAAAGATAGACGAGACAGACCAAGAGAAGACATTCTTCATCACTAGTCAAGGCTTGTTTTGTTACAAAGTAATGCCCTTCAGTCTGAAGAATGCGGGGGCAACATACCAAAGGTTAGTCAATCATATGTTTCGTCCATAGATTGGATGGAATGTAGAAGTCTATGTAGATGTTATGCTGGTGAAGAGCCTAGACAAGGAGAAACACTTGGACGACCTGCAAGAAACCTTTGACACACTTAGGTAGTACAACATGAAGTTGAACCCTAGCAAATGCGCTTTCGGAGTTTCATCAGGAAAATTCCTTGGATTCATGTTTTACATAGAGCAATTGAAACAAATCTGGATAAGATACAAGCGATACTGGATATGATGCCTCCACGAAGCATCAAAGAAGTCCAATCTCTTACCGAACGAGTTACTGCCCTCAACAGGTTTGTCTCTAAAGCTACTAACAAACGTTTGCCATTTTTTAAGGTTCTTAAAAAGACATTTGAATGGATGGATGAGTGTCAGATAGTTTTCCAAGATCTGAAGACATACCTCACTACGACCCCCTTGCTGAGTGGCGAGGGGGAAATTGATGCCTCTAATCTAAGATGTTGGGAAGCCAAGCCGAAACTCGACTATGGTTAAAATAATGACTCAAGCCTTTCGATGTGATGACAAAGCCTATCCAAACAAGAAACTAAGGCTACACTTGACAAAACAACAACAAAAAAGCCCAATGAAAAACATGTTACAATACTTAACTAGTACATTAGTGGTCTTGGTCTGATAGTTCAAGTGAAATAAAATCTCCAACGATAAGGTTAAAATTACACTTAGTCCGGAAAAAACAGATTTGAACAATCCAATGGTCAATGATTAAATAAATTTAGGAATGTCTTAACTCCTGGGGGTCCTTGCATGTCTTGGTCAGGGGAGTTCATTGTACTTTTAGCCATCATTACATCAATGTGAGGGAAAATTTCGATTGTTACATATACATTATATCCTTCAACCTTAAAATAAAAAGTAAAAATTAAAGGTTCCAGGGGAAGAGGGAAAGGATTAATTGGCATGGTGTGAAAGAAAGGAGGGATCCCAGCTCAGTGCAGCAAGTATTAAATTAAGATTTTGGTGGGTGTGTGTTCATAAGGCATGACTGAGACAATATGGGCTGTTTTTTGTGAGTGGGATGAGATTACCTCTGAGGTTAAGGCTTTTTGTGAATAATGGGCTGTTTGTGAGTAGTAGAAGGTATTTATGAGCCGTGTTTGTATAAAAGAGAGGAAAATAATGTATGAGGTTAGATGAAAGTGGGCTAAAAGGGATGAGTAGTGAGCTTAAAGAGAGTTGAATTGCAAGCAAAATGACCAATCAATCAGAAAGTTTCAGAGGGAGTTGTTGTGTTTGTGGGCTGAGATGCTTATGCTTTTATAATGGAGTTTAGAGCAGAATTAATTAACAAGAATCCAAAAAACGCAGGTCTGATTCAGGGGTGGAGAACTAGGGTTAATCTTCCTAGGATTTTTTGGTCAAAAGTAGAAGTTTTGCTTTATGGGTTGCTTTGCTTCTTTGGGTAATGATGGGATTTTGCATTAAATGCTAGGATTTCTGGGGCTAGCTTAATCAATGTGACTGGGGCATGTATCAAAAGCAAATCCTAAGGCTACAATTGAGATTTAGACCCCCAAGAAATAAGATTTAACACTCCAAGCCAGGTGTCAAGTTCTAAGCCTACTTTAGGGGGTTCCACTGGAGGTTCCTTTATGCCCTCCAAACCGCATGTTCCCAATTTTTTCCCTTTTAGGATTATTGGGCTTGGCACATGAATCACGTCTCGAATGTTATTAACATTTATAGTATCAATTTGCTGGAGTTTAAATAATTTGGTTTTAGCTCCCCTTCCACTGGAGGTGCAGTCTTGAAAAAAGATGATGGAGTTCCATCATCCTTTAGACTTAAGCTGATGTTACTAGCCTCAGGTATTGTTCATGTCAGGTAGAGAGTGACCAAAAGTCAATGGGAAAACCTCTAGTTCATCTTTAAGGACTTGGTTCTCCTGTTGTACTTTGGTCAGGGATGAACAAGGGTTGTTTTGCCTACTTTCAGTCCACTGCTTCTTGCTGGGATCTCTTAGATTGGGCCTATTCACCTGGGCTGGTTCCTTTGGGTTGGGTTTTTTGCATCCTACAAAATCAACAACATATGTTGCCATGGGCTTTCCTTCCTCATGGACTTTTATTGGTAAATATTCTTTGGACTTTTATAGATACTTGCAACGGGTCTTTTGGGCAATTAATTGTAATGTTTGAAACAATATGACAAGTTTTCAAAATACCTTTGAAAATAACCTTTACTATGATGGATTCCATAAATAACGTTCATGGATTCTAATATTCGCATCATAATTTAAATGATAAGCTTGTGGGATCAAGTATTTTCCACGAGCGTTGAAGATATATTTTATGGATGTTGTGATGCAAGTGATGACCATGTGTTTCATGGGTTATAATGTGAGAACATATTCTTCAAGATAACTCCCTATGAGCTTTTATAAAACAATTGCCATGGTTTTTTGCCATTGTAATTCTTAAGCAATAATTATTCCATGATTCTTTTCTCTTTGCCAAGCATTAATAATCTCAGGTTTTTTGATAAAATAATGCCAATGAAGATTGAGCTTTTGATATTGCCAATGAAGATTGAGCTTTTGATATTGCCAGCGGGAATTGGGCTTTTGATATTGCCAATGAGAATTGGGCTTTGATGTTACCAATGAAAATTGGGCTTTGATGTTGCCAATGAAAAATTGGGTTTCAAATATTACCAATGAGGATTGGGCTTTTGGATAAATAAATTACCATGGGTTTAAATCATGAGCTTTGATTATGGACTTGAATTCCATTGATAAAGTTGTTTTGCCATGGGTTTGAATCATGGGCTTTTCAAAACTTGCCAAGCATAAGTATTCTTGGTCTTTTAGAAAAAATTAGATTTTATCTCGCTTTACTAAATTGTTAGGACATATATGTTTTTACTTGTCAAGAACATATGTCACTTATCTATGTAAATTGGCTAATCCTTTGACAAAACGCACTCTACTTGTAATTGGGCAGTTCTAGGTGTTTTTAATACTTCAAGAAACAAGGTTTCAAGATCAAGTGTTGAAGTCATCAAGTCTGTCCAAGAAAAAACAAGCTGAAGTGCAAATTCATTAAAGCTTGACACCTGCTCGATAGCTACCTCGACACCTGCTATTTGTCGAGATTTATAAAATCAGATTTTCTGATCTGATTTCCTTGGGATCCGTGAATATGCTTTTGGGCCTTCTTTTCTCCAAAACCTAAACGTATAGAAGGATTGTTTTAAGAGCCGTCAAGATGTACATAAGTTGCAAAAGCATTGAGCAATCTCTGTTCAAGCAAATTGTGATCAAAGACGAAGTTCTTGACCTAGTTCATCTTCTCTGAAGAAGTTGCTGTGTATTTACACCAAAGGGTTTTGTGACCAAGCATCTTCCTGATCTTCATCGTGTAGGATGAACTGAAGAACTTTGCAGTCAACCTCTTCTTCTAAGTTGGTGTTTGAAGTCACGTACTAGGATCCGCGCATTGGTTAGTCACGTACTTAGAAGCCATGCATCAAATGTGGAAACTGTCACTACAGATCAAGTCCAATTGGGTATTGGGGTAAGGGTTCAACTATAGGTTGGTAAGGTACTTGGGATTCCTTTACTTGTAACCGCTTGATTTGATAATAGTGGAATTTCGGGAGTGGTGATCTAAAAATTACCCGGTGGGGTTTTTGTCGTGATGTTTTTCCCCATTCGTAAAAAAATCACCGTGTCATTTAATTTTCGCTGCATATTTAGTTTATTGGTGATTTGTTTGTGCTTCCACGCATTTGCATGATTAATTGATTAATTAATAACTTGGTTAATTAATTAATTGGTATAATCACAAGGGGTCATTCAGTTTGTGGCCTATCAAGTGGTATCAGAGCAGGCACACTCTGATTAAGTTTAATCTTTGCTGTGTTGATTTATTGACCCTTGTTTGTCATGGATAGAGGATAGTCATTAATCATATCTCCTTTATTTGATGGTACTAACTATGCATACTGGAAAGTACGCATGAGAGCTTTTTTGCAATCTTTAAATAAGAAGGTGTGGCAAGCTGTAGAGATTGGCTGGACCAAGCCAAAAGAAGAACCGGCCGATTGGGATGACGCCAAGATCAAGGCGGCAAACTTCAACATCAGAGCGTTAAATGCCCTATTTAGTGCAGTCACTAATGAGAAGTTCAAGAAGATATCCTCAACTGAAACTACTAAGGAGGCCTGGACCATCCTCTAGACAACCTATGAAGGAACAAAGGCTGTCAAAGATTCAAAGCTTCAAAGGCTCACTATAAGCTTTGAAGAGATTAAGATGGAGGAGGATGAGTTGTTTGATGAGTTCTATGTCAAACTCAAAGACATAGTGAACTCAGCCTTCAATCTTGGGAAAACCATCCCTAAACCCAAGGTTGTAAGGAAGGTGCTCAGATCTCTATCCGAGAGATTCCATGCCAAGATTACGGCAATAGAGGAATGAAAGGATATTGACAAGATTCCTTTGACTGAGCTGGTTAGAAACTTGCAGACCTATGAGCTAGAGTTATCTAGGATTGGCAAGTCAAGTAAAGGTAAGAGCATGGCCTTGAAGGCAAAGAGCAGTGATATAAATGAGTCTTCCGATGATGAAGGTTCCAAGATGAAGTCCTACATCACTAGGCAGTTCAAAAAATTCATGAAGAATGCCAATGGAAAGGGCTTTGACAAGGATCGTAGGCAATCCAGTTTTTCTCAGTTTAAGAGCCAAGACAAAGGGAAGAAGGATGCTACGGATAGCGGTTAGTATAATGTTCCTGTAGGACCAAAGTGTTTTGGATGCCATGGATTCGGTCACATGAAGCATGAATGCCCAACATATCTCAAGAGCATTGGGAAGAGTAAGGCACTTGCTGTAACCTTGAGTGACACTAAGCCTGAAGATGATTCTGACAATAAGGATGACGGAATCTTAAATGCCTTCACTGCCACAGTCAATCCTCCAGCCTATGAGAAGAACTGGTGGAGTCAAAATTAGAAAAGATGGATGATCAAGATGATATCCATTTAGCCTATGAGAAGCTTTACGAGCTCTCCGAGAAGCATGAGAAATTGTATAGGCTGGCCACCAAGAAGCTTAGTGATGTGGAACTTGATCGTGAAGAGTTGTCCACAAATTTTGATGAGGCGAATCAAACTATTGGAGCACTGAGGTTTGAGAACAACTTTTTGGCTGAAAAGACCAAGAAGCTTGAAGCAGAACTGTTTCAAGTCAGAGCTCAATTGGAGAGGACTTCAAGTGTAAAGCTTGATGAGATGCTCAACATTTAGAAATCTGCTTCGGATCGAACAGGTTTAGGGTATGATCTTTCTTCCTCTCATGTTGCTTCTACTAGTAATATTGTTTTTGTTTCTCCTACTAATAACACTGAAATTGAGAACACTGATGTTAAAACTGAATTAGCTAGTGAGAACTTAGACAAGGGTATATCTATCTTAGGAGCACCCCCTAAGTAAGATAAGAAAGATGCTAAAAACCCAAGGGCTAAGAAGACTAACTCTTAAAACCCCTCACAACCGGTTCAAGGGTTCAATCAAAGGAAAAGTTCTTCCAAGGCGTGGAAGAAAAAGGACTTTAAGTGATTTCATCACTTTCTTTTCCCTTCTTGTTTTTCTTGTTTGATGCATTACTTGTGTGTTTTGCATGTTTGTTAAGTCAGTCTAGTTTTATGATTTGCTTTGTTTAACATGTTTTTGTGTGTTTACTTTCAGTTTTGTTTATTTTGTTTTCAATATAAAAATAAAAAAAATTGAAAAATTAGAAAAATACAAAAACAGTATGTGTTATGTGTACTTTGGTACTTGTGTACCTTAGATGGCCAATGAAATAGACTTTTCTAAATTTTGTATTTTTTGTAGCTTAGATGAGCATCTCTATGCACAACTAAGCAAGTGAGTTTTGTGGCTCTTGTTTGTGATGAGTAAAATTAAGTTATATCTTAAAGCTTAACACTCATATCACTTTTTTTAACGGGTAGGACTAGAAAATTCTAAGAGAAAGGCATAAATAACCATCTCATTACTGTTGCCCACCAATCATAATATGACACCTGTATGCTTCGGCATAGCAAAAGTGCAGTGTCAAAGAAAAGTGCAGTGTCAAAGACATTCGTATGCTTCGACATAACAAAAGTGCAATGTCAAATGCTTAACATCTTAGGTATTTCTTTTCTCTCTTTTTATGCCCATGTATGATATGCTAAAAATAAATAAATAAATATGCAAAGAAAATAAAAAGCAAGAAGATCAAAAATGCTTTAAATATGGTTGCAAGCATGTATTCTAGGAGATTATAGGATGTACCTCGAAGGTGATAGTCTCCATCAGACAATTATGATTGTGTGTGAGTTAAAGTTATTTTCTCATATCTCAGATCATCATAACATGTATACACATATGTAATCTTGTGATGTTTTTCACATACAACACGCAATATTTTTTGCTACTTTTGATATATGTACAGGTACAATGTGATTTAGCCATCACAAAGGTTTTATATGTGCTAATATATGCTCACTAAACTGTCTTGACTTGTTTTTGAAAAATAAAATTGGTTAAAATTGTTTAGTGTGTGTGTGTTTTTGAGGATCCATGTGCTTAATTCTTTGTTGAGAGATGATTTTGAGAGCTTTATATATTGATTGGATCAATGGTTGAGGTGTATGTTGGATTGCATTCATGTCTGTGGTTTTCATTTCTCAAAAAACTGCTTTTTAAAATTGGCTCAACACGTCCTCGACACCTCCTCGATACCTTGTTATCTATCGAGCTTCTCAAGTCTTTTTCTTATCGCAATCTCTACACCTCTTCACACCTGGTGGATCAATCGAGAAATCTCCTATCTCCTCGATACCTTCTCGATAGCTTGTCGAGCGATCGAGCTTTTGTTCTTGGTTCTGGTGTTCATTCCTCGGCACCTTCAGCTATTGATATGCTTTTTCTCGACATCTACCTCGACAACTTCCTCGATACGTCTCGACACCTCAGCTGTCGAGAATTACTAAGGTGCCTATTTAAGCTTCAGTTGCGATTCAGATCTCATTTTGCTTGATCTCTCTCGATCTGTCCGTGGCGATTCCTCTTCCAAACTTGTTTTCCTCACTCAAAACTTCCAACCCACTTGATTTTCGGTCATTCCTTGGTTCTAATCACTTGGTAAGACCTCATTTTCCTTCCATTTTCATGCATTTCATGTTTTGAAGCTTAGGTTTTGGAGTTTTTGAAAACTTTTGGGGTTTTTCAAAATTAATGAGTTTTTCTTGCAATTTTGGATTAGGTTTTCACTTAAATGTGTTCCAAATGTCATACATTGCATTCCATGTGCATTAGAATGATATTTACATGCATTTAAATGTGTGCTCTATGTTTGTGTGCTGTTAAGATTGGATTGGGCTGAGCCCATGATGCTTTTCAATTTGCATGTCACATGTTCACGCATTCCCATGCATACGTACTCTTTGTTCAATATATTTGATATATGTGAACTATTTTGGGACTTTTCTGATTATCTCCCTCTCTATCTCTTTCTCATTCTATTTACGTTAGTAGTGTCTATGGCACCCAAACGTAAATCCACTCTGGCTCGAAACCCTCTGTGTTCTGGAGCTTCCTCTTCTTCTGATTCTGCTCCTTTAAATCTTCAGTTCCGTGATGGAGATGCCCATAAGGCATTTTCGAAGAACTTTTCTAGACGAGGTGTTTATTCGGAACACCAAGTCATTTTGGCAAACTTCACCGACACTGACCTTCCCTCTGTCATTCACAGTAAGGGATGGGAATCACTGTGTGACATCCCAGTCACTTGTCCTCTCGTGCTTATTCAGAAGTTTTACTCTAACATGCATGGGATTGATCGTTCAGTACCTCTCTTTTTCACTCGCGTTCGAGGTATGCGCATTCCTGTCACACCGCAGCTAGTTGCGGGCTTAAGGTTCCTAGGATAGAGTTTCCTGACTATCCTTCCTATGAGTGTCTGAGGACTATGTCTAAAGATGAGCGCATTTCTGCTTTTTGTTAGCGCCCAGTTAATTGGGGTGAGCATCAGTACACATTATGTAGACCTTTTGCTAAAAGTCCTAAATTCCTAAACATGGTGATGACTTTTGTACTCCATCCACTCTCTCACTACAGCTCCATCACAGAGCCTTGTGCTCGATTTTTGTTATCTCTTCTTGAGCATCTTACTATAGATTTTCCTTCTCATTTTATCCTTTCTATCATAGATGTTCATCTAGATTCGGCATCCCGTGATAAGCTCATCTTTCCTTTCTCTATCACGAGGATCTTACGCCATTTTTCTATCCCTTTTCCTGTGTCCGACCACTTCACACACATCTGTGCCATAAATGCCGCTACCGTAAAACATAGTGAGGCTCAGTTTAGGTCGCGCTCAGACAAATTCCACTCCTCCTTCCTATTCAGCTCCATCCAAAACTACTCCATCTACATCTGCTCCTTCTTCCTTTACGGGCGATGTATCTCTTGGAGACATCATGGCGCAACTGCAGCGCATGGATGCACGCCTCGATACACTCTCCTCTGAGTTATATTAGGTGAATGTTCGTGTTGGTCGTATTGCACGACGGCAAGCGACCATGGGTGGTTTTGCTCTGAGGCTACTCCTTCACCACCTTTTCCAACGGCTTCAGACTTTGAGGATGATGATGGTGATGATGATGATGCTTCGGATGATGATGATGGAGATGCTAGCTCTACTGATGAGATGTCTATATGACACTTTACCCTTTGTCACTCATGATAAAAAGGGGGAGTAGTTTTGGGTTATGAGAGTAGTTATCTTAGGGGGAGAGTTAGTTAGGACATTTTTAATAGGGGGAGTGTTGATATTTTGAGGGATGTAGTGAGGTTTTGATGTATCTTTTCTTTTTTATTCTTTATAGATACATTGATCTTGTATATGAGGTCCTTTGACCAATTTTACATATATTGTACTTACTTTCTCTCTATATGTGGATATATGTTTCTTTCACCTCTCTCTTCATGTGTTGTTTCTTTTCTATCTTTATACGCATGTTCATTATACTTGTATGCAATCTATTATTTCTGTTTCACACAAGATGCCTTGATAAGTTTTGTTTAAAGTGTTTCAAAAATATAGGTTGTCAAAGTCTACTTGCCATAAACTCTCTTCTTGCAAAGTTTTTCAAGAGTTTGTGTTAAGATATATTTTATTGTATTCAACAAGTGAATATAAGTTGAGTGATTTATGACTTCTCTCATATGTTCATTTGTTTGTTGTGGTTTTATCACGGATTGCCAAAGGGGAGATTGTTAGGACATATGTGTTTTCACTTGTTAAAAATATATGTCACTTATTTATGTAAATTGGCTAATCCTTTGACAAAACGCACTCTACTTGTAATTTGGTAGTTCTAGGTATTTTTAATACTTCAAGAAATAAGGTTTCAAGATCAAGTGTTGAAGTCATCAAGTCTGTCCAAGAAAAAACAAGCTGAAGTGCAAATTCATTAAAGCTCGACACTTGCTCAATAGCTACCTCGACACCTGCTCGATAGCTACCTCGACACCTGCTATCTGTCGAGATTTATAAAATCAGATTTTCTGATCTGATTTCCTTGGGATCCGTGAATATGGTTTTGGACATTCTTTTCTCCAAACTCTAAACATATAAAAGGATTGTTTTAAGAGCCGTCAAGATGTACACAAGTTGCAAAAGTATTGAGCAATCTCTGTTCAAGCAAATTGTGATCAAAGACAAAGTTCTTGACCTAGTTCATCTTCTCTGAAGAAGTTGCTGTGTATTTGCACCAAAGGGTTTTGTGACCAAGCATCTTCTTGATCTTCATCGTGTAGGATGAACTAAAGAACTTTGCAGTCAACCTCTCCTTCTAAGTTGGTGTTTGAAGTCACGTACTGGGATCCACGCATTAGTTAGTCACGTACTTGGGAGCCGTGCATTAAAGGTGGGAACTATCACTACAGATCAAGTCTAATTGGGTATTGGGGTAAGGGTTCAACTGTAGGTTTGAGAGTGGTGACCTGAAAATCACCCGGTGGGGTTTTTTCCGCAAGATTTTTCTCTATTCGTAAACAAATCACCGTGTCATTTAATTTCCGCAGCATATTTAGTTTATTGGTAATTTGTTTGTGCTTCCACGCGTTTGCATGATTAATTGATTAATTAATAACTTGGCTAATTAATTAATTGGCATAATTACAAGAGGTCATTCAGTTTGTGGCCTATCATAAATAATTCGGGTTTTTTTATGAAAAAGTATTGGGTCCTATAGCGTAGCCCCATTTTGTGGTAGAAAGGAGAAAGGCTGTGGGTTAGCATAATGATAGTTGGAAAAGATATTTAAGCATGTCCAATAATACATTTGAAAGGAAAATAAATGGGTGTTATTTAAATAACATTAGGTGTATAGAAAAGTACCCAACATTCAGCCCCCCGAGTCACGTGTTATCGGTTTCTTACTATATATATATATATATATATATATATATTTTTTAAAGAAAAATATTTGGATCACACGTGCGAGTGCTTTTGTTGTTACTATCCTCATTGCTATTATACATATATACGTTTATTTATTTATATACATATATTTTGCGTGTACATATATATATATATATTTGTGTATATATTTCAAAAAAAAAAATTGTCATTGCTACGTTTCATATAAGAGTATACACTGTTTGCTTAGTCATTTAGTCATTTATCAACTCCCTTTATTATTATTATTGTTATTATTATTTTATTACATATATAGACACATTTTTTTTGAAAGGAAAAGTTTCTCTACAATTTTAATTGGAGGAACTTCCTCCAAAGTATGACGTGTCAGCACCAAAAATTAACACTTGTCCAACCCAACTAAAGCTGAATTTCAACAACTAACCCGTTAACTCAAAAGTTAGACCACTTTTACATATATTTTTTTATTAAAAAAAAAATTTCTCGCCATCATCACCTAAACCTAAACACTCTGTCCTTTCTCTCTCCTTCAACACAAATCCCTTCTCCATCTCTCCCCTTTGTTCCAGACCCTTATTCCCTTTTTTCAATCGTTTTCAATCCCAACTAATGCTCCCTCCACTGGTCCCTACTAAAACCCCAATCTTTCATCAATTTACGGTTTCTGCCAACACAGAAAGAAAAAGAAAGAGTTTGTTAGAAGGCAAGGACAGGAAAAAAAGTTGAAACGCAAAAGTAAAACATTATAGTTGCGGAAGAGATCGTTTGTGTTTGGGTGTGACTCTCTCTGTGTTTCAGTTTCTACTAGATCGTTTTTTATTTTTTCTTTTCTTTTCTTTTCTCATGTTCTGCTAAAAATTCTGTTTGGTTTGGTTTTTTTTTGGATGAATTTCAAGATTCCTTTTCTTTCTCGCTAAGGACGTGTGGCTGAAGCTTAGAATTCTGTGAAGGAAAGCACTTGTGAATTTCGATTATTTAGCTATTTATTCTCGTTACATGTATATAATACTGTACTGTAGGTAGGACTTAGAATCTTTGTGTGACTGTGTTAATAGCCGTGAAATTATGTCCTAGATTGTGTTTTTCTTATTTTTGTATTCTTAACTCTTAAAGCTCTGGTCTTTGTTATCTCCGTTTGTGTTTGTCATAATTATTTTTAAGTTTTTTTTTTTTTTTTTTTTTTTTTTTTTGAGGTTGAATTTGTTTTAGCAAGAACACATGTATGGATAAATTTCTTGACTTTCTAATTTTAATTTTAATTTTCTGTTCTTTTGTAACATATGGGTAGCTCTGTGGAGGGTTGCGTTTAGAGTTTAGAGAGAGAGAGCGAGAGAGAGAGAGAGAGAGAGAGAGATATGGAGGAGGCAGGTGCACAGGTTGCTCCGCCCCTTTTCATACACCACCACCAGACACTGGCGAGTCGGTATTCCATGGTGAAGAAGCGTGATCTGCCTAATTATCAAGCACAACAACAATTCACACAACCACCAACTGGGCTTCAAAACACTAGGGATAATTGGAATCCGAAGGTTTGGGATTGGGATACTGTTGGATCCGTTGCGAAACCAGTTGATGCCGAGGAGTTATTGCGGTTGGGAACTCCTGTTGTTGCTGGTCAAATGGAGCAGAAAAGGAAAGAGGAGTCTATGGCGTTGACTGTGGATGATGAAAGGGATTTGCGTTGAAGGAGTGAGAAAAGAGAGAGCGTTTAGGTTGAGGTGATGATGGTGAGATATTTTTTTTTTTAATAAAAAGATATATGTAAAAGTGGTCTTAACTTCTGAGTTAACGAGAGTTAATAGTTGAATTTCAGCTTTAATTGGACTAGGCAGGTGTTAATTTTTGGTGCTGACATGTCATAATTTAGAAGAAGTTCTTCCAATTAAGATTGTAGAATTAAGATTGTAGAGAAATTTTTTTCTTTTTGAAAAATGGTGACCGTTTGGGGGTGTTATGCGTGAACCCTTGTAAAATCTTAATACCTGGGTGGTTACTGCTACCTTCAATAACTGTAGCCCCTAGCATGTCTTTTCAAGGCTGGGTTTCACATTTCTCAGTGAAACCCAAGGAGTTAATGCTGCCCTTTCCCATTATTTTGTCAAGTCCAAGACAGAAAAACTGAAAGAGAGAGAAAAACTAGAAAAAAAATAAAAGAGAGAGAGAAGGGTTTTACCTCTTCCTTGTTTCGGCACTATCAAAAGGGAAAACATAGACAAAATTTCTTCCTCCATATCTTCCCTTCTTGATTTTCGGCAGCAGAGAGGAGTGAAAGAGAGAAAAGAAAAAGAACTTCTCTTCATCTATATATTTTCTTACGTTTTTTGGAAAGAGAGGAAGACCCATTCTATTTTGCCTCTGTTATGCCCTTTCTTCGGCACTTTCATCTGTGTTCGAGAGGCTTCTATCATCAAATTGTGTCCATGGCTGAAGAGGAGGAAGCGCTCATTGCCGTCGATGTTGAAATTGCGAGAAAATCACTCCTACCATTGCAAGACCCGTGGTACAGCTCTTCTCCCTTATTTCCCGTGCTTCCGACTGACATCGATGCGTCTAATGCTCCTTATCAATGGAATATAAGGGGTGAAGCCCCTAATCCTGATGCTGCATGGGTACCTTCGGCATCTGGGATTATGGATTTGCACCTCCAACAGAAGGAGCTTCTGCCTTTACCCATCCAATTTTGGTGTCCCAGCGGATTGATAAATGGCTGGTCCAATTGGCTTGATAAGGAAATTGAGAATGAAGAATTATGTTAGGCTCTTCACGATGCCAACATTTTTGAAGCAGTATTGATGTCTCGAGGGGGGCATGTATTTAGGGATATTATTGCATTGCGGTATTTGATTCGCTACTAGAGCCTGAAAACCCACACTTTCTTTCTCTCTTGGGGCAAAACCACTGTCACCCTCGAAGATGTAGAGAGGTTATTCCTACTGCCAAGCATGGGGAGGTTGAATCCGATGGATTTGGAGTTGGATGATGATGAGGCTAAAATCGGAGAGAGGCTTTACAAGGCATTCGGGGGTTATGCGGCATCGCTCACTGGTCAAAGGGCCAGGTTTTCTTCGTGGATTTTCGCATTTAAGAAATCTGGTAACGATTAGGAGGGTTGCATTTTTGGCAATGTAGTTGAGCAAGTGTGTCAAGAAATGGTTTGTCTTGAATACCTTATAGTTGTAAGTGATGTTGTTATCTGTGCAAAAGGTCATTCAATTGTGGAGACCAACATCTCATGTGAAAAAAGGACCAGTCAACTGTGGACATTGTCTTGTAGAAGGGTTCATGCCTAAAAGAAGTTTTTCTGCATAAAAGCTAATTTTTCTGCATAACAAAAACTTTTTCTGCATAAAAGAAAACTTTCTGCATAATTTTTCTGCATAACAGAAAATTTTCCGCATAAAATAAAACTTTCTGCATAAAAGGGGTCCTCCATTGCCACTTTTTCATATGTGCACATGTTTTATCTTACTATTCATGTGGAGATATTGTACCGTCCACAGCAAAGGACACCTCCAGCCGTAGCTATTATGCCTCTTTTATTTTGCAAATATGATTTTTTTTTAACCCAAAAGGGAGGGGAAAAAGTGTTTTGTCATCAAATAGTGTTCATTCATCCACGTATATGTATGTACATGTATACTAACATACGTAGATGCATCATTAGCCATTTCTTTTAGCCATTTGCGTGTAAATATCTTAGCAAATTACACCTCCAGCTGTAGCTACTATGTCCTTATTTTTTTTTTCAAATAAAAAAAACCATTTGTTTCCTATTTGGAAGAAAAAAAAAGGGTGTTCACTCATATTTACATACATATACATGTATGTATACGTGTACATATATATTTTCAAGAGAACAATCATTTTTTTTTTTAAAGAAAAAGAAAAAAAGAAGAAGTCAGTACTTTTTGAAAACATGTGTGATTATGGCAAAGGCCATGCGTACTTCTTTATTTAGTAGTAGTTGTGATCTTACAAAAGAGTGGGAAAAAACCACATAGCACAAGCATGGTAGATTAAGCATGGTACAAGTTAAGGCATTTGCCATTAACAAGTTCCGCGAGGACTTCATCACCTGCTATAGCTAGATGATAGTAACCACTCTCATTTGCTTCCCTTACAAGGTATGGACCTACCCAATTTGGGGCAAATTTAAAGGGGGTAGAGAGGTTCCTTCTCACATGATCCACTGCCTTAAAAACTAGTTGCCCATTAACAAAAGTTCTAGCCTTCATGACCTTGTTGTAGGCATTGGCTATCTGCTGTTGGTATCACTGGATGTGGCTAAAGGCCAAATTTCTTGCTTCCTCTAAGGTTTCAAGGTTGGAGACCTTACATTCTGCACAAGTGGTTGCATTCATCTCAATTTCTTGACCATGACCTTAGGAGTAGGAACTAAGAGCTCAACCGGTGATATAGCCTCGGTGCCATACAAAAAGGAAAAGGGTGAAAAACCAATAACAGTCTTTGCTGAACTTCGGTAGGCCCATCAAGTTTCTAACAAATGTTCACTCCATCCTCCCTCATATTCGTGGACCATCTCGCCGAGAATTCTCAACAATACTTGATTAGTCGCCTCCGCTTGGCCATTGCCTTGGGGATAGTAAGGAGTAGACTTTATATGCTTAATGTGGTGATGGTCAAGCAGTTTACGAACATCTTTATTGACAAAGGGAGTGCCATTATTGCTGACAATCTTATGGGGAATGCCAAATCTACAAATTATATGCTCACAGATGAAATTTGCAACTGCTGGATCGATAGCTTTCTTCAATGGGATCGCCTCAAGCCATTTTGTGAAATGCTCTGTAGCCACTAATATCCTAATATAGCCATTGGACGGTGGATTGGTTGGGCCTATCAAGTCTAGCCCCCAAGTGTGAAATGGCCATGGCGTTGTCTTGTTTTGGAGACTAGTGGGGTGAGTATGGATCATGCTTCCATGGACTTGACAAGTGTCACAAGTCTTCATATGCTTGGCCGTGTCTTGCTTCATGGTTGGCCAAAAATACCCAAGGTTAAACAGCTGCTGGAGAAGTCGTATCTTGCCTTGATGATCCCCACATTCACCCATGTGAACCTCTTGCATGACAGATTATGCTTTGGGGGTCCCCAAGCATCTTAAGGGCTCCCCATTGAACCCTTTCCGGAAGAGGATATCTCCTTCCACAAAGTAGCAGGTCACCATCCTTTTTAAACGATATGCCTCATCCCGATTGTTGAGTAAAATTCCTTCTATAAGGTATTCAAGAAATGGGATTCACCAATCGTTAGAGGTGAACATAGCATATGACTCTTCATGGCTAGGGATGTGCTGGCATTTCTCACACTGACTTTGGATTTTAGCAGCCTATCTATCCATGTTTGGCCAATACTACCCTAACCATTAGAGGCACCTATAAAGGCTTACAGTACTGCTAGAACCGCAGGACTTCTCATGGACTTCTCTTAGTCGTTTGCTAGACTCACTTAGGCCTAAGCACCTTGCTAAGACTTCTCTTGAAAATTTTCTGTATAACTCTCTTGCCACCAAAGTGTAACCTTTGAAACATTTTAGCTGCTCTTTGCTTGAGGGAGACAATAACGCCTCTTTGACAGGTGACCGCCAATCTGCTTGGTTTAGTGGCTAACCAAAAAACTCCTCCTTCAACACCTGTATGGCTAAAATAGGTTTCTTTATGATTGTAACTTCAGTAACGGTGCCTTCAAAACTAATCCTAGCTCCTAAATTGGCTAATGCATCAACAAAACGGTTGTCGAACCTTTGAGAGTGTTGGATATTAAAGTCTTCAAAGGAATCTTCCAACATTTGGGCCATTGCTCTATATGGTGCCAATGATGGCTCTTTGAGTGCAAACTCTCCCTTAGCTTGACAAACAACTAGGTTCAAATCTCCAATCACCTTAAGGTGTTTGATTCCCATTTCACGTGCTACCGCCAACCCTGTGAGGTATGTTTCATACTCAGCCATGTTGGTACAAAGGAAGTCAAGTTTGAAGGACATAGCTACTACTTTCCCTGTTTCTTTTATTAGGACTATTCTAGCTCCTCCTTCAGTAGCAGTGGAGGACCCATCAAACCTAAGAATCCACATGGCTTTGGTTGCTTCAACTATTGACACTTCCTGTAGATCTCCAGGGACTCCATCAATAACATCCCAGCTTTCTTCTCTTGGAAACCACGCTAGTAAGTCAGCTATAGCCTACCCTTTTACAACTATAGAGGCAATAGGGATTGTCTTGAATTTGGACAACGCAAGAGCCATTGTGCTAGCCTTCTAGAAAGAATAGGGTGCCGCAAGAGTAAGCGTATAAGATGGGATTTTGTCATGAGGTAAACCGTATGAGCCAAAAAGTAATGTCGCAATTGTTGTGCAGCATATATGAGAGAGAGACAAGCCTTTTCAGCCCTTGAATATCAAGTCTCAGCATCCTTCAACATCCGACTGACATAGTAAATTGGCTGATTAGCCCCCTTTTGATCTTCTTGGGTTATTAATGCCCTTACTACCTCACTATTGGTAGCCAAATAGAGCTTAAAGGGCTTCCTAATGTGGGCGCACATACGGTTGGCAACTTGGTCATAAGGTGCTACAATTGGGGGAAAGCTTGCTGGCATTTCTATTCCAACGGTAAGGCCTTCACTTTTTTAGTAAAGGGGTGAAGGCAATAGTGAGGGCGGCTAGACCGAGAATGAACCTCTGGATGTATGGAAGCTTACCGAGGAAGCTTTTAAGCTCCTTGACTGTAGTAGGGGGCTTCATGGTAGCTATAGCTTGTGCCTTGCTAGGATCGACATCTATTCCTTGTTGGTGAACAAGGAAACCCCAAAAATTTCCAACGGAAACACCAAAAGCACATTTAATGGGGTTCATATGATGCTTGTAAAGGTGGCATCTTTTAAAGACTCTTCTTAAGTCATAAAAATGGTTTTCCCTTGCTTTTGACTTCACCACAATGTCATCAACATAGTCTTCGATTTCTTTGTGCATCATATCATCAAAGATTGCAATCATGGCCCTTTGATAAGTGGCGCCGGCGTTCTTGAGGCCAAAGGGCATAACGATATAGTAGAAATTCCCAATGGGGGTCTGAAAGGTAGTTTTGGCTGCATCCTTAGTTGACATCCTAATTTGGTTGTAGCTGCTAAAACCATCCATAAACGAGAACATAGCATGTCCGGCAGCCGAATCAATTAGCATGTCCATTTTTGAAAGTGGAAATTCATCTTTTGGGAATGCTTTATTGAGATTTCAAAAGTCAACATAGCATTTTATTTGCCCATTTTTTTTCTTGACAGGCACTATGTTTAACAGCCATTCTGGATGCACAATGGGCCTAATAAAACTAGCTGCAAGGAGTTTCTGCACTTCCTTGATGATTTGAGCTTTAACATCCAGATGGAAGGTTCACATGGGCTATATTACTGGCTTCACATCGGGTTCAACATTAAGAGCATGTGCCACTAAATTAGGATCCAGGCCGGGCATTTCATTGTATTCCCAAGCAAAGACATCAGCATATTCCTTCAAAAGTGAAACGAGTTAGGTTTTCTCCCGTTGTGATAGATTTTCATTAATAGAGGTTGTTCATGGGGCATTTGGGTTGTTACTAAGATTGACAACTTCTAGCTCCACATTAGCTGGTAAGGACAAATTGGGTGTCAGTAATGACTCTTCACACAATTTAGCAATGTTGTCAGCAAAATGCTTCGCTGGAGCTGCTGTTTCTTGAGTGCGGTAGCAAGTTGGTGTTGTATTGGCTTCATTCAATCCGAGACATTTTTGTTTAAGACAGCTAAGCTCTGCGTACCATCATAATCGATATCCAAGGCGCCCATCTGGTAGTTGGACTTGTACACACCTTCGTTGTGACCCACTGCTAGATGCTTCCTTACACTCTCTCTTCTTTTTCTTTTGATCAAAGGTCCCCCTCAGATCCACCTCGAGTTCTTCCTCAATAACCTTCCAATCAGGTAGTAGGGTCCAGATAGGTTTTGACATGGCATCTTCCCCAAATGGGGTGAATTCATTATAAAAATTTGCTTTAAAGTGGTGAGCTTCAAACAAGTCAAATGGAGTATGGTTGGTTAGGATGAGTATGGATTTGCCGAGGAACCTCCCCTTAGCACATTGGTGATATGTGGATGGGACCAACTTATGTCTATGGAGCCAAGGCCGCCCAAGCAAGGCGTGCTAGTGCCACAATAGGTTCCACTCTAAGGACAAGTTGTATGCTTCCGATGGTATGCTCCAGCGTTCCAACAAAACTAGCCACTTTTATGGGAGTGCTAGTGACTCGATTAAGAGAGATTCGAGGATGTACCTGTTAGGATTAGTGCCCTTAAATCCTATTGTATGATGTTATGTATGATATTAAGTTTGACATTGTGTATGACATTATGTATGACTTAATATTGTGCTTAATGAATTTGTTTTATTGTTATCTGAAATAATGATAACATGAATATTCAGACATTATCAATTGGTCCATGAGATGCATAGTATGTGATTTATGTGAAAAGTCACAGAAGATATAAATCACAAGTTCTTTGTAAACTTAAAATTATAGTTCGTAGTTACTGAAGAAATTGGGCATTTCATCTACGAAGACTATAACATAGCAACCACAATGATTTGTCTTGATCATGGAAGTGGAGACTTCTGGTTGATGTGTTAATATGTTTTAAGAGTTAAGACATATTGAACTAGACCGTTGTGAGATTTATTATTTTCCTAAAGACTGTCATATGAATAATAAATCTCACGACTTGTATTTTCATGAACTCTTAATCTTGAGAGAATAATGGACTTGATCATGAGGTGTAGGTTACTTTAATATATCAGGAGTGAGATCTATAGTAATGGTCAAAACCTCAGTATGTTAGGCAGCCACATTTAGTGTTGATGGAACATGTATTCTCAATATGGAATTCGTAGTCTCTTAACGGAGATATAAAGTATTCCCTTGAGATAAGTTTAATGAGTTTGTTATTCAGAGAGTTAGGCCTAACCACTTTAGTAAGACTAAAGTATATATTTATGGAATTGGATTTCATAAATATATAATGAATAACATTAAAGGATTAAACCGGGTACTCAAGGATTAAGATGTAGTAATTTACAAAGTGACAGTCTACATTAATGACTTTGTATTACTATGAATATTTTATGAAGGGGTTGCATGTATAATAAAGTCTTGGGATATAATTTATAAGTAAGGCCTAGAGTGCAACTATATTTATATAGTGGTATTAAATATAGTTAATGGTAACTTTGGACTTGTCAAGAGTTGATAGAAAAGCCCAAGGTCCATTGGAACTAGTGTCTTATTGATCCCTTTTGGTCCCACTCCAAGCCACACACTTAAGCCCAATTGGAAATGCCCAAAAGGCTAGCCCAATTAGATAATTGGTTAGATAAAAAGGGAAAAACGTACAGAATTTTATAAGAGAGAAAAACATCATTGAAAGGTGGTGTGTATGAGAGTGTAAGTCACTCTTTTGATTATCCCTTTGTAACCAATTGAGAGTCCACACTTCTTGGGCATTAGTGGAATTGGAGTGAAGGCTAAAAGTAGTGTAATTAACCAATTAAGTCACTCTGATAATCACTCTTTTGATTATGCATATTTTATAATTAAAAACCTTTTCTTTAAAACATCTAGTGGGAGAGAGATACAAGGGTTGCATCTCACGGCCTCCATTATCTGTTTAAAGTAGTGTGATTAAGCACTTCGCCTTGGCGTATATGCCTTGCTCCCTTCGGAGGGTGTTTGATTCATGGTACTACTAGTTAAACTTCTTAAAGATAGATGAAATGTGTTTTATCATTGAGAACGACCACACTTCCGTGGAGTTACTTAGTGATTCACATTGATTCTAGGCAATGGTGTACACTAGACTAAGTGTAATGTTGACCTCCCTTCAGAGCTATGTCATTATTACTTAGAGGCTGAAGGGAAAACGACAAATTATTTTTGTTTGGTAAGAGTTAACATGATAGCATTAATAATGAGAATGTTTCTCGCCTAATCATAGTGATTGGTATGACCTCGCTTCCGAGGAATATTAATTGCGGGATTGGGTTGTCATTGCATATATTATATTATGGTTTTATTAAGGTTCCATACGATATGTTTATATGATAAATAGATAATGTCTAATTTATTGATTATATTCATGTTTATTGTTTTCAGATTTAGAACATGACATCATTTAGCCCACTTGTAACTATTCTTAATCAAAACAAACTGACTGGATCCAACTACGTTGACTGGAAAAGAAATTTGGACATTGTTTTTATTGCTGAAGAGCATAAGTATGTTCTTACTAAACCATGTCCTAGCTTTCCTTCATTAGATGCTCCTTCTGAGGAAAAACAACGATATGATCGTTGGTAGAAATCTAATGAGATGGCCAAGTACTACATCCTAGCATCTATCTCAAATGTTCTACAGCATCAAATGCAGGATGTAGAACTAGCTTTAGACATCATGCTAAGTCTGAAGGAGATGTTTGGTGATCAAGGCCGTTTTGCAAGGCAAGAAACCATGAGGCAAATTTATAATACAAGAATGGCTGAAGGTACTTCAATGAGGGAGCATTGTGTTACAATGACCTCTAATTTGAATACATTGGAAGTTTTAGGTGCCGATATTGATAGAGAATCCCAAGTGGATATGATACTCCAGTCGCTACCAGAATCATTCAAGGAATTCAAACTTAACTATAATATGAACAAAAAGATTTATACTTTGTCTGAATTAATGAATGAATTGGTAGTGGCAAAAGACATTCTTGGTACTTCCAATGTTGAAGCCAATGTTGGTGAAGCTTCTACTTTTCAACCTAAGTCGAAAGGCAAGGGTAAGAAGAAGAAGAAGAAGAAGAAGAAGAAGAAGAAGGACTTCACCAAGCAAGAGGGTAAACAAATTGCCTTAGGGGTTGCTGATAAAGGAAAGAAGATCAAAGGAAAGTGTTTCCATTGTGGTGAGAAAGGGCATTGGAAGAGAAATTGTCCAATATTTAAGGCTGCCAAGAACAAAGGTATGATTAATACATTCCTTCTTGAAATATGTTTGGTACAGAATCCCACAGATTCTTAGTGTGTGAATTCAGGTTGTACTAATCATATCTGCAATTCCTTGCAGGGGTTCCAAGAGACCAGAAAGCTTAAAGAAGGGGAGTTGTTTCTTACTTTGACTGATGGGAGCACGATTCCAGTTGTAGCTGTTGGTGTTTGTAATTTATATTTTGAATCTAGAGTTTTAATATTAAAAGACTGTTTGTATGTACCTAATGTTCGTAGAAATTTAATTTTTGCTACTTACTTAGGTAAACATGGATATTGTGTTATCCTAAAAGACAATGTTGTAATAAAGAAGGATAAAGTGTTTATCTGTTCTGGCAATATTGTAGATGGTCTTTATATTTTAACTCTTGATAAGCATGAATTATATAATTCTGAATTAGATAATAACTCTCATGTAAAATCATTAAAGAGAAAGTTTCCTTCTACTAGTGATACATATCTTTAGCACTTGCATTTGGGTCATATTAATTCAAATAGGATTCAAAGACTAATCAAAGATGGACTCTTAGAGCCCATGGACTTTGATGAATTTCCAGTTTGTGAATCTTGTTTGGAAGGTAAAATGACCAAACGATCTTTTAAAGCAAAAGGTAGAAGAGCTCAAGATTTGCTAGAGCTAGTGCATTCTGATGTATGTGGTCCTATGTCAATCCAAGTAAAAGGAGGTTATGAGTATTTCATCACTTTTACCAATGATTACTCAAGATATGGTTATGTGTACCTAATGAGACGGAAGTTTGAAGCCTTTGAAAAGTTCAAAGAGTTTAGGGATGAAGTAGAGAATCAATTGGGTAAATGCATAAAAGCCATTCGTTATGATTGTGGTGGTGAATACCTTCTTGGGGTTTTCAAGGATTACTTAACTCAAAATAGGATTGTATCCCAATTGGCTACACCTGGAACTCCTCAACAGAATGGTGTAGCAGAAAGAAGGAATAAGACTATTTTAGAAATGGTTTGGTCAATGATGAGTTACTCAACTTTACCGATTTCTTTTTGGGGTTACGCCTTAAATACAGCAATACATCTTTTGAATTTAGTCCCATCAAAATCTGTTCCCAAAACACCTATGGAATTGTGGAGTGGGAGTAAACCTAGTATAAAATATCTCCACATTTGGGGTTGTCCTGCACATGTGTTAAAAGGGAAGCCTGATAAATTGGAACCAAAATCGAAAATGTGTTTGCTTGTAGGTTATCCAAAAGAAACTAGAGGTTATTTATTCTATAGTCGTAAAGATAACAAAGTTTTTGTTAGTACAAATGCTAAATTCTTGGAAAATGACTATATGAATAATTTTACTCCTAGAAGTAGAGCTGTGTTGGTTGAAATGAATGAACCTGTAAATGAACAACCAATGGATGAAACTAGGGATGATGTGACTGTATTAGATATACCACAAGATACTACTCTTGACATGTCTAGTACTCAGGTGCCTCGACGTAGTGGGAGAATTGTTTGGCCTCCTATAAGATTCATAGGTTTAGGAGAAACTTATGAAGCTATCTTAGAAGAGGCTGAATCTGATCCCTATACATATGAAGAGGCAATGAATGATATAGATGCACATCATTGGGTCCAAGTTATGAAATCTGAATTAGATTTCATGTATTCCAATTAAGTTTGGGATCTTGTAAAGGCGCCTAACGGCATTAAACCTGTTTGTTGTAAATGAGTTTACAAGAGGAAGAGAGGGATAGATGGAAAGGTTGAAACCTTTAAAGCAAGGCTAGTGGCGAAAGGGTATACACAACAGTGGCAACTCTAAAATTTTTTTCTAGGGGGGTCAATAATGGCAGAGCTAAGAATTTGTTGGTGAGGGATAAATGAATAAAAAATCAGATAAATAAATTTTTTTTTATATATATATATATACAACTTCCACGTTATATACAATAAAACTATGTTATACAATAGTCTAAAAAGTTACTAACAGTTTAAAGTTTGTTAAGACAACAATCATTGGACACAAACAAAGAGAATTAAATAACTGATCATACATTTTTAATAAATTAATAATAAATTATTATAGTTATAAGTTATATCAATTGAATAAAAAAATATAGAATAAATAAGAATAGTAACACACTTAGGAGTATGGTTGAGAGTGTAATTGTCCCAAAAGCTTAAACTATTGGAATATCGTAAATTTAATCATTTAACCACACATACTTCTAACAGAGAGTAAGCATGAAACTAAGAAAAATAATACTCTTGTAATAAAGTTTTGCTTTTAAAGTGTAGAAAAAAATTTCTTGGACTTGAAAATGTATAAAGCATTTATCAAACTACTTGATTGGACATAGAAAAAAACTAAGAAAACATAAAAATTAAGGATCATATTCAAGCTTATTTCAATTGGGCTGAACAAAAAATTTAAGGTAAGGGTGTTCAAAATTTTTATTACAAAGATAAAAAAAATAATAATAATAATAATATATAATGTTTCTTTTGGGACCAAGTCAAGGGGTTCATTTGAACCCCCTGGGCTGGTCATGGAGCCGCCCATGATACACAAAAAGAAGGTATTGATTATGATGAAACTTTTTCTCCAGTAGCAATGCTTAAATCTATCAGAATTCTCTTATTTATTGCTGCTCATTATGATTATGAGATTTGGCAAATGAATGTCAAGACTACATTTCTCAATGGCAATCTTGAAGAGGAAATTTATATAATGCAACCAAAAGGTTTCATAGCTAAGAATCAAGAGCATATGGTATGCAAGTTGAAAATGTCTATTTATGAACTTAAGCAAGCATCTAGATCATGGAACATTAGATTTGATCAAGCAATCAAGTTATTTGGTTTTGTGCAAAATCTTGATGAACCATGTGTGTACAAAAGACATTGTAATAAAGTAGTAATGTTCCTAGTGCTTTGTGTTGATGATATTCTACTCATTGGAAATGATGTAGGGGTAATGTCATCAGTAAAGGTTTGGTTGTCAAGTCAATTTGATATGAAGGAATTGGGTGAGGCTAACTTTATTCTAGGGATCAAGCTTTGGCGAGATCGCAAGAATAAGATGTTAGGCTTATCACAAGCTGGATATATAGATAAGGTTCTGGAACGGTTTAGCATGCAAAACTCCAAGAAAGGATTACTTCCTTTTAGACATGGAGTTCCTCTGTCTGATGACCAAAGGCCTAAGACTCAAGAGGAAGAAATTATGATGAGACAAGTTCCTTATGCTTCTGCAGTGGGAAGCCTCATGTATGCCATGCTTTGTACTAAACCAGATATTTGCTATTCAGTTGGTATAGTCAGTCGATATCAATCAAATCCAGGGCCAAAACACTGGCAAGCTGTAAAGCATATTCTCAAGTATCTACGAAGAACGAGAGATTATATGTTTGTTTACTGAAGTGAGGATTTGATACCTATTGGCTATACAGATTCAGATTTTCAATCTGATCTAGATTTCAGAAAATCTACATCAGGATATGTTTTCACCTTGGGAGGTGGAGCCATAAGTTGGCGGAGTATTAACCAATCTTGTATTGCAGACTCTACCATGGAAGCAAAATATGTTGTTGCTTGTGAGGCAGCAAAGGAAGCTGTATAGCTCAAGAAATTCCTTTCTGATCTTGGTGTAATGAGAATGGAGCAAGTTCCAATCATATTGTTTTGTGACAATAGTGGAGCAATTGCACAATCTAAAGATCCAAGGAATCATAAGAAAGGAAAGCACATTGAGAGGAAGTACCATATCATTCGAGATATTGTTGCTTGTGGAGATGTGGTGGTAGCAAAGATTGAAAGTGCAAATAATCTAGCAGTTCTATATACTAAAACTTTGCCTCAAAGGACTTTTGAGTCACATTTGGAAAGAATGAGAGTTAGATTAGTGCACAATAGTCTTTAGGGCAAGTGGGAGATTGTTAGGATTAGTGCCCTTAAATCCTATTGTATGATGCTCTGTATGATATTAAGTTTGACATTGTGTATGACATTATGTATAACTTAATATTGTGCTTAATTAATTTGTTTTATTGTTATCTGAAGTAATGATAACATGAATATTCGGACATTATCATTTGGTCCATGAGATGCATAGTATGTGATTTATGTGTAAAGTCACAGAAGATATAAATCACAAATTCTTTGTAAACTCAGAATTATAGTTCGTAGTCAGTGATGAAATTGGGCATTTCATCTGCGAAGACTATAACATATCAACCACGATGATTTGTCTTGATCATGAAAGTAAAGACTTCTGATTGATGTGTTAATATGTTTTAAGAGTTAAGACATATTGAACTAGACCGTTGTGAGATTTATTATTTTCCTAAGGACTGTCATATGAATAATAAATCTCACGACTTGTATTTGCATGAACTCTTAATCCTGAGAAAATAATGGACTTGATCATAAGGTGTAGGTTGCTTTGATATATCAGGAGTCAGATCTATAGTAATGGTCAAAACCTCAGTATGTTGGGCAGCCACATTTAGTGTTGATGGAACATGTATTCTCAATATGGAATTCATAATCTCTTAACGAAGATATAAAGTATTCTCTTGAGTTAAGTTTAATGAGTTTGTTATTCAGAGAGTTAGGCCTAACCACTTTAGTAAAACTAAAGTATATATTTATGGAATTGGATTTCATAAATATATAATGAATAACATTAAAAGATTAAATCGGGTACTCAAAGATTAAGATGTAGTAATTTACAAAGTGACGGTCTACATTAATGACTTTGTATTACTATGAATATTTTATGAAGGGGTTGCATGTATAATAAAATCTTGGGATATAATTTATAGGTAAGGTCTAGAGTGCAACTATATTTATATAGTGGTATTAAATATAGTTAATGGTAACTTTGGACTTGACAAGAGTTGACAGAAAAGCCTAAGGCCCATTAGAGCTAGTGTCTAATTGGTTCCTTTTTGTCCCACTTCAAGCCATACACTTAAGCCCAATTGGAAAGGTCGAAAAGGCCAGCCCAATTAGATAATTAGTTAGATAAAAAGGGAAAAACGTACATAATTTTATAAGAGAGAAAAACATCATTGAAAGGTAGTATGTATGAGAGTGTAAGTCACTCTTTTGATTATGCCTTTGTAACCAATTGAGAGTCCACACTTCTTTGGCGTTAGTGGAATTGGAGTGAGGACTAAATGTATTCCTAAGTGCTTCAATCTTCGGGTTTTAAAATTCACAGCTTCAAGGTACGCTCACTTGTTCTCTGATTCTGAAATTTTACTTAAAGCACGTTATCAACTTCGAATGATGTAGATCCGTTTTAAACTTAATTTTCTGCTGCGTTTATCTTTAAATCCATCAGCACGGGTATCAACTAATGCCCTTCGTATGTGGACATCGTTGATTCGAGCAGCGACATATAAGGGTTTGCTATGATTAGGGTGCTGTACTTCCATATCTTCATCAGTAAAGGTGATGGCATTGGTAGTTTCTAAGAAAGCTCTGTTGGCATGAGCTTCAATGATAAGGCAGTGTGTGCTGGAGTCGGAGGCAATGAATACTAGTGCTTCGGTTGCTGCCTTCCTTGCTTCCTCATTGAATCTAAGCTGGTTGAACAAGGCACGAAAGGATGGGCTCCTTTGAAGTGCTGAAATGGCTGCAAGTGGTAGTTCCCCATTGTTATGTATATCCTCCTCACTATTCCCTGTATGAATCACCACTGCGGTTGTAGCCTTCCCTCGGTTATGCTGTGGCAAAGGGTTCTGTCGAACCTCTATTCCTGGGCTAAATCAAGAGTCCTGACTACGATTTTTTTATGAAACATCCTCTAAAGAGCCTTACAAGCCCTGGTCTTATGATGCACATACTGATGGTAGTGACAATAATGAGGGCTTTGCTTGTCTTCCTTGGTGGGCTCTCGACTTGGCTTGATGACTCTAAGGACTCTATCAATTACCCACTTCTCGACAATCACCTTGATCTCTTTGTTAGTACATGGAATGGGAGGTAGCTTGTATTGTTCTGCACCTTCATCTATCTTGTTTTTTACCCCTGCTATTGATTCACCGTTGGAGACAACAAGAGCTTGAGAAGGGTTTCTTTTTTCTACTCTTGGCTCGTCAGTGGCAGATGGCTTAACCGATAAGGCTATCTTGCGAGCTTTTTGGTGTAGTTGGACGAATTGATGAATGTCAAGATTCTCCAAGTGTGCTCAGTATTCCGAGAACATGTTGTCGATGCAAATCTCTACTAGGTCTTTCTTATTGTACTGCCTATAAAAATCAAGGGTGGTATCTCTAAATCACCAGATGAAGTCAAGGAGCCCTTCAGAAGGCTTTTGTTTTGAATTGTGGAGAGTGATGATGGTGACCTTCTCCTCGCCATGGAAATACTTAGTGCAGAAACTTTCCACCATATCGCCCATGTGGGAATGGAATTAGGCTGGAGAGTAGAATACCATGTGTAAGCACGATCAGTAAGGGATTTCAAGAATTCCTTTAGGCAAAGCTCCCTATCTCCCATAAAAGGCCCCATGGAATCCATAAATTTGCTAAAATGCTCCATTGTATTCCCTTTCTTTCCGTCATAAAGGGCAAAGGTGGGTGTTTTATACTTCTCCAGATACGGTTTGTTAAGTAGTTTTGCTGGGTATTGGGTTTGCGAACATAGCGTAAATGCTCCTTTCGCTGCTTGCCTCTTTCTCTCTCCAATAGAGAAGTGAGATTAGATAGAGTGACAAACTGGTGTGCAGAGGTGTTTTGTTCACCAGATTGATGATTTCCAATTGATGAACCCCTTTCTTACTACGTGCGAGGGTCAGGTTCTGCTCATGGTGGTTGGACACCTTGACCTTGGGCCTTCCTTAGGATCCTGACAAATTCCACTAGTTCACACTGAGCTTGCTGCATTCCTTGTAGCATTTCAAGAACAAAAGTGAACAGATGGTCAGCATTCTCCTGGTTAACCTTAAGCTACTCGGATTGGTCCACTTTTGCAACTAGACCTTGGTGGCTCTGTGTTGTTGTATGAACATTGTCTTGACTTGCTTTTTGTCAGCTATTGTGCAAACTTGGAGGCATGATAGACTTTCACCTATTGATTGGCTCCCTAGTGGAGTTGCCAAAATGTTAAGGGGGAAATTGTTGCCTCTATCTAAGATGTTGGGAAGCCAAGCTGAAACTCGACAATGGGCTTTTGAGATGGTACCCAAAGGCTTTCAGTGTGATGACAAAGCCTATCCAAACAAGAAACTAAGGTTGCACTTGACAAAACAACAACACAAAGCCCAATGAAAAACACGTTACAATACTTAATTAGTACATTAGTGGTCCTGGTCTGATAGTTTAAGTGAAATAAAATCTCTAGCGGTAAGGGTAGAATTATACTTAGTCCAAAATAAAATAGATTTAAATAGTCCAATGGTCAATGATTAAATAAATTTAGGAATGTGTTAACTCCTGGGGGTCCTTGCATGTCTTGGTTAGGGGAGTTCATTGTACTTTCAGCCATCATTACATCAATGTGAGGAAAAATTTCAATTGTTACATATACATTATATCCTTCAACCATAAAATAAAAAGTAAAAGTTAAAGGTTCCATGGGAAGAAAGAAAGGATTAATTGGCATGGTATGAAGGGAGAGAGGGATCCCAGCTCATTGCAACAAGTATTAAACTAAGATTTGGTGGGTGTTTGTTGATAAGGCATGAATGAGACAATATGGGCTGTTTTTTGTAAGTGGGATGAGATTAACTTTGAGGTTAAGGCTTTTTGTGAATAATGGGCTGTTTGTGAGTAGTGGGAGGCATTTATGAGCTGTGTTTGTGTAAAAGAGAGTAAAAGAATGTATGAGGTTAGATGAAAGTAGGTTGAAAGGGATGAGTAGTGAGCTTAAAGAGAGTTGAATTGCAAGTAAATGACCAATCAATCAGAAGGTTTCAGAAGGAGTTGTTGTGTCTGTGGGCTGAGATGCTTATGCTTCTATAATGGAGTTTAGAGGAGCATTAATTAACAAGAATCCAAAAAACGTAGGTTTGATTCAGGGGTGGAGAACTAGGGTTAATCTTCTTGGGATTTTTTTTGTCAAAAGTAGAAAGTTTGCTTAATGGGCAGCTTTGCTTCTTTGGGTAATGATGGGATTTTGCATTAAGTGGATTTCTGGGGCTGAGCTTAATCAATGTGATTGAGGCGTGTATCAAGAGCAAATCCTAAGGCTGCAATTGAGATTTAGACCCCTAAGAAGTAAGATTCAACACCCCAAGTCAGGTGTTAAGTTCTAAGCCTACTTTAGGGGGTTCCGCTGGAGGTCCCTTTATGCCTTCCAAACCACATGTTCCCAATTTTTTCCCCTTTAGGATTCATGGGCTTGGCACATAAATCATGTCTTGAACGTTTTTAACATTTATAGTATCAATTTGCTAGAGTTTAAATAATTTGGTTTCAGCTCCCCTTCCGCTGGAGTTGCAGTCTTGAAAAAAGATGATGGAGTTCCATCACCCTTTAGCCTTTAGCTGATATTACAAGCCTCGGGTACTATTCACATCAGGTAGAAAGTGACCAAAAGTCGATGGGACAACCTCTAGTTCATCTTTAAGGACCTGGTTCTCTTGTTGTACTTTGGTCAGGGATGAACAAGGGTTGTTTTGCCTACTTTCAGTCCTCTGCTTCTTGCTGGAATTTCTTAGATTGGGCCTATTCACCTGGGCTAGTTCCTTTGGGTCGGGTTATGTGCGTCCTACAAAATCAATAACACATATTGCCATGGGCTTTCCTTTCTCATGGACTTTTATTGGTAAATATTCTTTGGGTTTTTATAGATACTTGCAATGGGTCTTTTAGGCAATTAATTGTAATGAAACAATATGACAAGTTTTCAAAATACCTTTGAAAATAACCTTTATTATGATGGATTCCATAAATAACGTTCATGGCTTCTAATAGTCGCATTATAATTTAAATGATAAGCTTGTGGGATCAAGTATTTTCCCCAAGCGTTGAAGATATATTTTATGGATGTTGTGATGCAAGTGATGACCATGCGTTTCATGGGTTATAATGTGAGAACATATTCTTCAAGATAACTCCCTATGAGCTTTTATAAAACAATTGCCATGGTTTTTTGCCATTGTAATACTTAAGCAATAATTATGCCATGATACTTTTCTCTTTGCCAAGCGTTAATAATCTTAGGTTTTCTAATAAAATAGTGCCAATGAAGATTGGGCTTTTGATATTCCCAGCAGGAACTGGGCTTTTGATATTGCCAATGAGAATTGGGCTTTGATGTTGCCAATGAAAAATTGGGCTTCAAGTATTGCCAATGAGGATTGGGCTTTTGGATAAATAAATTACCATGGGTTTAAAACATGGGCTTTGATTATGGACTTGAATTCCATTGATAATGTTGATTTGCCATGGATTTGAATCGTGGTCTTTTCAAACCTTGCCAAGCATAAGTATTCTTGGTCTTTTAGAAAAGATTAGATTTTATCTTGCTTTACTAAATAATTCGGGTTTTTATTGAGAAAGTATTTGGTCCTGTAACGTAGCCCAATTTTATGGTAGAAAGGAGAAAGGTTGTGGGCTAGCATAGTGATAGTTGGAAAAGATATTTAAGCATATCCGATAATACATTTGAAAGGAAAATAAATGGGTGTTATTTAAATAACATTAGGTGTAAAGAAAAGTACCCAAACACTGAGTCTGTTTGTGTTGGGAGAGGAATTTTATTTGTACTTGGCAGTGATTCCACATGCTATAAGTTCAGCATTAATCAAAGAAGATGGAAGGGTGCAAAAACTAGTCTACTATACAAGTAAAGCGGTAAGAGGAGCAGAAGGACGATATTCATTGATAGAAAATTAGCCTTTGCACTAATAACAGCTTCCAGGAAGTTGAGACATTACTTCCAAGCTCATGTCATCAATGTCATGATGGACCATTCGCTCAAGAAGGCAATGAACAAGTTGGAAGTCACAGGATGACTCATCCAATGGGCTTTCGAGCTCAGGGAATTTGACATTAGGTACCAACCCAAAAATGCAATAAAGGCTCAAGCCCTGGCAGACTTCATTGCAGATTTCACTCCAAGTTATGATGACTTAAGCAGGATGGAAGACAGTAAGAAGTGGGTCATTCATGTGGACGGATCGTCTACACAATATGCAGTAGGGATAGGAGTTGTTTTACAATGCCTAGAAGGAGAAAAGCTGAAGCACAAAGTTTGTCTGCAATATCAAACAACTAATAATGAGATTGAATATGAAGCCCTTCTTAAAGGACTATAATTGGCTAAGTATGTGGAGGCAGAATCAATACCTGTCCTGGGAGACTCACAGCTGGTCATAGGCCAAGAAAATGGGACTTGTGAAGCTAAAGAAGAACGAATGAGGAAATACCTCAATAAGGTGGTACGTCTTGTGAAAAAATTTAAGGAAGCTGATTTTGTTCAAATCCTAAGGAAAGAGAACATGGAAGCAGATACTTTAGTGAAGGAAGCCTCAACAAATGAAGCAATGGATGAGTTTGATGAAATTTCATACATGCCAAGCATAGATTTTCCAGAAGTACAATAGATAGAAGGCGAAGGAAATTGGATGACTCCAATAGTATCATACTTGAAGGACGGAAAGCTTCCAGAAAGGAAAAACGAGGCCAGAAAGCTCAGGGTCAGATCAGCCAGGTAGGTATGTTCTCATGGATGAGATACTATACAAAAGAGGTTTTTCACAACCTTATTAGAGGTGTTTAGCTCCGGATGAGGCAAAATTGTATTGAGGGAGGTTCATGAAGGAGCATGTGGCAACCACTCAAGAGCTAGATCACTTGTCCATAAGGTTGTCCGTGCAGGATACTACTAACCAACTATCCAAGTTGATGCCAAGGCATATGTCAAGGTCTGCAATCAATGTCAATGATTCAATAATGTCCTTAGACAGCCCTTAGAGTATCTCACCCCAATGATGGCCCTATGGCCCTTTGCACAATGGGGATTAGATATCTTGGGTCCTTTTCCACTTGGAACTAGACAGATGAAATTTTTGGTGATAAGGATAAACTATTTTACCAAATGGGAGGAAGCAGAACCCCTAGCAAAAATCACACAAAAAAAAAAAAAAATGTCAAAAACTTCGTCTAGAAGAACATTGTGTGTAGGTTTGGGGTGCCCAGAGTATTGATTTCAAACAATGGATGACAATTTGATAATGTACTTGTCAAAGACTTCTATGAGCACTTTGGAATTCAAAGTCATTACTCCTCACCCGCCCACCCTCAAGCAAACAGCCAAGCAAAAGTGGCAAATCGATCCTTGTTGAAAATCATCAAGACTTGACTTGAGGCAAAGGAAGTATGGCCAGACGAGCTACCAGGTGTTCTATGGGCCTACAAGTCGACAGCAAGAACCCCCACAGGGGAAACTCCTTTCAAGTTTGCCTATGGAAGTGAACCAGTCATATCTGCAAAAGTACATATGGCTAATCATAGGGTGATGAAGTATCAAGACAAGGAAAATGAGGAGCAACTTCACCTAAACCTTGATCTAATAAATGAGGTGAGGATGGATGCAAAGCAAAGGACAGCGAGGTATAAAAACCTCATGGCTAGGCAATATGATGCAATGGTGAAACCCAGGCATTTCAACATAGGGGACCTCGTCTTGATGAGGGTTTCTTTAGCAACCAAGAACCCAGTCCATGGGAAATTGGGACCTAATTAGGAAGGACCCTATAAAGTTATCAATTGCAAAAGGCAAGGATCCTACTACTTGGAGACCCTGGACAAGAGGAAGTTAGAACATCCTTGGAATGTTGAACACCTAAGGAGGTATTATCAGTAAGATATCAGCCTGGACGAGTATTACCTTGGACAAGCCTAGAGTTTGTTCTGTCTACGTATTGTTAAGTATGGTATATAGTGTGATATGTGTTGTGTTTACTCTTTAAAACTATATTAGTCTTTAAATTGTGTTGTATGGATGAAGTTATATGTTATTTGTTTGTATTTATTAAGTTTTCTGAAGGCATTAGCTTCTAAGCATATGCCTTGTCTATGAACAATATTTATGTTATGTACATAATGTTGTTTGAATTTCTAGCTTTCATATTGCTTTTATTATTTAAAACAATCCACAAGAAGGAAAAGGCCCAAGACGGAGTAAATTCTCTGGACATAGGGATGTAACGTCTATAATCCTTAATAAAGATGAGGCAAAGAAAAAAAGCTCAAAGCGTATTCGTCCAAACAATGGATGAGCTTTAGCTTTAAACATGTTAGTCCAACCCATGGATGAGGAAATGCGTATATGATGTTTGATCCATTGGATAAGGACACCAGCTAAAATAATCCTATCTTTAGACGAGTAAAAAGTTGGGCCTTAAAACTTTATGGACTACAAAATCAACTACCAAGTCTAAGGACGAATAAAGCTAAAAAACCATTGCCATTCACAAAGACGAGTTACACTTGCGAAAACTTAAAGAATGGTGAAAAATACGTAACGTGTACAAACCCCTATTATGGATAAGCCAAGGTTGATCAATATCTTGGATACAAAAAGAAAACATTCGTCCATGTAACATGTAAGTAAAAGAAAGTGAAGAAGACAAATGTTCATTCATCAATTAAAGGGTAGATGACCTACGTCCAAAAAACCCTTTAAAAAGTAAAGCTTAAAAAATTGTTTGAAAGCTCATCCTAAAACCATGGACGAAGTAAACGTACTTGAGTTACATGAAAAGGTCCAAAACAACAGACCAAATAAAAATAAAAAGAAAAAGAAAATACAAGGATAAGCAAAATATTGAAGTCTTGTCTTCAAGCAAGAGGGGCATCAGCATTTGGGTTGTCCTGAGGTGGCTGGTTACTGGCATCATCCTCTATATTGATGTCTTCTGAACTCATCTAGAGAAGGGAGCTTGTAGCAGCACCACCAAGGTTGAGTTTGATGGAACTGAAGTCAATCTTAGGGAATTTCTCTAAGCGTCCATCCTAAAATCTTCGAACTTGGCTGCATAGTTGGTATCCAGTAAATCAATGTATTGCTTGGATGCCTTGAACTTTGCAACCGCGTCTCCCTTTGCTTTTTCAAGAAGGGCACTCAACTCGTCGTTCCTCTTTTGGAGGTGGTCAAGACGAGTATCCTTCTCTACTAAAAGCTCAAAGATGTGTTGAAAACACAAGAGCTGTTTAGACCCCCAATTAAAAGATTATGGCTCGGTTGATTTTACTCTAACTTATCTAAGTGTGGAAACAAGAGTAAATGAAGCGCAAACAACCGATACTACTCTAGTGCATAAACATGAACAACCAACAATAAAAATAAAGTACAAGAGTAAGGGAAGAGAGAATACAAACACAAGATAACACACCAATGTGTTATTGAAGAGGAAACCAAAGAACTCGACGAACAACCTCTTTGCCGCCCTCCAAGCGATAATCGATCCACTAAACAATCAGTTGGGATACACGGGTTAACAAGAGACCCTCCAAGCCTAATCTACATGTTATACCTAAGCCCTCCAAGCTCCTACTCCAACAAGGCTTCTTGGAACCATATCTTGTCTAGCTTTCGAGATCCCTCAATACACTCGATTGCTTCCACTAAGCCTCACCAGCTTCTTTTGGCAAATCCCCAAAACTTTCCAAGCTCCAAAACACACTCTACACTCTAAATAGGTATGGGTTGTGTTTAGGTACAAGTTTCCTCTCAAAGTATGACAATGGGAGAGGGAAGAAGAAAAGGCTACAATGATTTCTCACTAAGGATGAGTAGTTTTCTCTCTAAAAGATGGGTGTGTGTGTTGTTGAAAACCTATCTAGAGTTTTTCTCTCTGAATGGCCTTCTCTACATTTGTGGGTAATGAGGGTATATATAGTATGAGTGAAGGGTAAGAAAGTCACTCTTAAAAATCCTTCAGGTAGAATGTTTCACGACTACCTCACAGGAAGGCCTTACCCGTGAGACACTCGCCAAAACGACAGCCTAGCATGACTCTTTAGCTTCCAGTCATGTGCTTCTCACATGGCTCTTTCCCAGGTTAGCTTCTCGCGAGCTTCTCGCAAAATCCACTGATCTTCAATTAAGCTTGAGTCTTTACCAAGTTAATGCTAAACCAAATACAATAAAATCCTACAAAGTACAAGGAAATAAGTTAAAGCAATTACAACACTTTTTGTCATGGAATAAAGTCAACATAAAATATAGTTGTAAATCACAACTTTACATCTATGATGTCAGCCTTCAGTTCCTCAACATGGTTTAGTAGCCCATTGGATTCCTCCTTGGCCTTCACAACCACCTCAACCCATTTCTTGCATTTTTCCCTCACCTCTTAAACCCTCATCTCCAACAAAATCCTCATCTTGTCCAATTCTGTGGCCTACCTGGACGCCGTAATAAATTTTGACATTGCCTATAAAAGGGTAAATGACAAGAGATAATGGTTAGACAAGACAAAATTATAAAGTAACAGACGAGAAAAAAAAGCAGACATACCTTAAAAAGATCATGAACACTGGAGTGTTCAAAGTCCTTCAAGGACATATCATAACATGTAGTTATGTCCTCACTAGATACAACCTTCTCAAACATTCCCAAGCCAGATCTTCATTTTTAATAATGTTTGTTGGAACCTTTTGAGAAGGCTGGGACGAGGCAGGCGCGGTAGACTTAGACGGAGGAATCTTGGACGGGGTAGTCTCAACAAGAATGGACGAGTCTACAACAAATACCTAGACGGATGGTTGGGATGGAGGAAGAGTAGGCTTAACTATCTGAGACAACCCATGTTTAGCCTTTTTCCCTCAACGATTGGGAAGATTTCCCAGATTAAGGTTCTTGGACAAAGACTTCCTTTTGCCACTAGCGAAAGGATGAGCTTGGGACTGGGTCTCATGACGACTCCCCTCGTCCATAGCTTCCTTCCCCTTATTTTCTTTCATAGTAGCCATCCCTAAAAGATAATTAAGTGAAAGTTTAAATTAAACCAAAAAAGTATATTTTATATAATATGTGTTAAGTCTAAACTTACATCTTTGAATTGTAACCTCGTGTGCGATAGCTTTGTCGGACGGTTCAAGACCAAGTCCCCACTTGGCAAGACGTGTAAGGGTAACTAAGGAATGTAAATCCCTATCAACGTCCAGACGAGCCCTATGGACTTGGTCACGATGGAACTTGCTCAAAGAAGGCCGTCTAATAGCTGTAAAACAATAAGTAGATAAAGATTAGACACATACATATAAAAAAATAATAGTAATAATTATCTATATATAATAATAATAAAATAAAGAAAAAAGGGGAGGGGAATACCTTTAGGACAAAGGTTCCCTAAGTCCATAGTATAAAGGGCAAATTTGTCCGTACTAACGTCCACAAGGTTCCTAGCCCAAAAACTGGAGACAGAAAAATTCTGTCTTCTAGTTTCTATTAGATGAGACTAGGGACTTGATTAACCTACAATCTTTTCCCCTAGTAGTGAACTGATAAAAGCCAAGGGATTAATTTATTTTTGAAGGCTTGTAGCAAAAATGAAACTCATCCACAATGAGAGGACGGTCCCTTCCAAATACTTCCCTCCATAAAATTTTCATAGAGATAATCAATCTCCATGCATTCAGGTTGAACTAACACACTCCTAAACCTAATCTAACAAGTAACTCCCTAGCAAAAGCATTCAAAGGTAACCTAAGACCTCCTAAAACATAAAACTCATAGACGCCTATTCCAAGATGAGGGTTGCAACACCATTCTCCATAGATGGGTAACCTAGGGTTAAGTTCATCAGGAATTTGGTACCACAACCTAAGGTTATTAAGCCTTTGTTCATTTGTTTTGGAAGAAATGCCAACTACACAATTATAAACAGTCTCCACCTCATCCAAAGGACTAGACAGGGATGCTTGACGAGGTGCCAACTTGGGACCTAGAAGCTTTACTAAGTTGTTCTTGGAAAACTTCTAAGGGGACTCCAGGGACACCAAAAGTGTATCCCTTTTCCATAGTACTCCTACCACTACCACTATGACTAGTGCTACTGCTAAAGCTATTATAGCTAGTGGTATCATGATACTTGTCTATATCTTTTTCTATACTATTACTACACAAGGAGATAACAGTTTCAGACATTTTTGATGAAAACATAAAGGAAAACCTAAAGATGAGAAAGGAAAGAATACCTAGCTCTAGACGAAAGAGGACTATGGACGCAGAGAAACTTCTAGACGAGGCTCTAGATGACAAAGGCCAAAGAGGAAAATTTTTGAAATGAGAAGGGTAGGAGAAGGATTCTACTATTTATAGGCAATAAGGTTCAACATTCAAAGTGACAGGACCAACCAAGATGAGCCACGTGGCATCTATCTTGAAAGACGAAAAGCCGTGATTGAAACACGTTTGATTAGACCACCTGTCAAGAAAAAAAAAGAAGAAGAAGAAAAAGAAAATAAGAAAAAATAGAAAGCATTCTTAGGACGAACAACACAAGGACAGGGGCAATTGATGGGTAGGACTTAAGTCTAGCTCATCCTTGCATAGTCGTCCACAAAATATGAACTCGTCCTGGAATAATGGTGCTAGGGTTTGTGCCCTAAAATCCAATTTATTGGCATATCATGAATAATTAAGTTGCTTAATTATTTGAGACCATTTATGAACTAGTGGGACATTATCTTAGTCCATGAGATGCATAGTATGTGATTTATGTAAAAAGTCACAGAAAGATATAAATCACAAGTTTTTTGTAAATTCAGAATTTTAGTTCGTAGTCGATGATGAAATTGGGCATTTCATCTGCGAAGATTATAACATTTCAACTAAGATGATTTGTCTTGATCATGGAAGTGGAGACTTCTAGTTGGTATGTTAATATGTTTTAAGAATTAAGACATATTGAACTGAACCGCTGTGAGATTTATTATTCTCCTAAAGACTGTCAATTGAATAATAAATCTCACGACTTCTATTTACATCAACTCTAAATCCTGAGAGAATAATGGACCTGATCATGAGATGTAGGTTGCTTTGATATATTAGGAGTGAGATCTATAAGTTATGGTCAAAACCTCAGTATGTTGAGCAGCCGCATTTAGTGTTGATGGAACATATATTCTCAAGATGGAATTCATAATCTCTTAACGGAGATATAAAATATTCCCTTGAGATAAGTTTAATGGGTTTGGTTATTCAGAGTGTTAGGCCCAACCACTTTAGTAGAGAGTTACTAAAGTATATATTTATGGAATTGGATTTCATAAATATATGATGAATAACATAAAGGATTAAACCAGGTACTCAAGGATTAAGATATAGTAATCTTCAAAGTGGCAGTCAATATTAATGACTTTGTATTACTACGAATATTTTAATGAAGGGGTTGAATGTATAATAAAGTCTTGGGATATAATTTATAGATAAGGCCTAGAGTGCAATTATATTCTTATAGTGGTATTGAATATAATTAATGGTAACTTTGGACTTGTCAAGAGTTGACGGAAAAGCCCAAGGCCCATTGGAGCTAGTGTTTTATTGGTCCCTTTGGTCCCATCTCAAGCCACAAACTAAAGCCCAATTGGGTAGGCCTAAAAGGCTAACCCAATTAGAAATCAGTTATTATTTAACAAGTGTTATTAAATAAAGAAATAATGAGAATGGTTAAAACGTACGTAAGATGAAAATAAAAAGAAATCAGTTTTTCTCCACAAGGAGAAGAAGAAGGATTTTTCTTTGAGAATCTATGTACAAAAGACTGATTGAGAGACCACACATCTTGGGCACCATGTGGAATTGAGATGAAGATTGAAGGTATTCTCAAGTTTGGTTTTGAAATTCATTGCACCAAGGTACGCTTTCTATTCTTTGATTCTAGAATTCATGGTTACATGTTTATCTTTCATGATTGAAGTAGATCCGTTTGTTTTTGTTGCTTCCGCTGCATGTGTTTTGTATGAGATACAAAAACCAGATTTCTCCAACAAATGGTTCATGGGATGAAAAATACCGTGGTAATTATGCTGTCTCCTCGCCCTTAGACATAGATCCTTAAGAGGAACCCGTCCAGGCACAGTAAGGCCGTCCAAACCTAGTAAGATCGTCCACCTCAGTATAGGTTTCGTTTACATGAATCAATGTATTGAACCATGTGGTGAGATCTTGATGTATCATAATAACTTGTTATTGAATATTTAACTTTCGATGGCAATTATCCTCTGATCTCCACAAATGTGAAGGAAGTTACCAGACAAATAACTACCTCCATATCACTACATGTACACTCATCCCTAACAAAATAATGTTAAGTTTTTCCTTTGTATAACTCCTAGAAGTTTGGATATCTATATTCTGAAGGAGGGAAACTAATTTCATCATCGGAGGGTTTGTGGTCGGTCAACCTCGTCTCCTTTGATTCCTTGTTTTTATCTTTCAAGTCTCAAAAATTATCAAGATCCAGAACATCCAACCTACTAATTTTTAGAACATTATCCAGTACTAGCCTTTTCAATCTATCACTTGAAATATGACGTACCGAAGAACAGCTCTTAAAGCTTCTTGCTCTTCAAACTATCTTTGGTTCATTCCGTTAGGGTTATTAGACTAGCAAAAGCCATGGACCTATGTCCTGCTGATCTTCCCTAGACTAGAGCCTCAGACATTTCTAGGAATATCTTGATCATCTCATTTTCAAGTTTCAGTGAATGCACTAAGGTGCCACATTCTCTTTCCATCTTTGAGTACTTTCTTTGAAATTTTCTTCATCCTCTTCTTCCATTTCTATCAACTGGAATGTCAACGAGCTACCATAATGTAGAGACAATGATGGTACGGGAATTCAATAGCAATTCATGCTTATTCCTTTCTAGTTTCAAATTCCATGTGGCAGCAGGTCCAACCAAACCATCTTGAAAAGCTAGTGCATGAACTGAGGCTTTGGTTTGCAACTATATGGCAAAAATTTGTTCCCATTTTGCAATCCCCTAAAGAATGTTGGCTTTTGATGAGAATGCAAATTGTCATTTTTTTCTCCCTCAATGTTTTGTCTTTTATAGTTATTTGGTGCCGAAATGTACTCATTATTCTTATATTTTTATTTAGGATGCAAATGGAGGCATTAAGTGCAAAACATAGCTAATTGGGTGATTTTGGATAATTTCAACATCACTTCATAATCTGGGCATAACTCTTTTGCCAGAGCTTTGATTAATATGATTCAAAATTATATGGAACAGCAAGAAAAAGCTCTAAAACTTTCATGTTTTGAGTTTTGAGAGATACTGGCTGCATCAAGGTCGAAATCGGGCTTGAAGTTGCTGCACCTGCACTGCTGGCATTCTGGAATGTTCATTTGCCCAAAATTCTAATACCTAATGCGATTTATTTTCAAAAGATTCTAGATTTGGTGCAAGAAAATTCCAGCTAAAAAACACCACTTTCCTAGTTATATTAGGACTTTGTTTTATTTTTAATATTTTCCTTAATTAGTCAAATTTGGATATTATTATTTAGAATATTTTTAGGAGATTTTGTAGGCTTGGGAAAGGGAGAATTAATGTGTAAAAAAGGGGAGGAGAAATTAGATTGGACATGCATGCCTCTTTCTCTGCCCTCTACTCTAACTTCTCCTTTGAGTTATCATCATGGCTTTGCTTGGCTAAACTTTTATACTTGGTCAAAGGAAACTGAAGCCTCAGAATCAATAAAATTGTGAGATCTAATTTTTTTTTTTATTGTTCAATTTATGCTCTGAATATCGGATGTTCTTATATGCCTATTTTCATGATTGTTTTGTTTAATTACTAGAAGGCCTACCAATTTATTATTCATTGCAATCTACTGCTAGTTTAGATATTGAATTCATAATTGTTTGATCTCTCTAATTTGTAAAGCAACTAAGATTTAGTGATTTGCTGCGTCAGAAATTATTAGATCTTAGGAAGAATGCTCGACTAAATTAAATGCAACCGCTTTTGCTTTTGTTGTTTAGCTTCATTGATCTTTCTAATTCTTAAGGCTGTTGCTAGATTAAACCTTTAGCGCTTGTCTTGGGTTGTTTAGTAGTTAGGGTTAATTAGATCACTTGTTTTCTAATTAACTGCAACTAAGGAGAAATAGGAAAATAGTTCTAACAGTGAATATTCAAAGTGTGAATTGATATATGCTTTCATCGATGATCAGTTATAATATTCTAATGGTGGATGTCGG